>VZTM01008376.1:25953-77684 GCA_013400555.1 Jacana jacana
CCCCCCAATGAATTAAATTAAAAATAAGGACAGGAGGCAGAGGTTCTTCCTAGAGATATAAGAGTAGAGCCTGCCTTATACCTTTGCAAGTCTGAGCAGGTGGTATTATCTGAACATACAAATCAGAATTATTATGCACTTTATAAAAAGGTACATATAGTCCATGAATAAATTTAGCATAAAATTCACTGTTCTGTTGAAACTTCAGGAATTAGTAAAAATTCACTTGCTGACTCCAAACAAATAGTTCTTACAGGTTTGTAAAGTAGAGACCATGTTCTCTTGGTGAAGTGCCTGGTGAAAAAAACCCCAAACATAACTCCTCTGTCTTGCCATTTGGAGTAATATTATTCCTACCACACTGAAAATAATTTAAAGAATGAATTTCGGTGAGAGTGAGACTCCAGGCCTTTCATGCACCTTCAAGAAAAATGTTTGCTGCATTGTCATAAAGTTGGTATCAGCAAATTCAACCTAACGTTTCTGGAAGCCTGAAAATCATGGATTGGATTAAAAATGCTTTGAGATTTTTAAAGGGAAAATTAATTTCATTTTTTCATTCCTTGATTTTACTGTCCAATTCTTGAGCTCTTCAAGTTTCTTTTTTAGGGTTTATCTCAGCATCTATGACAGTTTTTTTGTATGGCAGCTGGGTTCCACACATATCACAACAGGAGTTAGGAGCTAGGGTCTGATGAAAAGCAGCAGCTTTTCCCAGAAGTTGTCACTGCTCTGTCATCTGACAAACTTTGCTAGCAGATTGAGGGAGGTGATCCTTCCCCTCTACACAGTCAGGTCGTACCATGAGTTGTTCTGTTTGAGCTGTCCAGTACAAGAGAGAACATGGACATACTGGAGAGAGTGCTATAAAGATCCACAAAGAGGATTAAAGAACAGGAAAATCTCCTAGGTGTCCCAGAGAGAATGTGGAGTCTCTATTTTTGGAGATATTCAAAAGCTGTCTGGACACAGTCCTGGGCAGCCAGTTCAGAGTGGTCCCGCTTGAGCAGGGAGATTGGACCGTATGACCTTCAGAGGTCCATTCCAACCTCAGCTAGTTTGTGATTCTGTGATTCCCCTGCATTTTTCAAGATGTATGCAGTGGCATCTATGAAATACGCAGGGCCTCCTTATTCAGGAATCTTTTGTTCAGACAAAGCTCATGTTCATAGAGGCTAAAAATGTAAAACTGTCCTTTGGTGCATCCTAGAGAATGCACTGATATGCTTAAAATGCCAACTCTGACAGATATACTTGTGTCAGGGCGGACTCTTTGTACAGGGCAGTCCTCAATTTGCAATAAGAACAGTAATTTTCTCCAGATTTTTTTAAATTATCACTTCTCTACCCCTTTTGTGTAAAGTCAAAAGAACATACGCACTGATTATTCCAAGTCCTTCTCAATTCCACCAGCACTGACAGCCTCAATTTCTTAATCAAGACAATAAGTTCCAACCATTTTTGAAGCAACTAGAATCAACTGGAGGAGGGGATTTGAAATACAGTGGCATTTCAATAAGACCTTGAGAATAAGTCTTATGAGGATAGATTAAGGGAGTTGGGATTGTTTAGTTTGAGGAAGAGGAGGCTGAGGGGAGACCTCATTGCTCTCTACAACTGCTTGAAAGGGCATTGTAGAGAGGTTGGTGCTGGTCTCTTCTCACAGGTAATTCGTGATAGAAGGAGAGGGAATGGCTGCAAGCTGCAGCAGGGTAGGTTTAGGCTGGACATTAAGAAAAAAATTTTCACAGAAAGAGTGGTCAGTCAGTGGAATCAGCTGCCCAGGGAGGTGGTGGAGTCACCATCCCTGACTGTGTTTAAGAGTAGATTGGATGTGGTGTTGAGGGATCTGGTGTAGGAGAGAACTTGTAGAGTAGGGCTGATGGTTGGACTTGATGATCCCAAGGGTCTCTTCCAACCTATATGATTCTATGTTTCTATGATGATTCTATGATTTTAAAAAGAAAAACACACACACAACACCCTCCGAATTATTGATAGGGAAAAAACGTAATGCCACCTAAACAGTCATGCAGTGCAGGGTCTATGTTAGTTACAGCCCCAAACTCAATCAAATAGTTCTCAGAGAGAGACTGACTTAACAAACAAAACCTTTTCTAGCTTTGGGCTGATGTCATTGATGACATTCAGTGTCATGGTCACACAACAAAAGAACAAAATAATAAGCTTTGTCCTCAATATAAGAGAATAACTTGAGTTTAACTCAAGATTTATGCTAGCGATGGGAAATTGAATCTTGCCGTCTGAATTGAGATACTTTAAATTATCTGTGTCCTGGAAAATAAGACTGATGAGAAAAATTCTATTATCCATGTGTTTTCTGGGTCAATAGTCTAATAGCCCACTGCTTTCCTATGGACATACCGCTCATTGCTGTCAGCAGACTGGAGTAGGATATCACTTCTGAGTGCTATTCGCCTACCTTTTGTAACAGAGTAATTCTACCAGAGTCAAGAAAGGTACCCAAGAGAATCCACAGGTGGGACCAAGGCATGTGAAAATAGGACCAGCCTATAACCTCTGTACTACAGACCTGTCTGTAATCTCTCTTTTACAGACTTTACCAAGAATTATGAGGACAAGCATAACAATTACAGTATGTTGAGAAGAACCAGCAAGGGAAGATTAATTTTTAAAGAGGAAACCTGAAGATAGGTTCATGCTGAAACACAGAGTGTTTTCACACAGATTGTGGAGTCCATGTATGCATCACTGGCCATAGGGAATATGTCTCAGAGGGCTTATTGGCCCTGGAAAAAGAAATTAGAAAATGGGTGTCCCTTGCCTGCATCTCTCCTTCTCCCCTGCTCCAGCTTTTAACTCTAGCTGAAACTATCCTAATGATGGCAGAAAATTCCTTGAGGAAAAAAAATAAAGTAACTACCCTTCTGTCAGTTCAGTCATCTGAATCAGCTTGCTGGTGGCTTGGAGGAGAGCTGGAGTGGGCACAAGGGAAGAGAATGGGTAGGGACAAATAGGACCATCCTTTCATCAGAAGCCATGGGGTTAGAACAGCCATTTTCGCCTACTACATTTTCATTACAAATCACTTATGTGCAACCCTAAAGCACCATCCCTGCATGTCTTTAAGGTACCCATCAGTAAGTTGTAGGATGGATACCTATTACCTACCAATAGACAGACTCATTCTCTCCCCCCACCTTGCTGCTTGCCTGAAAATATTTGCTTCAAGTGCAACACTCAGTGAGCAACAAGACTATTAATGTAGCTAGTTGGAAATTCACTGCCTAGTTTACTTTTTCCTTCCTGCAAAAGAACTTCCTATATGTCAAAACTAAAACTCTTCTTTGAGACAGTTTAATTGCAATGAAGTTGCTGTGAAATACTGGTAGGCTTCAAAATGTGCCTGAAAACTTCGACTGATTTCCTACCAGCCCACCCGTCCAGCTGGAGGTCAAGAAGCCCCATAGTTTGGACTCCACTCTGCTTGACAGGTTGCTTGCCCGACAGGTTGATGAGGGATGGAGGACCCAGATCCTGTTGGATATCAAGCTTCAAAGTTTCCAGGTCCCCAGCTCCTGCCTGTCACAAGTTGCATAGGCTTTCATTGCTCCTGGGCTTTTAGCCATGCTGGGTTGCTGCTCAGCAGTGGAGCTGACAAGAAACCGGGAATCTGGGAGCCTTGAAACTGGCAGTTTTCAAACTCTAAGGCTCCTTATTCAGCAGATGCTATGAATGATTCTTTGCTGCTTCTCTCCAGCAAAACCCAGATTCCAGTGGAAGTGGGATCATTCTTGTTCCTCGTCCACTCATTCACCTCAAGAATTTGAACCCCCCTGACTTTCTGTGTTTAAAATAGCATCTAAACCAGCATCTGAACCTTGCCTAATCATTTCTGTGTAGAGCTCTACCTACTATTATCGTGTGTAACTAAAAAATAATTTTAAAAAAGCCTCCCAGAGCCCTTCTTGGGTAGACATCTCCAACATGTCAGTGATTGTTTTTATGAGCATTACAGTCCCACAATAATAGTAACAATAATCATAATCCTCTGTTTAAAGAAGACATAAAATTTCTTTCGAAACCTACAGCAATTTTCCCAATAACTGACTCATTGTGTGTCCTGCAATGATGTACACTACTATTTATTGCAATTGAGAGACAGGAAAAAAAAGCCACAAGCTTTTCAGTTACTTGTGGCCTTAATTTATTTTCTTAATTTTCTTAATTTCTTCTTTTTTTTTTTTCTTTTTTGTCACTGTGCTGTTAACACAGATATAGTGTTATTATAGCTTAAGCAAAACTCCTCTTCACAAGTGCAGTTAACAATAGCAGACAGCTCAGACGTCTCTAGAGAGTATTTTACCCTAATTACTGAAAAGCTACCCTTATATGAAAATAAGAGGATCAGAGCTAAAAAGTGCAACCTGAGCACTCCCCAGAGTGTTTCCTTGCTTGAAAGGTGTCATGGTATCATCTTCATTATGCAGAAACATTTTTGTTCTATAATGGAAGCTCCATTTTCAATTCTTTAATATATCCAGAAAAAATACTGGCACTTAGAAAAGTGTATTCAGAACAACATAGAAACACAGACCTAGTAAAATAGCTGAAAAAAGAAAGGTTTTGTTATTTCTATTCCATTCCATCCCATCCCAGTAGCCTGTGAGACACCTGGATCCATGGACAACTTGAGAATTCTAGCCCAGCTAGTATTACTTCTTGCATGAGGTTTATTACTCCAGATATTTTCAGAGATAGCTGCCATGAATACCAATCATGTAGTGACAACCCGAGTTATGTCTCTGACAGCAAATGCTTCAATATAACAAAGACTGAGACATAATGAAGCATTTGAGAAGACTGAGTTTGAACATAGGGCTGACAGTAAAATTTTATAATGGAAGTAAATTGCAAATCAGATTCAACACATCAGAAATGTTAGTACAGTAAGAACAAAGAAGCCCCAAAAAGTCCTTCTTCTGGGTCTGAGAATAATTTCACCTTTGGTCTCACTTCCTCTTGTAAAGACAATTTCCTCTCCCTTTCCACTTTTCACTGTGTACTCTGGTGCCTTAATTATTCTTATTCTCATCTCTATCTAAGCTTTGATTTTCACTGCCACAACAACTGTATTATTTAAGATGAAGAAAAAGGTCACATACTGGCATAAAATCATAGAATCATAGAATTGTGCAATCTGGAAAATACCTTTAAGATCATCAAGTCCAACCATGAACCGAACACTGACAGTTCATCACTGAACTGTGTTTTTAAGCACCACCTCTACATGTTTTTAAACATCTCCAGGGATGGTGGTTCCAGCATTTCCCTGAGCAGCCTGTTCCAATGATTGATAGCCCTTTAGGTGAAGAAATTTTTCATAATGTCCATCCTAAATCTTCCCTGGTGCAACTTGAGTCCACTTCCTCTTGTCCTGTTGCCTGGTATTTGGAAGAAGAGACTGATGCCCAGCTCTTCACAATCTCCTTTCAGGTAGATGCAGAGCAGTAAGGTCTTCTCTCAGCCTCCTTTTTTCCAGACTAAACAACTTCCGTTGCCTCAGCTGCTCCTCATAAGACTTGTTCAATAGACCCTTCACCAGTTTTGTTGTTCTTCTTTGGCCACATTCAATGTCTTTCTTATAGTGAGGGGCCCAAAACTTAACACAGTACTTGAGGTGTGGTCACACCACCACTGAGTACAGAGGGACATCACTTCCCTAGCCCTACTGTCCACACTATTTCTGATACAAGCCAGGATGCTGTTTGCCTTCTCAGCCACCTGGGCATGCTGCTGGCTGATATTCAACTGACTGTCGACAAACACACTTAGATCCTTTTCTGCTGGGTAACTTTCCAGCTACTCTTCCCCAAGCCTGTAGTGTTGCACGGGTTTGTTATGACCCAAGTGGAGGATTCAGCACTTGGCCTTTTGAACCTCATACAATTGGCCTTGGCTTACTTATCCAGACTGTCCAGAACCTTCTGTAGAGCCTTCCTGCTCTCAAGCAGATCAACACTCCTGCCTGACTTGGTGTATTCTGCAAACTTACTGAGGCTGCACTCAATCCCCTCATCCACGCTAGTGATTCTATAAGCTGTCCCAGTTGTAACGAGGGAGACTATTTATCTGCCTTTTTGTCCTGGTTGGGTGGTCTATAGCAGAATTCCACCACTATATCTGCCTTATTGGTCTTCCCCCTGATTCTTACCCATAAACACTCCATCCTATCATTGCCATCATTGAGCTCCAGACAATCAAAACACTTCCTAATGTACAGGGCTACCCTACCACCTCTCTTCCATTGCCTACATCTTCTCAAGAGTTTATGGCCACCCATTGCAGCATTACAGTTGTGCAAGTTATCCCACCATGTTTCCATGATGGCAACTATATAACAATTTTCCTGCTGCACAATGGCTTCCAGCTTTTCTTTGTTGCCAATGATGCTTGCATTGGTGTAGTAGATGCCCTTCCGTTGGACTGTTCATCCTGCCACCTTTTTTGGAAGAGAAGTTCTAGTTCTTATGTAACCATTCTCATGTNCTACCTCTACCGAGGTGACAGACCATATATGAAGTCTTATTGCTTTCCACTAAGACAGAGATTTCTGCACTGTGCTCCATTGTCTGATATATGTTAAGCATCCTGGGGGTGTTACAGTGAAGATAATACCAGAAGACAGTCAATTCAATCGACTTTGGGAATTTGCTGGAAAGGATGGGGGCCAATATGAGGGGCTGTTGGCTCTCTAAGTAAGAGCTCAAAATATTAGATGGCTGAGATCCAGCTGCAATGTAATGAAAGTGTGAATGACTGAGTCTGGATCATTGACCATGAGGACCAGACAGATTCTTCTATCCGGGCAGAGATTATTGAAAATAAATCACAAATGTCAGTATGGGGCAGTTTAGTATCACAAGAGGCATCTAGAAATATGCCCAGGCAGTCAGCTGAACTGGTCAACCCTGGATATGCATATTCAACTCCACTGACACCTGCTACTGCAATTTGCTACAAGCCTAGTAAAATTATCTCTTTTCTTGACTGGTGCCCATCTTACCTGAACCAACATGTAAAAAGCTTTTTGGAAATACAATTAACACTTGACCTGGGCAATGGGCAACAATGTAGTCATGAATGTTAATGGTTGAAGAACTACCTGCAACCTAGTGACACCTGGGTCTGCTTTGCATGACCACCAAATGGCTGCATGTGGATTTGAGAAACAACAAAGACAGTTGACACCTGCAGTATCTCTGACCATTGAATGTGGATCCAGAAATGGAAAGAAGCACCATCTTGGCAAATTCCTGTGATACTATGTCCATCAAAAAGACCTGTAAGCACTGAATAAAGATGAGGAATGAGGACCACCAGAGACAAAGAAATCAGACTGGATCATTTACTGCAGCAAGTTCTATCCTTGGAGCTGTTTTGCAGAAAAAATAGGATTCGCAGAAAAGGATTTATTTGCTGAAATAGAAGTTTCCATTATAAAAACATCAATGTCCCTATGAAAGTTTTATCAGGAAGGTTTCCCAAGCCCAGGGTAGAATTTTTGGTCACGACCAGAGATGAAGACAGAGCCAAAAGACAGTAGTTGCATCCTGATGCAGATGAGGAAAAAGAACATGTATCTTTAATATTTTATGAGCTATTATGACCAAGTTCCCAACTCACTTTTCCTAATTATTTTTTAATATCTACACAAAGTGAAACACAGAAAAAAAACAGGATCTGACTTCATGCTGTCATTAGCTAGGTATTTTCCTGGGTTAGTCCAGCTTCATATCTGCATTCTTATTTGGGTGGAAGTAAAGGACTTGACTGTTAATGTTTTGGACCTTGGTGTTTTGCGGAAATTCTAGTTCTCAGAATATTTTGTGAGGGCCACCCAAAGCAGTCATGGACTGCTTTGAGTACCACCACTTTCTCCTGGATAAACTTGAACTGCACAAATAACATTTACAAACATAGCATTATTAATTGCAAATTAACTTTCTCCTGAGCGCTTTGATCTGTGCACATCCCGAAGGTGAGCTATGAAAGCTCTGAGAAGCATGGCATTAATGACAATTTTTAATTCCTTAGTGGAAAACTTGCTTCGTAATCCCTGGAAATTTAACTAATGACTATGTGAAACAATTATAATACCATTCTTATTTTAAAAGAAGATATGATACTTCTTTGTTGTCTGCTATAAGCTGCACTACTGTGAGAAGGACTCATGTTACCATTCACATCCAAATGGAGCAGATAGAGTTTAAGAACAGTGGTCAGGTCCTTAAGTTAAATCTGCTTAACTTGACCTAAATTCTTAGTCATGAATCATTTGCTCAGATATAGAAGTCTGCAGACTACAAACAGAGAAGGTTTTTCCACTGCTTTGCCTTGTTAAGCAGAGAATGAGGGGGAAAAAATTTTGTCTCTCTCTTCAGGCAGGCAAAAATCAGGTCCTTGTTGTCACCAAGGATTGGAGATACTTGGTTCACATCATGTTACCTTATGGTGTCCATTCCAGCTACTCACTGTGGTCCTCCAGGGACTGTTTAATCTGTTACATCAACACTGTTGCTTCTCTCTGTGGAGCCTCGCTCACAGGCAAATGATTTACATCCTCGCCTTCTTTTCAACAGCTAGAGTTCATCATCCCTGCCATTTCATTTTCATTAGTATTACCTTTAGTTAACGTTAGAGATATAAATTTGATCAGACCTCGGCAAGATGTTATAGTACAAACATGATAAAAATTTGGACAAACCTTATCAGCTATTAAAAATATTAATTCTTCCTCATGCTCCACACATAAAATTTGCCTAAATCCTTGCCCTCAGACTGAGAGAGAAGATATTCTCTACTGACACCAAAGTCAACCTGTTTCGTTTCATAGCTGTGGTGGCTGCCAAGAATCCTTTATTCAGAAGAGTATATTTCTCTCCCCTTTGATACCTCTGGGCTGTGTCTTCATAAACTATAGAAGTAAAATGTGTCTTGATCCCTGGAAAAGGTTTAAAGGAGAGATTGATGAAGTTTTGCTGGTGGCTTATCTTCATTTATCACACAAAGTAAAGTTGACTCCATGGCAAGTTATTGCAGTGTGCGCTGTAGCTGAGGAGAGGTATGTGAGCCATGCACATGGCTCTTTTTGACACTGCTGTCCAGGTGCTGGGACATTGCCAGAGTTGCCTCATTTTCTCTCCTAAAAACCAAGAATGCCAGGTGAGCACATAGCTCTCCTCTCTCTGGTTCCTCTGACAGGAGGAGATGTCACAGGTCTCTTGGTCTCTCTACTTCTGTTCATGGGTCTCTTGGTTTTTCAGCACTGAACCTGGTTCTTTGGAAGCTTAAGCCTTTACTTTTTTGGCAAACCATGTATTTCCAAAGATCACACTTACTGTCTTGTTAGAATAATGAATGGGATAAACAGTGGGAGATAAGTCATGCAAAATGGGTTGTTGAGTCAGTTTGAGGGAACCAAGGAAAACATAAAGTGTGTTGCTTCTCAGCATAATACGTCTTCAAATCTCTTCTATTATTATCTTGAAATGCATATTAGGATTTAATTTTTACCTTTCCTAAAGAGGTTGTCCTTTGAAAATCTGCACCTCTGTGTATACTCCAGGAAATGGGTAACTTATAATTCATAAGATCTTTGTAGCCTATAAATACTAATTCTGTGTCATATAATGAGGTCCTGACTGTGTATTTACATAAAGGCCAGTTCTGCCTTTTGGCACCTCTACATAGTAGTTTACATTAATGGTAATGTAAGCCTTTCACATCCATTCAAGACCTTAATATAGCTCTAGGTAGTATCACATCATTTCATGGTAAATTATTTCTGTCTTTTAAGGCACAGAGCAAATTGCAAGTAAATTATTAATAATAATACTTAGATCTTATCTTCAAAGCACTTTACTAACATTAATTAATTCCTGGACTCCTCTGAGGTAGGTAGCTGCATTATTACTTACATTCTTTACCAAAAGGGAAATTAAGACAAAGGCAGGATGAGATCTGCCTGCAGCTGCTGCAGGCTATGGGATACAGACTACCAGGCGGAGGCAGACAAGCATCCAGGACCAGCTAAAATGATATGCCTCCATCTATATGCAGTTTTCTGCTGCAAAACACTGCTTCTGCTGCAGTCTGAATGACAGGATGCAATGTGAGATCCTGCTCCAGCCCCTTCTTTTTCAATCTGGCACCTTTAGTTACATCTACTGGAGAAGGTGTAACTTACTGATCAGGGAACCCTTGGCCACCACACAAGGGACAACAAAAATAGATTTTACAAATACATCAACAAAAAGAAAGCCAGGGAGAATTTCTATCCCTTACTGGATGCAGGAAGGAACATTGCAACCAAGGACAGGGAGAAGGCTGAGATAATTAATGCCTTCTTTGCCTCCGTCTTCAATTGTCAGACCAGCTACCCCCAGGCTGTTCAGCTTTCTGAGCTGGAAGATAAGGATGGAGAGCAGAACAACCCCACCACCACCACCACCCACCCTGTAATCCAGGAGGAAGTAGTTAACGATCTGCTTCTACACCTAGACATGCATAAATCTATGGGACCAGATGGGATTCATCCAGAAGTACTCAGGGAGCTGGTGGGAATGCTCACCCAGCCTTCCTCCTCCATTTATCAACAATCTGGGGAGGTACCAGATAACTGGAGGGTGACTAATGTGGTGCCCATTGCCATGATGGCTGACATGATGCCAAGGGCCAAAAGGAGGATCTGGGGAATGACAGGCCTGTCACCCTGACTTTGGTACCAGGAAAGATCATGGAGAGGATCGTCTTGAGTGAGCTGTCACAGCAAGTGCAGGGCAGCCAAGGAATCACAGTCAGCCAGCATCGGTTTATGGTTTGGAGGTCCTGGTTAACCAATCTGATCTCTTTCTATGACCATGTGACCAACCTTCTAGACAGGGGGAAGGATGTGGACATTGTCTACCTGGACTTCGGTAAGGCCTTTGACACCATCCCCCGCAACATTCTCCTGGAGAAGCTGGTGAATCATGGCATAGACAAGTGCACTCTTCACTGGGTAAAAAACTGGCTGAATGGCTGTGCCCAGAGAGTTGTGATTAATGGGGTGAAACCTTGTTTCCAGACGGTCACCAGTGGTGTCTCTCAGGGCTCAGTTTTGGGGCCAGTCTTGTTTAATATCTTTATCAATGACCTGGATAAGGGGATCCAGTGCACCCTCAGTAAGTTTGCAGATGACACCAAGATAGTTGTGAGTGTTGATCTGCTCCCAAGTAGGAAGGCTCTTCAGGGGGACCTGGACAGGTTGGATTTTTGGGTCAAGGCCAGTTGTATGAGGTTCAATAAGGCTAAGTGCTGGATCCTGCATTTTGGTGACAACAATGCCAGGCAATGCTACAGGCTTGGGGAAGAGTAGCTGGAAAGCTTCCCAGCAGAAAAGGACCTGGAGGTGCTGGTGGACAGCTGGCTTAACATGAGCCAACAGTGTGCCCAGGTGGCCAAGAAGGTCAACAGTATCCTGGCTTGTATCAGGAATAGTGGGAATAGTGCAGCCAGCAGGAGCAGAGAAGTGATTGTGCCTCTGTACTCAGCACTGGTGAGACCTCACCTCGAGTGCTGTGTTCAGTTCTGGGCCCCTCACTACAAGAAGAACATCAAAGTGTGTCCAGAGGAGAGCTACAAAGCTGGTTAGGGGTCTAGAGAACAAGTCCTATGAGGAGAAGCTGAGGGAACTGGACATGTTTGGTTTGGAGGAAGCTGAGGGGAGATCTCACTGCTCTCCACAACTACCTCAAAGAGGTTGTAGAGAGATGGGTGTTGGCCTCTTCTCCCAAGTGAATAATGACAGGATCAGAGGAAATGGTCTGGAGTTGCAGAAGGGAGGTTTAGATTGGATATTAGGTAAGAATGATTTTACTGGAAGAGTGGTCAGGCACTGGAACAGCCTGCCCAGGAGGTGGTTGAGCCACCATCTCTGGAGGTATTTAAGAAACACGTAGTTGTGGCATTTCAGGGCGTGGTCTAGTGGCTGAGATTGCAGGGGAGGGGTTGTGTGTATGGTTGGACTTGGTGATCTCAGAGGTCCTTTCCAAACATGAAGATCCTCTGATCCTGTGATTGGGAAAGGAATAAGGGAGTTAACATAAGTTTGTTGAACCTTGCTCTGAGGATAGTTATCACCACCAGGAGATAAAAGCCAGCTGAGGCACTGCCACGGCCAGGAGCAGGGAAGCAAGACACAATCAATATGATTGGTAGATCAGCTTCAACTTTAATCAGAAGGCTCTCTAATCAGAAGGCTTGCTCCTTGTTCTACAGTTACAGGTTCCTCATTCGCTAAGCACTACATTTCGGATAGGGAGAAGGGTATTGTCCACGAGCTTTCCACGCGCTTAAAGCTGCCCCATGATTGGCTACAACATTTGCATCATTTGCTGTTTACCCCACTTTGTTTCGCCTTCACTATACTTTGTTTCGCTTACTTTCTCTTACTTTGCATATGTGCCCTTTCAGTAACTCCCTCTTAAAGGGCCTGCTCCCAACAAGGCACCACAGTTTTAAACCATTACGGTCAAATTTATTGGAGGTTACTTACATGTGGGCTCAGTTTCAAATATGGAATTAGAATTCCAGCCTAAACAGGAAAAAAAAAATGGACTTTCAGGAATAATTTATTTGTGGTTATTTTATTCTCCCAGTATTTCTTACATGGTTTTCAAAAATAAGTCTGAATTTTACCTAGGTTTTGAATATTATTTTATATTATTAACACCATATAAGATTTGTTCTTACTACTACTGGCATATCAAAATATGACAGGAACTGGTCATTGAAATATCCTGATATTTGTCTGTTTTCAGTTATTAAGGGTAATTACACTGAGCTAATCAGAGTATATTACCTATTTTTGCAAACCAGATTGACTCCTGGTTTTACTGATATCAAACAGATTGCTTTTTTCGTACTAAAATCAAAATGAGAACATTCAAAAAATGATGCCAGAAAATTATGCATGCAAATAACAGAAATATGAAGAATGCATAGGAAAGCAGTACAGATAGAATTGTCAATTTTCAAACTTAAATTTTGAAATGGGATCCTAAATGCCTTGTTGTTTTAACAATATCAGAATTTCATATGATTTTTCTGAAAAACGAGCTTAATGCAAAGACTTTTTCTGTTGTTTTTTAGTAGTGAAAACTGATAAATGTTATCTAATCATCCTGACTATAGATAGCTGCCAGGATTCTGCTCACACCTCTACAGCAAGCTTTGTTTTCCTTTGAAATTACATGGCCCTGTATCACCTCCTCCCATAATGAAGCCGCTATTAAACAGCCTCCGGAAAGGAAATCTACAAAGCAGTGCCTTCAGAGAATTCTAATATGCCCACAACTCTGAGTTAATCTACTGGTGGGAGAGGATTTATCCCTGTAAAACTCATCTATCAGCAGGCACAGAAGCACAGACACCTGTTCTGCAGTTGGGAGTGCTGCTGCATCCATTGCCCGCTCTGGTCCTGTCCACTTATATCCAAATCACGAGCTGGAGATGCTTAGCTCTGTCCTTTGTCAATGAAAGTAGCCTTGGACAACTTTGGTGGCCCAGTTAAATGCCTAAAGTTTGGGGCAACTTTGCTGTAGTAACTATGCAACTGAAGCTGTTCAACTCCTGGCTGTGGCCATGAGGAGAATCTGTAAAGCCTTCACTGAAATAGCAGTGGGTGTGACCCACCTGTGTAAAGGGCCCAGAAAAGCATGCCAGTAAGTCTAATTGCTGATAGACATCTGTTAATTAGTTATGTTTTTGAAGGTCAGCAAACTCATCCAAAATAAATGGAGAGGTTCCCACTGGAACACCAATAATTAAGGATCTATGGAGGGGCTTTTTTCAGGTATTATTGCTTTGCTGAGTGTGATCTGCTAGTTTTTCTATTTTCTAACTAGGGAAAGCACCAAGCACATGCCTAAATCCACCTCCAGTTTAGGCTTCAGCCCATGTCCAAAAAGGGAAGGGGTACCTATTTGGAAGGAGGCACAACAAGCAAAGCCAACCTGGTAACAGTTAATGAGTCATCCCTCATTTCAGGTGTCTGTGGTGCATTCAGCATCCCAGGGCTGGAGACTGGTCACTTTCAGCAGAGAAAACCCAGGGATCCTGGGTCAGGCCAAGCCACCCTCTTTCCCTTCTACCTGCACCCCAAAAATGGCTTAGTAACAAAACGGACAGAGCTGCACCTGAACCCCTAGCAGTTGTTTCAGTCCCTGTTTTACTGGAGTCCAGGCTGCAAGCAATGAACAGCAAACAGCCTTGCTGTTAGTCTAAGTATTTTATTTTATTTTTTTCTCTTTTTTACTTTCATTTTTTCTGCCTCATACCTTTTATTCCCTCCCTCATTTTAAAGGGAGAGCGTGTGACTATGTGCCTGCATATACAGTCAGTACCTATAACTGCCACTGGGAAAGAGCCGGGAAGAAAAAAGAAAAGAGAAATAAGAGGCGAGGCGAGGCGAGGCGAGGAGAGGCGAGGAGAGGAGAGGCACAAAAAAAGCCCACAAAGTTTTAATTTCCTCGCGCTCTCAAGCACACTTTAAAGAGTATTTTTATATGACAGGATTTAGGACTGTTTAAAGCCATCAGCTACAGACTGTCAAACAATGGTAGTGAAATTTCAGTTCCCTCGTGTGCCCTGCTTGGTCAGGTAAGGTGTTGCAGAGGTAGAAAGGCAGCCACCTACACAAGGCACTTTATGCCCAAGTCTAGACAGGTGATTCAGATACCAAATGAACATAGTTTTGGCATCATCATCTTTCACCAGCTCTAAAGTTTAGTTTCATTACATACTTCTTGCTGGTGTCTACAGCTGATCACACCATCATCACTCCCTCCCCTTTCCAACACATTTTAAGATAGGGAATATGTGTTTGCTTGGTGCTTGCACAAATGGGATGATTAAATGCTGATTCTAATATCAAAACTAGATTATTTAGCCCTGGGCTTCTCATAATAACACCAGCTGAAGTGAAAATCAAGCTAGGTAATGTGTAGTCCTGAATTTATTTTTGTTTCACGACAGCTTTAAGACTGTGTACAAAACCCATACCGAAACATATTTACTTCTCTGTGGGTGTCAAGCCTCTGAGGAGTGTGACAGATCCCAGCCAGGCAACCCAAAAATCTAAGTAGCTGTCCACATACATACTCTAGGATTTTTACAGGGAGGAATAAAGACAGACACACATCCATCTATACTGAAGCTAAGGCAATGTAAAAAGCTTTATGAATCTGTGTAGCTATCCCTTAGAGTCACTTCAAATTTAGTAGTACCTGAGGTATTAAAAGCCAGATTGGTACTTTGAGTCTCAAACAAGCAAGCAAAAGATAAATTGCTGAGATGTGAATCCGTATAATCCCCATTTGATGCCCAGCATGTGGGCTGTTCTTGCATAGCATTGCAAAGAGAAATAGCAGTCACCCAAGAGAAGGTAGAAGCACATGGTACAGGGAAAGGAAGGCATCATCCTAAGCTATATTTCAGTCTTATGTTTTGGGGGTCCATATACATACGGGAGTATATCTTCCTGGGAAAGGTCCTATTCTTGACCAGCCCTTGCTGTGTAGCAGCTGCCAAAAAGAGCCATGAGCTGTCGTCTATCCTGCACTGCAAGCCATGGTCAGAAATCCAATTTGTCTCCCATTCCCAATCTCAGTCCAGGCTTGAATGCCCTGTCTCACAGGCAAACTAAATCTTTCATGTCAGCCCTGCTTCAGCAAATGAGGGTACGCATGGGGAGGGAGAGAGAAGAGTGGGCAGCCAGGACAGGCTCCTGCCTCACTCCAGCAGGATGCTCTGAACCACATCCCAGCAGCTGAGATCAGCTTGGGCAAAACAGCAGGGTGTGTACAGCCAAAGCCTGGGGCTCAAGCCTGGGATGAAAATACAGTGTAAATGTAACCATTCAGAGATGCTGAGCATCTGGTTTGCTTGGGAAATGCCAAAGGCACTGCACTGCACAATGCACAAAATCTCTGAGTGCAGGTGTTGGAAACATTTCAGGGGCGTTAGCTGTGCTCATGCTGAAAAAGAAGAGAAAATTAGGTCAAGTAGAACTCCTGCTGGAATGAGCGTTGAAGCCAGTATAGGCACTTCTGAACTACACTATGCTGTGCTACATGGTGGTTTCAATATTTTGTTGCCTTGTTGAAGATGCAGCCTCATGCTACCAGCCTACCAATCCTCAACTAGAGCAGGGAAGCAAACCCTTGGAGGCACCATAGGAATAGTCCTTTTCCAGTGATCCTGTAGACTACAGGATTTCCAGCGCTGAGTGTCATAAAAAATTTCTTTATGTGTTCAGGACAAAGAGCATCCACTCAGTGTCACTTGGCTTAGCTACATTAAAATAAGTATTTCAATACATGTGATAAGGCATCACTAGTTTTCCCCTCACACGCTTGAACCCAGAGTTTTTAATAGGGGTACTCAATAGAGGCTAAAAAACAGCCAACAAAGTAGATTATTCCCACTAGCCCCACTTTAAGGCAGGTAAATGAGACAAAGATTAATGACATGACTTGGCCCAGGTCACCCCACAGGCCAGTGACAGAGCTGAAAGCAAATCTGTGATCTCCTGAGTCTCAGTTGGACATGTCACACCACACCAGTGCACAAGGCAAGGTACTTATCTTGTTTAAACTAGGAAGACAGGCTCAACTCAAATGGCAAAATTCTCTGTCATGACAGGAAAAAAAAAAAAAGTTGCTTCAAAGCCAGGAAGAAGAGAACGATCCTATAATAAAAAATAGTTAACTTTCCCAGAAGGCTTGTTTTTCTCAGTCACTGTTTCTCTCCACTCATTCACATGCCTGATCAAGACTATAGCTTTCCCTCCCTCTTTCTTCCTTTGCACTTCCATTTATATAAATATTCATCTCACTGTCTTATGTAAGAACTTATTTTTTATCTCAAGTAAGGTCCTATTTTCAATCATGTTTGGGTCCTTTCATGATCATAAAACCATTCTGATCAGATAGACATTAATAAAGCCACCTCCCTTTGGTTTATTTGCTTTTAGGGTGCAAATGAGGGTGCATTGAGCTACATGATATACATTTACAGCTGACATTAGGAAAGAAATGAGGACTATAATAGAGTCTCGCTTTTTGTCTTTCACTCACATTTAAGACTGCAGCAAATATAATCCATGCTGCAGAAATTAGAAACTAGAGTTTCTTTACTTGGTCTCTAGCTAAGATCAGCCCCACACTATACCTCCAGTGCTACAGAATCTGTCACCTTCATTTCCAAAGACATGAAGGAGGTGAGAGAGACCCTGTAAGCAATGAGTAAAATGAGTGGAGATATTCAGTTCCCACCTCTGGTACATATCAACTTTATTCTTCTCTTTAGTTCATTCACCTCTACTGGCACCTGCTCTTCAACAACATTTCTCAAGTTTCCAAATTGCCCTTAGATCCTGGGTTTTGTTTCACAGCAGCCTCTGGTGTAAAAGGGAATTAATGACACACCAGTGACATTTACAGTGGATATCAACGCCTGTGTTGTAAACACCGGAGAGGACAAGCAATGACAGAAGGGAATAGTGGTAGGGGTTGGCAGCGCTTTCTGAACAACAGCTGGCAAGGAGTCAGTGACAGTTTTCCCAGTACTCAGCTCCCATCACCACCTTCTTCTTCAGCTCCTAGTGGGTGTGAAGGGTCAGGAAATGATGTGAGGCAGGGGAGCACAGCCAGGGCAAACTGTAAAAGAATTTTCCATAGCTTCACAATAGATTTATGTCTGAGATGATAATCATAGAATCATAGAATCATAGAATCATTTAGGTTGGAAGAGACCCTTGGGATCATCAAGTCCAACCATCAGCCCTACTCTACAAGTTCCCCCCTACACTAGATCTCTCAACACCACATCTAATCTGCTCTTAAACACAGTCAGGGAGGGTGACTCCACCACCTCCCTGGGCAGCTGATTCCACTGACTGACCACTCTCTCAGTGAAAAATTTTTTCCTAATGTCCAGCCTAACCCTACCCTGCTGCAGCTTGCAGCCATTCCCTCTTGTCCTGTCGCTCATTGCCCGTGAGAAGAGACCAGCACCAATATCTCTACAGTGCCCTTTCAAGCAGTTGTAGAGAGTGATGAGGTCTCCCCTCAGCCTCCTCTTCCTCAGACTAAACAACCCCAACTCCCTCAATCGATCCTCATAAGCCTTGTTTTCCAGGCCTCTCACCAGCTTTGTTGCCCTCCTCTGTACTCGCTCCAGCACCTCGATATCTCTCTTGTGCTGAGGTGCCCAGAACTGGACACAATACTCAAGGTGTGGCCTAACCAGTGCTGAGTACAGGGGGACAATCACCTCCCTACTTCTGCTGGTCACACTATTCTTTATGCAAGCCAGGATGCCATTGGCCTTCTTGGCCACCTGGGCACACTGCTGGCTCATGTTTAGCCTCCTGTCGACCAGCACCCCCAGGTCCTTTTCTGCCAGGCAGCTCTCCAGCCACACTGCCCCAAGCCTGTAGCTATGCATGGGGTTGTTGTGGCCCAAGTGCAGGACCCGGCACTTGGCCTCGTTGAAGGCCATGCCATTAACATTGGCCCATCTATTCAGTCTATCCAAGTCCCTCTGTAGAGCTTCCCTGTCCTCAAGCAGATCAACACTCCCACCCAACTTAGTGTCATCTGCGAACTTACTAATAGTGTTTTCTATATCCTTATCTATATCATTGATGAAAATATTAAAAAGGAAAGGCCCTAGTACTGAGCCCTGAGGAACACCACTTGTGACCGGCCGCCAGCTGGATTTAACTCCATTGAGCACCACCCTTTGGGATCGTCCTTCCAGCCAATGCTGGATCCAGCAGATCGTACGTTCGTCCAGGTTATGAGCAGCCAGTTTTTCCACCAGAATGTGGTGGGGGACAGTGTCAAATGCTATGTCTAATAATGACTATGTCTAACAGTTTATAAGGCTGGAAAAGGGAATTGATAAATCTCCAAGTGTGTCCCTAAGCTTTGGGAAAGAAGCTTCATTCACAGTGGTTTTGTTTGTTTTCTTTTCTTATTGCTGTGGGATTAGGAGCCTTCAGTATTTGATGAGGAAGATTGAGAAAAGTAGTCAAACAATAACAACATGATTAGATCTGACTTGGAGAAACTCAAGTGATGATGGCAGGGCAGGGAATCATCTGGGTTATTGGAGAAGTACTGGAGACAAGAAATCAGGGAAACAATAGTGCCAAGCAAAGATTAAAAGGGACAATGGGCTACGGATGCAATCAGCATATTGGGGTGGAGATCACTTAAAAGAGCTGATGGTCCAGGGTCCTGCAGTGGGACCAGGTCTGGTGCTGTTCATAGATGACTTTTGCTGTTCCCCAGGCAGACTAGCATCTGTTCTCTCTTTCAAAAACTGCCTCTCATGGTGAGGTACTACATTCATTTTTAGAGACCATTTCCTTCCTCAATAGTAGAGTCAGAAAGTCCGTCCTGACCATGAAAGAACTGTATGATATAGTGATAGTGAAAAAAAAAAATTCTTCCAAAAATCTTAAAAGCAGGAAATATCTGAGATCTGGAAGATCACACGTGAAGCTCAAGGTCTTTTTATCATTAGTGTGCCCTAGCAGAAATAGGGAAGAAATTGCACCTATACTGAAGATTAGAGATATTATATTACAGTATTTTTTTTAATTATGAGGAAATGTTGAGGAAAATGGTAGAAACCCTACCATTTGGAACTACTTGAATAAAGTATTAGTTAATGAACCAAGAACAATCCTACATTAGGAAGATGTACTGGGTAATTATTTAGTCTCTTATTCTGTCTTTTACAAACTGCTTGAAGAGATCTGTTTGTTCTTTTAACCTCTTGGCTCTACAGCATTTGTACCACCTGTATTGGCCCATGACTACTTTTGAAAACAGACTTCTTGTCTTTAAGCAGAAAAAAAAAATCTAACCCAGGATTAGTTTCCAAAAGAACTTTTTGTTGTATGTATCTATTAGATTCATGTGCTGCTCTCACCTTGACAAAGACCAAAGATGAGAAACAAGTCTGCATATGCACAGTTAAATCAGAGTGTTACAAATTACAGGGCAAAATCAAAAGATACTCTTAGATGCATATCTGTGACAGCTGTACAGTAAGAGGCTGTGCTCAGGCATATATGCAGCTGTAGGTAATAAAATGATGAGTGAAGCATGTCCATTAACTTGGCAAGTGTCCTAATCTTTACTTTAATTACAGCCCATTGGCTATTCTCCATCTGTCCTTGTGATTTCTTTTAAACCCCAGTGGAATATGGGGTGATGGTCAGCACTGAAACAGGGACATGAAGACTTCAGGCCCAAATTAAGAGGAAGAATGGTGCGGCAGGACACACTTTCTGTGACACCAAAGGCAGGTGTGAGGACAGACTGCTCAGGTGTTCTCTGTGCAGCAGGTCCCTGTGTTTACCCCTGAGAAAAGTTAAAGCCCATAAGACCCTTGAATACCATTATATTTACATAATTTAGGAATACTGTCTTCTTGGCACAAACCATCAATGAGGAGAGGCTAAAGGCATTCTTAAAGTGTTAAAGGTCTATTTTAAGTCCTGAAGGCAGATTCCCTGTGGAGAAAAACTCTACAGGCATTGCTCTGAGATCTGTTCTAGTAACTCCCCCAAATTTCCCAGTTTTCTGTAGTGAACTTGTCTTCCTGGAAAGCCTTGCTGGGAAAAGACAAGCTGCAAACATTGCAAACTGACCCCTGACAGCCCCAGACAGCACATAGGAAGCTACACCATCAGTAAGTAGCAAGGCATACTTTGAGTTCGTACATACCACTCCAGTTAGCATTACCCTCTCCTCCAGAAAGCAAAAGGAAGGGGAAATATATGAGAGGAAGCAGAAATAGCTCTCCTTACTGAAAAGGGCAGCATTTGAGAAGGTTTCAAAACCTCCTTAGACCCACAAAAGAACTTCTTTGAAATTTCAAAAGAGAGATGTCTCCAGCTTGGCACTTGCTATTTACATGTTATACCTGCACATCCCATTAATGCAGATAGTGGTAATTCAGTGTATAATATTTTGTCACAGAGCATATCAGGCAGCAGGCTTGAAATTCTTTGAGCCAGCCATAGAAGCAAAAAATTGGCAGCCGGAAATAAAGTTTTTCTATAACTGCATCACTGCTTGCATACAATTTGGTGGGTCTTTGTCCAGCACTTAGAAGACCAAACATGGTACATGCCACAGCAAGCCCCACCATTGTGGAACTGAACTTTGTGGGATTTTCCATGAAAATCATACACAGCAAAGGGAATCTGCACAAAGCATCAAGCATGTAATATAAATATAAAATATATAATTACAAAGGTAATTCAGAATACTCTCTACTCAGGGTTCTGTCTTCTCTCATCCACACCTTTCCTTCATGTGTTAGCTCCTCCAAATCATGAGAATGCCAAAGAAAAAAAGATTATATCTATCTACACAATTTATTCCACTGGTTTGGAGGTTCTTAAATGCAATGAGAGAATACTTTTACTTCATTTACTTTAATGGAGGGGCCAGATATTGCATGGGCTCCGGGGATTTAATTTCCCACTTGCCCTCTGATGGGCAGTGGAATAAGAAAAGACATAAGAGATTTTACTATTGTCTGTAGATAAATAATTTTTGAGGGCTATTAAGACAGTACCTTACACTGGAAGCAAATTCATAAGTTCCTGAAGTTTGCTTTTTTACGTCTATTTCTTAATAACTTTAGAGACAAAGTAATAGAGAGAAGTAGAGATGAAGTAACTGAAAGTATATTCTCAAAAGGTGGGTCATGTTCAGTCAAGCCAATATCTCATCTTACCTTTCTCCAACCTCTTAAGCTCTGAACCTACTCCCAGCACTTCTGAGAGAGCAATACCCTCAGGCACATTGTCATTTTCCTGAATTTAGGTTGGAAAAGTCCTTTAAGATTTTTGAGTCCAACTTTAAACCTAAACTGCCAAGCATCACTGCAATTTGAATGATTTGGACAGTGTGTTGTGTTGGGGGAAGGTGTGACAATAACAGTTGATAAATTTCATGCCTGAGACCCGCTTACCCTGGGGTGGAAGAATCAAGAAAGTTGTGGTGCTAGCACAGGGACAGGGTGAGGAGGCTCTCACAGGTGCCTCTCAGTGCCTCAGGCCTTTGGCTCTTCTCAGTCATGTGGGAGCAGACCAACATTGCCCCCTTACAGTTTTAAAACCTGTGCTACAAAATGTACAGTAACTGTATTATTAGGTTGTTTTGACCCTCTGAGGCATGACAACTTCAATCCAGACCACACCAAGGCACTGTGAGAAACCTCTCCCAGGAATCATCACTCATGGTTCTTTTCCAAGTTTTGCTGTGCAAGTTCAGACACACAAACTGAGACCAGGTCAAGCACGTGAACTCAGCAATCTCACATGAGATCTCAGATGCAGTTTTTACTGTAATATGCACATTTCTTACTCTTCTGCCTCCACAGTTGAAATTTATGCACCATTTAAAGTTCTCACTGGGCTTATGGCCAAAGAGGCAAACAGCTACATCATCAGATTTAGGAGTTTTTTCTTTTTCCTTCTGGGTCATTGCAAGCAGGGGATTGAGCTGACAGATCCTTGCAATCTTATAAATAGCTCACTTACCTTTTTCTTTCCTGATGGCCAGTTTTGGGTCCTTTCTGCATGGAGCAAACTGTCCTCCCCCAGGTAAACGGGACAACCTCATGTAACGTCATTTTGTAATTGTGGCTGGCAGTGAAAAGGTTAAACAGATCAACAGGGAGATAGCCAGGTCTGACTGAGACTCTGAGGCAGAAAACAGTAAGGAGGTCTAGCACCATGACTGAAGTGAAAATTAGATCTATTTTAAGATGGATTTTCTAAACTGCTGTTCTTTGAACTGATGTGCATGTTAGTCAAGCTAAAATTGGTTATAAAGTTATATAGAAAGGGTTGAGGGGGAGAATGATTTATTTACTTAAATGAAAGAAAAGACATATCTGCAGAGTTTTCTGACTGTGTTCTGTCATGTGAGGGTTTTATCTACAATATAATAAGTTGAGGAAGAATGCTTCTGGATGCGGACACAAGACAGCTGTCTCCACCACTCAGGCATAACCTGGAAGAGTGGATCACCATAGTACTGTAGCCCCATGGGCGTGAACATTTGGGTGCATTACACAGCGTTGTTTTGTGCTGTGCAATCTCACTCTTGTTCACTCCTTTCTTCTTCTGTTTTAATATAAAGCACTCTCTCCTCCCAATAAGCTGCCCATGAAGACTGAATTGGGATCCTTGTAACAAAAATCTCTTATTGAGTAGGATCCTGTGTGCCTCTGGGGTTAACACAAATCTGTTTAGGTCACCTGTGGAGAAAGTCAAAGACCTTCCTTGTACTATAACACCAACCACCTATAAGACCAAATTCTTCAGGTTCTTTTATGGATACTTTTCTTCTTCTACACTTACTCAGTCTAATGGCAGCCAGGACCACTGCCTGGGAAAGTGCTGCACACCCACCCACAGAAAAAGCTGCAGCATTAGCCCCATTGCTTCTAATGCACCTCTGGAATCTGTTCAGCAACCACATCTACGTTTTATCAGTTGGGTGGGCTTTTCTCTTTGCTTTTTCCCCACTTGTTCACCACTCTTTCAAGTGCTCCTCTCTAATCCAGAAAAACAAAGCTCTACTGTGCCAAATGCTCAGTACTGCATACTGGCTGGTGGAGCAGTTAGCACATCAGCCTATAATTAGACAGCTTTCAAAGCCTTGCTTTTCCTTCTGTTCCTTTTTCATCCCTCCCCGTAAACCCACTCCCTCCTTTCTCACTTGGGGAGACCAGAGCTGTCCTCTAGGCATGCATTACTCCCCATTAGTGTCAGTGGGAGTCACAAGAGCGCATTAGGGGAGGAACAAACCCTTAAGGAAAAGAAACCTTTGATAAAATCCAGCCACCCCATGCTAGGGCTCTGTATGAATTCTAAGCAGTCGAATCTAAAGGAAATGAGGGCATATTTGCCCAAGAACTTCTCTGAAGTACAGAAATGTCTGTTTTACTCTGTTCACTCTGTATGTGATGAAAACTTCAGAAAAGGCTTGCTTATGACCAGTACCCAGGAAAATGGCAACCTTATCCTACTCCTGCTAAAAACTGCAGAGACTGTAAAAGATATGGTTCACCCCTTTCCTGAGGTTTTGTTTTATTAACAAATTTAAATAATTGTTGAACTCCTCATCTGAACCACCTTGCACTTACCTGTTCCTGTGGTTATTCTAATAGGCCCTAGGCTCTATTTTACTTCACCCAAACAGTGATTTCCATCTCTTATATCCAGAATAAAGTGTTCTCGTCCCATCAAGTCAGCAAGTGATAGGCCATGGCCTTTTCCTGCTCTGGTTCCAATACCTGAAGGAGGCCAAGTCACAGAAGACTAGGAAATAAGCAAATATTGCATTGATTGAGAAATATGTATGTAGCTATAGTCAAAAGAATAGTCCATTGACATCTGTAATTCACTTCAGAATGGGATAAAGTGAATACCCTAAGTGGGGCAGGAGTAATGATTGTTGAAGATAGAAATATTCCATGGAGGCATCTGAACAGGGTGGATCAATGGGCTGAGGCCAACTCTACAAGATTCACTGAGGCCAAGTGCTGGGTCCTGTACTATGGTTACAACAACCCCATTCAATTCTCCAAGTTTGGGGAAGAGTGGCTGGTTGGACTTGATGATCCCAAGGGTCTCTTCCAACCTGAATGATTCTATGATTCTATGAAAGTGGCCCACCAGATATGGACCGGAGGATGTCCAGGCTGTCCAGAGAAGTGGTTGAGTCACCACTGGAAGTATTTAAAAGATGTGTAGTTGCAGTGCAAGGGACACAGTTTAGTGGTGGACTTGTCAGAGTTAGGTTTAAAGTTAGACTTGATGATCTTAGAGGTCTTTTCAAACTTAAACAATTCTATGATTCTATGCATTAACAAACTGACATATGGACCCCAAGAAGTGCTGCTTACATATCCATGAATTAATTTGCATTTCCAAAATGATGCTGGAATTTGGAATGCAGTGATCTGAACACTTGAGCTCATTCAGGCCATCTGACAGTACCAAAAAATGATCTGCAGCAGCTTGAATATACAGCAAGCAGGGAAGAGGGGTTCAGGGCAGGATAGTCCTGTATTTCTCCCTTTTCCTTACAAACAAACAAACAACAACAACAACAAAACACAAAAAACCCCATCCCAAACAGAAATAAGCCTTATATCTTCTTATATCAACTTTGTACCTTATATCTGAAGTACTTTGTACCTAAAGAACACCTATGTTAGCAAACTTTTTGCTTAAAGGCCCCTACATGAGAAAATAGGTTTTTCAGTTTCAAAAAAATGAGGAGAAATTATCCAAGGAAGGAGCACTCAGACTTCAATTCTAAGGGACAGAAAAGCTCTCTTTTCATTGTATTTGACATTCCTTTAAAGAGGAAATCCTATTTATTCCCTATGGAAGAAGTCTAAGTTCTGCACCCTGGTGAGCAGGTTAAACATAGCCAGACTCATGTAGGCAACAGCAGCCTAATTAACTGCCTAATTTGTGTCTGAGCAAAACATTCACTTTCTTGATTTATGTATGCTACTAACTGAACACTGAATTGATCCCATCCCCCTAATTACCTCTGGTTCCCAATTAACAGAAGAGTAACAATCTCTGTATGGAATGACATGGAAACAAGGGCCTCTCACTCAATACCCCATCAGGAAGAGGCCAATGATCCAAGCAAGGGAACTTCATTAGCTAAACCACTTATTCGTCAGCATTCAGTCATGTGCAGAAGATCAAAGGGAACCAACCTTGTAGCTTCTCTCCTCCCAGGAGAGAGATCAGACTGTACATTGTGGGTTTTCTTACTGCATCCCAACTCTTCTGTCTTATGCTGGAGACTGGGTAACTCCCTTGACTTCTTTGGAGTTTTTCCAGACTTATATCACACAAATTTGGATCTCCACTCTCATCTTGTGGATTAAATGGAACAACACTTCTGATATTCATTCATTTCTTTCATTAGAAGAGGATAGCTTTGTTGTGTAATTAACATGCCAGTAATTAAGGATTCCAAGATGATGTACCTATTTCTCTCTGACATACACACACTCTTTCCAAATGTTATCAGCAGTAATTGCATTAACATTTTTCTTTTCCTGTTCTCTTTGGGAGTTTATTAGGCTTTCATTTAGTCATTTTCTCATTTCGCAAAAGAGGACATTTCCTTTGGTCCTCTGAAAATTTGCTACAGACCTGAAAACTTTGAGCACCTTGATCCCCACCCTGTGTGAAGACAGAGGAATCTTCAATGCCCTTCATTTTTTCAAACTGTTTTAAGCAGAAGGTGAAAACTTGCAAGTGATACTCTTTTTTTTCCCCATGGATACAGGTCCAGATAATTCTTGTGATATTGTGTAGATACACCAACTCAGCTGAAATTGAGATGGATTTAGGACTGTAGATTACTACCACGGCACTCTAAGAAAGTCTTAAAATCATGCTAAGGACAGTTTATTGCTTGCTGAGCACTTCCTTTTAGTGACCTCAGCTCAAGCTGTAGAGAATTGTAAAATAACCAATGCGGTTTTTCCAGTGTGATGAAATGCATAAAACCGGGCAAGTTAGGAGACAGCAGAGGATGGGTCATCTTAGCTTTTATTTATTTTCTGTCTGCCATTTTCTTGGCTTTTAAAAATATTTGTGCTAGGGTTAAGGTTAACCCTATTTGAGCTCTGTGGCTTAAAGTTACCTTGCAAAGCTTGCAAAACTGAGTTGCCAGTGTGTTGAGAAGCTGAACCATAAACCTGGGGTTTTGTTATTCAGCCTTACAGCAGTAGTCCCTCAACCTTGGTTGCAATGATTAAAAGTTGTAAGTAACATAGTCTTTTGCTCTCACTGTTGGTTTTAGTTTTCTCTCTTTTCCGGCTGTAACACGTGCCTAGAGCATCTGCTTTCAGGATCCAGCCGTGGTAAATCCTTGGTGGGCAGTTGAGCATCATCCTCTAAGATGGTTAGGCTGTAGCCTTGCTCTGTTTCTTGCAGTTTCAATATGTATTAGGCACTTAAAAAATAGCCCTTGTATCTAAGCTGAAATATTAATATTTAGTCTTGCCACACTGCCCCTGCTTTTTGGAGGGTTAACTGCGAAAAGTGAGGAAGAAACATGATCCAGACATTGAATCATAATCTTGACTCAGGTATTGACCTTGACCTGCAGCTTCAGCGTGTTCAAAGACAATTCCTAGTTCATGTCTGAGAATGAAAATAATAGCTACCCATTCATCACCACACCCTGACAAGAGCATTCATTCTTTTTTCCTATCCCTTCACTTTCTGCTGCATTTTATCTTTCATCTGCATTTATTAGCCTGTCTCTCTTTGTCTGAGGAAAACAAATTTGCTGAAATCTACGACCATAGTGGTAAAATCACAGTGCTTGGTTACAAGCCAACTTGATACTGCTTAAATGATAAAAAGAACTGGGAAAGAAACAAGTAGGTTTGTAGCTCCCTGATGTGCATAAGTTTAAAAAGGAGCAATTCTGCAGTTTTTTCCTCTTTTGTGATTTCAAATTGAGTCTGAGACCACAAAAGCAATCCCTGCTTATTTTTCAGGCCAGAAGGAAGGAAGGAAGAGCATACAGAGGCTGTTGTCACCGCCAGAGCAAACCCAAGATTCTGTTTGTGGGAAATGAGATTTTGCTGTATGGCTGGAAGGACAAACTTGAGGCAGCTGCAGCTTTAGATCTTTGCTAAGAATGCCTACCCTGTACAATCTGGTGGAACATAGACATACCCAAGTTATTTCAGGGCTGGAAGTGGTCCAGCTGTGGTAACACAGAACTCCACACAGGCTAATGCATGCTGTATGTTGTCTCTTTGCTTGAGGTAGGAAATAACTCATGCCGTGGTAAACTTCCGTAACACAAATATTTATGCAAACACTTTCAAGTGCTTGGGCAGTAATAAATTGCTATCGTTCGGTCTGTTAGAGCCTGATGAACAGCCTGTTGTTTTGTCAGGCTAGATAGCTGGTGCTGATGCAAACAAGAAAAATAAATCCAAAGCTGTCCTTGCCCATGCTGCCCAGTGGAGAAGAATCTTTTCACTCCCACTGATAATCTGCAATGGGAACTACAGGCTAAGCTGATATTTGATTTCTCCTTTTTCACATCCAAAGGTTTCATCTTCAGGAGCAGGATGATTTCCTTGGGAGGCTGGAATGACGGGACATGTCGTGTCAAAATATTATCCTAACTGAGCCACACAAGGTGTCTATAACTAGAGGATAAGATCAATTCTGGATTATGGGAAAACCCAAAAATTGGTATAGAAAAGCTGGACATATCAAAGGAACATATAGTTTGTTATAGAGGATTAAGCTATTAGTCCTGTAATTTGTCTGTTACTTATTTTATGCTACTTATCCAGAAGTAAAACACCGCGGGGTCCAGTCAATTAAAACAAATTCTGTATGTTGGACAGGGGGTGCCTGTCTGCTGAAGTAGAGAGGGGGGAGAGAGAGAGACTATGATGAGAGCATATGGAATTTTTAGTCTGAATGGAAAAGGTAACCAGTTGCCTTTGCAGCAGCCTTATTTTGTTTACCTTTATACAAAGCACAACGTGCCCTTCATTAATCTGATGGGTATGGGAGATTTCCATGGAAACAGCAGGACTCCATTTCATTTAAACTCTGATGCCTGTTTTCCTTGTCAAGCAGAAATCAATGCGTTGGTAACAGGAGAAGCATTCAGTGCATCACTTAGGGATGTTGCCTGTGCAAAGGTCTCTGGAAGAGTGCAGTGATCTGCCCTATCCCATGACTGTTCACCTGAGCACGATTCACCACTTTACACTTCTTCCTTCCTTTCTCCTATTTAGTCAGGATTGTCCTCAGTTTCACTGCTCAGTGTAGTTTCTCTGCCTGACCTCACACACAAGTATTATCCTCCATGTCTGGGGTTATACACAGAGAGAGAATGGGCAATGACTGGATAAGTGATCCGGATCTCTACTCTCCACCCAGAATCAGGGGCATTCATGTAACTTGGAAATGAGGCTCATTTATAAGCTAAAGAAAAATAAAAATTCTAAAAAACTGTGAGAAGCAGACAGAATTATTTAGAGATACCATTTTTCATGTGCAGCCAGGGAAAAAAAAAAAAAAAAGAAAACAAAAACCACAAATTACTTGCAGCACATCATAGCCCAATTCTTTTCTGCATTCATCTTCTCACCTGCCCTAGGCAACTATTGGTTTTGTCCAACAAGAACTGGTCAAGATCTTTAGGGTTCTTTCTGGGTAGACACTAGGTAAAGCCATACAGTTCCCTCCATGCTCCATCCCAATGCATGGGCAGACTGAGAGAACATTGGTCCCACACCTCTTCTCAGCTGTCCACCTCCCACTGAGGCACTGGAACATGACCAGGCCTCACCTCCGGGTGTCAAGGTCAAACTTCACTCGTGTTCTCCAAGGAATGCTACAAAGCTAGGTAGCACCAGGGAAGGAACAGGGGCAGAGCTAACTGCGTTGGTGTAAGAACAGGAAGGGGCTCTGAGACAATCCTGGTGAAGGTGTTGATATTCTACAGGATGAAAAGGTCCCTTTAGAAAGCTCCATATCTTTGCAAGAAGCAGCCAAGAGGAGGTCATCATTGTGGAGTTGACGGAAGAAAACTACCCCAATGTTTCTTTCCTCAAAGCTTTCCCTCTGATGACAAAAGCTGGGGACACAGACAGAGATGGTTCTTCCTTCAAGGCTACAGGTCTTACCGTCATATGGGGGCATAGCAGCCCCACTAGAGACTCACCTCAGTAGCTCCTGCACATGGTGTTCTCCCTACAGCTAGATATTCCCCAGCTACCACCTCTACGTTGGTATGAACTCAACTCTTCACCCCTTGCCTTCGTACATGTGCTTTGCCTACATCCATGTAGTTGCAGAAGTAGCATAGCTCTCACCTACATTTTTAAGATGGTCTCTGGACTCTGCAAAGGTGGTGCCATACAGAACGGTACCTTTTGGGCTTTAAAGCCTGTGAGGCTAATGTTAATCACTCAGGTGGGCTTCCAGAGGGATATTGGGTTTGATATTCAGAGTGTGAGCTTTTACAGTAATGCAGATCTTGTCATCAGGTTTTTCTTTTTCCTTCTTTCTGGCCTCTTTCCAGTCTTTAATATATTTTTAAAAGTTGCCATCAGAGGAAGGCATAAGTAATTCAGACAATGGTGTCAGATAGAGAGCTTCTTTTACTGGGAAAGAGGACACAGCAGGAGAGAGATGTGTTGGGAGGCTAAAGGAGACACCTTAAATTAAAGTAATTCAGTATAGATGAATGTAGGGCCCTGGAGTCTTGGAATCCCAGTCCTGGCCTTTAATCACTGCATATCCTCTCCTGTCTTAAAGTTGAAGCAAATCTTAGGCTGCAGATAGAGGTTTCAAACTAATCATAAATTACTGTCAATGTTTCCCCTTTGGCTGGGATAATGGCCCAAGTACACACACCTTAATCTTCCTAAAGGCTTTTCTGAAAAGACACTTACTATTTAAAACCTTGTTTATCTTCTCTGCATATGTATCTTTTATCTTTCTTTGGCTGCTGGATAGTGGAACTTCATTCTACCTGCTCCAACTGCATACTGTGGGAAAACAGAGAGTTTTGCACAGCTAAAACAATGGAGAAGCCAGATCAATTTATCTTTTAACATGGGTGCAAAGCAAAAAAAAACAGACTGCTAGTTTATTCCTGTCAATTTCACTTCAATATTACAAATTACACTTTCTGCCTGGCCTGTCAATCAGAAGCTGCAATGCATTTAGGAAGGTGCTTTCTCTTGATGAGCAAATATTTCCAGGGTAGGAAGAAACAGGAGGAATCAGACGAGCCTCACAATTAGGCAGGGAAGATTTCACCCTACAGGAAAGTCATCACCTCAGGACACTGCAGTGCCAAGGGCAGCCAGCAACAGAAGAAGCAGCTGGAGGTAATGCTGAAGAAAACTCCATGAAGACCACTGCTAGAGTCCAGTTTTGCTTTGTATTGTAGAAGGCCACTGTTTTTTGTTTACTGTGACTACCTGCAGTACCACTAGTGAAAGCCTGGGTGATCTTTGCACGGCTTCTGATATCCCCCCATGCCCCATCACTGCCACCTGCAGCTCTCTGAGCCCATTCCCAGCAGTGGCATTTCCTGTACTGGTAAATGTGCTTCTGAATATTTTTCTGTCTCTTGAAGTACCTCAGTTACATCAAGTTGTACAGGAGAGACTGCAGTAGCCTTTCACACGAAACAGCTGTTCTGTCATGAGTCGTATTTATCTTCCAGGGTGGAAGGGCAGGGAGACCTCTCTGTAACACAACAGAACCCACTGGGTCCTCCCACCTGGTCTAGTGGGAGGTGTCCCTGCCCATGGCCAAGAGATTGGAACTAGATGATCTTTAAGGTCCCTCCCAACCCAAACCATTCAATGATTCTATATTTATCTTTCAGAGAGGAAGGGCAGGGTGGGCTCTATGTTATGCAATTCAACCCAGTGGGTCCCTCATATCATTACTGAGAAGAACAGAACCTTTTCCCAGTTGCAGAAATTTTAATAAATTCTGCCCTTTTATCATAAAACCTTATCTGTTTATTAATTAGTAATTTTTATTGTCAGTTTTTAATTTTTAATACTAATTTTTGTCTTGTTAGACTAAGTGGATCCACCTTGGTTCAGGCCTTTCTGTTCTGGAGGCCGTGCTGGGAGACAGAGGCAGATCTGTGCTTAGGGAACTTTGCTTTAAAAAGCAAAGTGCATAGAGAGAATCCCTCATGATAAAATGTGATGACAAAAGGTAATATTTTCTCTTAAATTTGCCTGTGTCAAAAATAGCTGGATACAAGCACTATATAGTCAAGAAGCAGTTCTGTGGGTCTCTTCAGATTAGCAATAGCTGTGTAGAGCTGATGGAATTTACTGTCTTTAGCACCAACATTTTGCCAGCTTTGCACTTCGAAGAGATTTTTGACCTGGGGCTTTTCTAGGATAGAGTAAGTGGAGTCTATCCACTGAACCATGATTTGAAATATTAAAATATCTATAAATTCTCTGATGGTATGGATTTTTGTTTCCTTTATGATCTTACAGGATTGTCTTTTACATGGAGGGGCAGGATATACCAAGCTATGCTGATGAATTCAGAAGCATCCCAATTTAATTTGCCAAGAGGCTAGTGAGCAGGAATTATGACAAAGCCGTATAAGCTACACTGTCCCTTCTGAAAACAAAACCAATTTTTTTTTCGCTATTCCCTAGCCACTGAAACTGGCTGTGCCTGATGCTGCCATCACATAACTGCCATCTTTTAAACAAATTTGTGTTTACTCTGCTTTCCCAGGCAGCCGCAAAAGGTGGGCAGATGTGGCAGATGTACACAGGATCATCAGACCTGGTATCTGCTTAATCGGGTTAGGGAAAGTTACCAATATTAAACTGGTAGTTCAAAGAAGCCACTAAGTAATTTTCTGAACAACATGCTAGCTTCCTGAAACTCTCATAGGAAAGTCACAGAAACCATATTGGTTAAACAGAAGATGCTTTGAGTCTTCTTGTAATACTTTTCCTAGGAGGATGGTGTTGTGGTTTAACCCCAGCCAGCAACTAGGATTGTGCAGCTGCTCACTTGCTCCCCTTGGTTAGGATGAGGGAGAGAAGCAGAAGAATGAGAGAACACTAGGTTTAGATAAAGACAGTTTAACGAGTAAAAGTAAAACAAAAGCCATGCACACAAGCACTGCAAAACAAAGACTTTGTTCACCACTTCCCATGGACAGGTGGGTGTTCAGCTGTCTCCAGGAAAGCAGGGATCCATCACACATAGCAGTTACTTGGGAAGACAAATACCATCACTCCAAACATTGTCCTCCACCCTTCTTCTTCCACCAGCTTTATATCTGGGCATGATATCATATGACATGAAATATCCCTTTGGATATTGGGGCCAGCTGTCCTGGCTGTGTCCCCTCCCAACTTCTTGTGCCCCCCACCAGCCCTCATTGGTGGGACAGGGAGAGGAGCAGAAAAGGCCTTGATTACTAAGCAACAACCAGAAATATTATTGCACTATCATCACTGTTTCTCATCCCAAATCCACTACACCAGCTGCTACCAAGAAAGTTAACTCCATCCCAGCTGAAACCATGACAGATGGCTCTAACATCAGTCTCAATAAAAGAGGACTTCTGATGCTTGATGATCCTTGCTCTCTGTTGTGTGCAAAGAATCCAAGGATTTTCTTACTAATGGCAGCTAACTAATAACTCTGAACACCTATGGCACTCTTAAATTAAACAACCACTTTTCAGAACGATGCATGCATGAAATTTCAAATTAGCAATGCAGTGTGATTAATCCTGAAAGTATTCCTCTGTACATTTCCATTTGAATTTTGCATGTAACAAGCTGTGACATTTTGACACACACCAGGACAGTTTTATGTGACCTGCGTTGGCAAAGCAGAGATAGTAGCTACCACCGGACCATCTATAATTTGAACAGACTGTCTTAATGAACACCAGTATTACCCTGGATGTGGGAGTGACTAGCTACTTGCTGCATTTGACATTCGGGTGGAATAAGATGTTTCAGCTGGTGCTGATAATGCTACTTTGCACTTATGGCTGCCAGCTAACCACTGTCTTCCAGTGTGCTAGATAAACCTCATAAGGTTGTTGATTTATTTATAATGGTTTAATTAACCTGATAATTAGATTAATTGGTTTTGTTTATATCAAAGTAAATTAAAATAAATTGGGTTAATATTTATTTTATGTTACACATCTACTTAATTATTTGATTTAGCAATTAAAGTGCATAAAATTGGGAAACTAGATGACTAGAGGATTTTTTTTTTATATTTTTCTCTCAGGAAGTCAGGACCAGGTCTCTGAGGAGTTCTGGAGTAGATAAGATCAAGCAATTGTGTGCTCCAGTGACTGCAAATATATTGAATCGTCGGTTACTCTAAAATTTGTGACACCCACCTACAGAGGAATAATGGGCCAGGTTTGTAAAGGAGAGGACAGTGTTTCCCAATCAGAGGAGATAAAATCCATCACATTTCCAATGACATTTTTAATTTTGAAAGAGGAAAAAGTCCTTCCACTTTCCCAACCTGAAAGACTTGCTAAGTATGCTTTTTTCTTCATATTTTATATCAGTAGCCTAATAGGCTGAATTTTCAAAGTGTTGACATTTGGGGTGAAGAAAAAGTCTGTTTATATTCTTAGCCAGCTTCAATGCAATCCCGCGGTCTCGAGCATGCATGTCTGCTATATTTCAGATTTTGTAACTTGCCTCCTCATACTGATAGTGATTATCAGTACGGGACTATATATAGATCTACATATGCATATATAGAGACTTTTTTAGATACATATGTATGTAGCTGTAGATGTCTAAGAATACATACGGATGTGTTCCACAGGCTGCACAAGGGAGATCAAAGAAAGCCCACAGAAGTGAAAGAGGAACTTGTTCAGCAACTCCATTGCTCGTTCAGCAACTCCATCATATGACACATCTCAGCTACCAATTCACTCACCCTCACAGCCTCTCGGCAATCAGAAATGCCACTGTTGTCCAGGGTCACGGTGGCCTGAGGCATTGGAGAAACTGATGGGATGCTACAATTGGAGCTCCTGGCAGTGCCGGGAGCAGCACGTGGTTTCTTGGCTCTGGGTTTGTCTTCTGACCAGGCTGTTGCACCTTCCCAAAGCTGGATAAATGATATTCCACAAAAAAAGAAAAAAAAAAAGAAAAGAAAAGAAAAGAAAAAACCCTGCAAGCGGTAAATAAATGTTGTATGACCCTGCAGGTATATGCTCTGCTTGCTTTCCAGATACATTCTGGTGATTTAGTTAGCAGAAATGTTCTGCCAGACAGCTGCAAGGGAATATTACATAATGGTTATGAAAAGTGAATTTTGAGCTCTCTGGAGACCGTCATCCCAGAGTTATATTTGCCCAGCACAGGAATAGAATACCCCCCAGGTAACCAATCAATATTTCTGTGAGTTCCTTTGCACCACATGTGCACAGTCACTCCTGCAGCAGCAGGGGAAATTGCTTTGGAGAGAAACAAGTCAACATTTCACCTCCAGCTCTCTCCTGCTCTCTTTTTTGCCCTCAAGCATAATTACTGCCAGGTGGTGTCTGGTCCTTTGGCTGGTTTTAGACAATCAAGGAGGGGAAAAAGGGAACTTGCACGTGTGCCTGACCAGTCATGGAGCTGCAGCTGAGAAGGAGTTTGAGCACACCAGGCTGAAGCCTGGGCATGAGTGTAGCTGATTAGATTAGAGTCAATTAGATGTGGTGTTGAGGGATATGATTTAGGGGAAAACTTTGTAGAGTAGGGCTGATGGTTGGACTTGATGATCCCAAGGATCTGTTCCAACCTGAATGATTCTGTGATTCTGTGAGAAGACATCAAGCCCAGCTGAAGGGTCTCAACCTGCATAACCAGCAGTAGACAGATGCAAAGGAGCCAGAGGTTTGGGGCCTCCTCGGAGGCACTGAGGTCCTGGCTTGCAGACTGGGCTCCACACAGCAAACACAGGATCCATTTGGCATGCAGCTTTGATTTTGAATGCCTGAGGATGGCCTACACAAAGAGCATTGCTCACAGAAAATATTCGGGGAATAATACATGACTGCGAGGATTACTTGACTGGCTCTCAGACAGCCTGAGAATATGGAGGAGAGCAGAAAATTTGGCAAGTGAGTTATTAATCACAAAACACATTCTCCCTTGCCCCCCCAACACACAACAGAGTTTATCCAGAAGGTGGCTATTGCACGTGCCAGAGAGATGGAGGCTCTAAGGCCTTTCATCAATGCAGGGCTGCCTTATTGAGTCATCCTGATGATGAATGCTTGAAGCCTGCATGAAAGTGTAGTGCAATTACTGCTGAGTAATAGCAGCAGGTGGAGCTTTTCAGCTCCAGCTGGGATGTAAGAGGTGATGGTGAATCAATCAGTGTGGAAGAGACCTTGGTTTGGGAGTGAGAGGAAATATGGGGCAGATTTTTTCCTTGGATAGCCCCTGAATATAGGGAAGAGGGAGCTTAAATTGCTTAAGAGTGCTATGGGTGACTGGAGTTAAATTTATTGTTTGCTAAAGCTGCACCTGTAAAGGAAATATATCTGAGCTCTTTGGAGCAAAGTGGTAACTATACCTGATTAAACAAGGAGGCTATAAAAGCTCTGACAGGGCAAAGATAAAAAGTGAAAGAGATTTGAGTATAGGTGTTAGAATAAATCCAAATAATTACAACAAGTTCAGTCTGCTGTTTTCTCTAGGGCCTCTGGAAATTTTGGGGCCGCTCCTTAGGTGGCACGAGCTCTATCAAGGTGAAGTACCAGAGGAGGGCACTTCTTGGCACTAGGCCTGGAGTTTCTTTCAATCAGAGTAGTAGTGGTTGTTGCTGCTGTTTTCTACTTCTTTTATGGAGAACATGCCTTAACTGCATAGTCTCTGAAAGCACACCACTGCCTACAAACAATAAAAAAGGCTTGGTTTGCAAGAATTGGCTGTTATTTTCATGATGAAGAATTGGACAACTGCGACCTGTGCATATGTACCAGGGAAGAAAATCAATTAAAACACTGTAGTCTGGGGCACAGGGAGGGATTTTTATTATATTCTTGAGCTACCTACAGAGTTCAGACAAGGATGCATGCAATCAAAGGAGCAGCTAAAGCCCAGCATGCAGAGGTCAGGATGTTGATATTATTATGGACCATTCGTACCTCACAGCCCCTGCTAGAGAGCAAGAGCAGAGGAGGACTAGGACCAATGGGCTGCAACAATCCCTGAGCCGCTCCACCTTTCACACACTCTGCTGGAAGAATGGCATGTCCCCGCTTAGGTGGTAACTAACATACCTTGTGTTGGACAAGCTGGTCTGGAGACTGACAGAAAGGCTGTCAAACTCAGATACTGGGGTAAAGGTTAAAAACATATTTAAGGAGGGAACAAGAGAGACCATGGATAAAGTTAATGCCAGGCCTTATCAATCATCTGCTTGAAAATGACAGGTGGTGCCTATGAAACCTGCTCAAAGTTCCTGTGTGTCATAGGGAATATTTTTCCAGAATCTTGAAAGAAATTGGACAATTACATATTTAAACAAGATTCTGTTTCTGGTCACCTGTGTTTTAGATGTCTGAGCAGTGCATGTTAGATGACATGTCAGACAGAAACAGCAAATGGATTATTTATTTCCCTGCAGGTAACAGGCTTGGCCAAAAGCAGAGGAAGCAGAGACTCTCCACTGTCATGGTGCTGACTGAAAATGAGGAATTAAGTCCCACTTGTTATTTTGCCTGGTGGTAGGCTGCCTTAAGGAGGGTGGCCCTGTGCTCAAAGCACCAGTTTTGGAGCAAAGAGACCTGTGCCTTTGTCACAAGTTATGCTACAGTCTACGAACAACTTTGGGGAAGTTTCTTCAGTGCTCTGGAGCATTGCCTTTATGTAAAAGAGAACTGATAACTTACTGCTTCAGAAAGTTATTCCAAGGTTAGGCTAGCACTAGTGAATAATTTCAGTACCTTATGATAAAAGCAACTATAGAAATGCTTATTATCATAACCTCAGTCTTCTTCAAAGGTTAATATTGGCAGAACATAGGGAACTTGCCGTCAAGAATCAGGGTGTTCAAATTTAGGCAGAGCCTACTGAAAGATCGGGATTGCATCTTGCATTAATTTTTCATGGATTTCCTTTTTTTTTCTTTTGTCAATTTTTTCCCCTTTGTCAATAGGGAAAAAATAGGAGGTGAAGGAAAGATGAAGGAAAGGCTCCTCTTTCTTTCTACTTCACTGGCCTCTTCACTTGCTCCCCTCTTCAATACCAGTCTGCTACCTAAGAAAAGATATGCACAGTGACCTATTTTAGAGCATATATTCTTACTCTGGGGAAGATGCATAAGACAGCAGGAATACAGGAGCTCTTTAAAAGTAATTTCAAGCAAGGCATGAAAATGGTGCAACTAGTGCATGTGGAGGGAATCAGTTATTCACCACTGTTTCCCTTTCTTTCTAACACATAAATAAGCCAGACATGCATTAATAACGGGGTAGGTGAGAGAACAAACCTGATGGACAAACTGGAATTGAGGTGGTTCCCAGCACATCTGGCTCTGGCTGACTAGCAAGACTCCTGTAGTCTTCATGCTGACACTGGGCAAATGCAAAAAAGCTTTCTTCCTGACAAAAATGTTTTATAAAAAAAACAGAAGATTCATGGCAATGACAAAGCTTGAATTGCATGGTTTCTCTTAAAGGGAACGCAGACCCTAAACCACTGCCTTTTACCTCCAACCTTGCTGGAAGGAAAAAGTGTCATTCTGCCTGGCTATGGTTACAGCTCTGGGCCAAGAGGTCTGCAGCTGCAGAGAGAACCTACAAGTCTCACAGTCTGGCACTCGTGAAATTCCCCATTGACTACTACATTCCTGGGAAAAAATGAGACCAAAAAGACTCTGATCTTCATTGCTTTCCTTGATGTGCAGTGAAAAGAAAGAATAACAACAACAAAAAAAGTCTGTGTGTGTTTTGTTCCTCTATTAATAGGCATTGTGGGAATGGATAGAAGAGGATTAACAGTGGCTATCCTCTCTTCAATCTAATCACCTATTGACTGAGAAACATCACATAGGGACGTCATGGAGGAATTAACACAAATCCTTTTAAAACTCTTCAGTGTCTTTTCTCTTCCCCCCTCCTCAGGCACTTCTCTCTGTGCACTGTAGTGCTGAATTTGTAGCAGAGGACATGGCCAAGGAGGATCATGGGTAATCAATTAAGATGCAGACTTTTACCATTTGAGATGCATTATCATGGTTCCCACTGACACATCCTAAAACACAAACTCGATCTATCACATAGCAAATGAATTCAAAGTGGAAGAATAAAGAGGCAGAGAAGCACACAGTCCCTCCATAGGATTCAATTAAAAACAAAGTAAAACAAAAAACCAACGACCCAAAAACACAGAAAGGAAAAGGCAAGAAAGCAGAAACAACAGAGAAAAAGCTGTCTTATCTGTAGCTAAACTTTATCCTTGATACTGTAATTCTTCCAATGGAGTCAGACCAGCAGGAATAGTTTGGGGTAGTCTGAACCATGGCTTGGGTGTAAATAAAGGGTGTTTTTATCAATCTGAGGTGGGATGAAAGCACGTATACACAAAGAAATTTCTCAGTTTTCTCTTTAGCCTCCCCAAAAGAATGTCTCGGGGTCAAATGGATTGAATGCAGGTGTATATATTTGTTACCTGTGGTCATTACAGGCCAGCAAAGCACCTCATCAACAGTCAGGCTAGGGTGAACATCAGGGAACTACTAACATTCAGTGTATCTCATCTTCCAAGGTCACTAGTTTCTGAAGTATGAACTGTCTGCTCTTCTCCAAGGTGGGCTGATGCTTCACAGGACTCATCTCCCTGGCTTCGGACACGGTAAATCCATGGCAGGCTGAACGCAGAGAGATAATTCTTGCAATTCAGGTAATTTCTCAGAATTAGAGTAGATGTTTTTTCTGCCTTATTGCTTTTATTCTCATTGCCTCCTTGCCCTGTAGGACAGGGCTTGAGGTGGTGCCCTGTCCATCACTCACTCCTCAAAAAGTGCTCACATAAAGTATAGTAAAAACTAGAAGAAATTTTAAATTATGCATGACTTTTCCTTTTCTTTTCTCAATGTTTTCTGCAGTTTTTCAGAAGTCTTCAGATTTTTGATAACAATACAGTAAAGGCACAAACATTTGAGATGAAAACTGAATTCAACTTAAAATATAACCACGCATAGGTATGGTCAATATGCCAATCCACAAACAAAGGCCTACTGACAAGATTCCCTATTTCCACCCTTGTTCCCTGGGACAATCCCTAGGGCACATCCAAGTTCTGGGTCTGCAAATAAAAGGCCAGGTTAGATTGAAGGCAGGGAACGAAGCTGAAGTCATCTTTTGGATGAGTGTTTATCAACTCCAGCAAGGGCTTTGACTCCTACCCTGCAAAACCACTGCCTGCTAAAACCTGTCTGTCATTTTTAATTTTCCCTATAAGAAGCACAAGGAACAGTGGTGGGTCTGCCAAGGAACTGCACTAATTACACAACTGCCAGAAACATACGTGTCCTCTTTCTTTTAAATTAAATTGTCATGTAAAACTTACCATTGGGAGCCTCCATGTGTCACAGCCTAGAGCAGTTGAGGCACCAGAGGGAAAGATGACTGCTGGATTCACTCGCTTCCCATCTGTTTGCTCACAGAGAGCTGGTTAAGGAGCCCTTCTAGCGGAGACAGGAGACAGACACACGTAGAAGGTAACAAGGACATGTTGTGGATTCTTTATCAGCCATGGCTCAATTTAAGATTTATTTTAGTGCTGGGATTATTTTGATGCTTATGAAAGGGACAGGCTGTCAGCACTGACAAAAGCTTGCCTGACAGCCAGGAGGCAGTGGGTGAGTTTTACGTACACCGTATTTGCCTGCACCCCTTGTTCCTGGCATGCAGCACCACCTGCCTGGTCTCTGCCCCACTGTCGTGCAGACAGCACCAGTCCTGACCACCACGCGGGGCAGCAAGCACATCCATTCACAGTGCCAACATAGCTTATGAGCTGCTATCGATGGAATTACAGATATAGTATGGGGGGGGGGGGCAGGGGCATCCCAAAGAAGAGGAAACCATTTGGAAAAGTCAAAAGCCAAGCTTCATTATTTTTCATTTCCTAACATTTTCTGTAAGGAACTCTCTTAACCTTTATTGATGGGAATAGGGGAGGAGGGGAGAAAGGACTAAAAGGAAAGAGTTATACAACCAGGAAAAGAAACAGTTTTGAGCTGCCAAGAAAGCTCAGCAACCCCAGTGCCTACACCTGAAGTCCCAGTGTTTAGTGACTCGGTGAACCATAAGTCATTGCAGGCTGTATAGCACTGTAACCAGAAATGCTCTGTTTTGATGTGGCTCGTGCTTAGAAAGTGATGCTGAGTCCCTGGGACCAGCCCTTCTGAAAGAAGGTGCTGAGGAAAAGCATCTCCATATGTGCTGTCTGAACTATGAAGTTATTTTTGTTTTCTGCTTCCGCAATAAGTAAATATTTCTACACTGTGCAAGGCAAAACATTTTTGTTGACTTTTCATAAAAGCAATTTCTCATTTAATTCTGTTTCAGAAAGCCTAAAATGCTTCAACGGACAGCTTTAGTTTAACCATTTTAGAGTGGATTTAAAGAGTTTGCAACCTGCCACAGTAAACACGGTGCTTAAAATTAGCCTGAGATATTGTACTTCATATAATCCACTTTGGAAATCTTGTCCATTAATAGAAGAAATGGCAGGTTTTCACAGCCTCTGTGGTCATACACAAAATCTTCAACAATGCACATCATGTATTAGCAAACAGCCGTTTATAGAAACCTCAATTCAAACATCAGTTCTTATTCTTCTCTAGCATCCCCTCAAGGGCTGATGCCTGATTTTACTACCTTTACTTGTGGAGAGGGCAGAAAAGACTCTCTCAGTGACTACTCCCATCAGTAATGACTTAAGGATCAGGAACATGTGAGGAAAGAACAAGCATCCTCCCTTCTCTGTCCTCTCCCTGCCTTTCTGGTTCAGCCCCAGTAGGTTAAAAAGCAGAATATACAGTATTCTTCCACAAGTATTTGCTGAACTTTCTCAAAAATTACAGGAGCATGTTCATGATTGTCATCCACTGTGTTTTTATTTAAAAGCTGTTGTCAAGCAAGGTATTTTGTTTAATAGTCTCTTTGGTCAACAAACCCCATTATCAGTTAAAACATTAACTGTTTCTGTTCAGTACCTACTCAGGTTGAGATCTGGGCTGTGGATCTTTGTGAGGGGAAGAGAAGAAAGGGGAAGAATATTTTAACTCTGCCTCAGCAAAGCAAAGCAGAGAGAGACCCTGCTGCAAAAATCCAGGTATAATCCAGTTTTTCACATCTGTAGTGATGCATCTGAAAAATACAGGGTGTGTAAATGAATTTCTTTAAAATGAGAGCATTTCATTAGCTGGACCTGATGCTGCCCTAATGTGGAGGTACTGGCTGTGTGGCAGTGCGATGCCTCTCCTGTCTCACAATCAGGAGCACACATATTTCATCAGGCAGCACTAATGAGGAAAAAGAGAGCTACATCCCAATTTTATTCCACCCCTGTGAATCTATTCCCAGGAATACTGACAAGCCTCCAAAACCCCAAAAAAGAAACATCCTCTGGCCAACGGAGAGGGGAAAGCATATAGAATAAAAAACACACTATAGACAAAATTACAAGCTTGAAATACATCAAACTCCTGCTACGCTAGCACACAAGGACATCCTGACTGCAGAGCTCCGTTTTCCTTTGACAGAAACTGCAGAGCAATGGAGTTTGGGCTTCTACCCACTGCTGGGTACATTTCCATTCCAAAAACAATACCCTGTCGCTTTGTTTTGTTGTCTCAAGGAGGCCTTCACACACCTGAAATCCTTCCGTCATCCAGATTGGAGAGAGAAGAAAAAGAGCTGCAGGATACTTATTTCTGTCAATCCAGGCCTGAGCATGGAGATTGATAGTTAAATAGACACAGAACTATACACTACATAAAGCTCAAACACATACAGAGAGGATAGCAATGTATTCACTTACTTTCTTTCCCACTTCTTTATACATCTGTCTCCTGCTAGTCATGTATCACATTCTGATGAAAGCATATATGTAATAAGGATCTCATCTTTATCAAAGCTTGTTGAATTATGTTAAAAGTCATCTCCCAGTTTCAAAAACAATATCCCATTCTGGCTCAATCTGTCATTCCTCTCAGCATATAAAATTGTTTACTTCTTGAATACCTGGCTGCATTGTTAACTCAAGAACCAATCTTAAGAAGGGAAAGAAAGAAGGGAAAGAAGGGAAGGAAGGGAAGGAAGGGAAGGAAGGAAATTGGAAATTCAAAACACTACAGAGATCCAAGGTGGGATTCTGAAGGGAAAAAAAAGTACTCAGAAGTAGGCCATTGGTTTCAGAAAGGCTGGGAATAATGCCAGCTGCATGCCGAAAACACACACTTGAGTGTGGAAGCCTCATACTGAGACGTTCAGTAGTTCAGCTGTTTTGAAAATCCCACTTCTAATTTAAATTTTAACAGAAAATGCTTCAAACTATCTGACTTCTATAAAAAGTTGGAGCTAGTAAGATGGGATAATTACTTTTCCTTCACAGATTTTAGATGTCATGTGTCCTGCAGAGATGATTGGAAGGTTTGCTGTTACAGATGGGTAAATAACAAAAAGATGCTTCCACACCTCTTCCCCAGCCTCTTATTCTAACTGGTCAGCTATCCTCCTGCTCTTTCTTCTATCTTTTGGCTTTCACACCCATGCCCTTTACTGCCTGGCCAAAGAAGACCCTTCATGTAGAAACAGCTTGAGCCCCCCTCTTGCTGCCGGACATTCAAGGTAGCCATAGTAACTTAAAAATAGCTACCAAGGCCTCATTTCAGATAGAAGACAGTCCCTTTAAAAATAATAAAAAATATTTTAAAGCTGGAAGATAATTTGAAACCATAGTAGTGCCAGGCAACTTTAACACCTTTAGAAACATTTGAGTAGTCATTTCTCAAGCCCGGACTCCCTGAGACACTGTGCTATGACATTTTAGATACATTTTTTGGCTGACTGAGGAGTCATAAAGAGCATCTCCCAAAGCCAGATGTCTCTTGCTTATCAGAAAACTCATCCATCCTGTTTACATCTGGCAACACAGATTTCTTTTTATGGAAAGGGTCTGCCCTTTCCCACCTCCTCCTGTAAAGTTATCACTTCCCCATGGTGTTTAATACTCCCCTTACAAATAACATTACTTCCCAGCCTCAGCAGCCAGTTCAAAACTTCAGGATCTTGCAGGTTATTATTGTCAGGAAAAGAAAGATTTGGATGATGGACGCCCACCCACATCTTTGAACACACTCTTGTAACTACAGTAGGACACACCACAGTCCTGATGCTTTAGAGGCCGGAGGAAGGAAATCCTCAGAGCTTACCTGCTCGCTGCACCACTGTCTGTCAACTGCACACCTTCTCACAACCCATCCTGCATTCCCTCCCTCCTTCCTTTCACTTTTTCTGTAGACAATTTTTGCTTGTTCCTTAGACACATCTTTTTATGTAAAGGGATTGTGCTTGATCACTTCCCCTGAGTTTTCCTGGACTCGCCCTTCTTCTGCTGTTGCTCCTAATTGTTCACATGTACCTGTCCTCTCAGCAAAGCCTTTCTAATAAAAAAAATTTCAAAAGTCCTCAGCTGCTTTGCATTTTCCCTGACTCTGGATGACAATTTATGCTTCCCTTTCTGGTTTGGAGATTGCAATCACTGCCAAAGCTCCCTGCTTTCACAAGGAGGTTTAGGGATCCTCTCAAGCACATAATTAACCAGTTAGACAAAAATTTGGTAGATGTAACACCCAACCTGTGATAATATTTTCCATTTTAAATTTCTAAAGGATTTAGTCAGCCTAAATAGGTTTCTAATCCCTGTGTCTTTCATGATCCTAAATTGAGTAGAATGTATATTTGTACAGGGAATTAATGAAACAAAAGGGCCAGTGAATGTATTCTACTCAAGACCTAGAAGGAATAATACCCATTTAATGGGACTTTTAAAGTTTCCTCATAGGCATGTTTTAGAAATAAAACAGAAAAGAAGCAAACAGCATTTCTGAAGATCGTTACAGAAAAAGATATAGACATTCAATTTTCAAAATTAAGATGGAATATATTTATAAAGAAACAGATATTTTATTGCTAGAAAGTTATCTCACTTTTTTCTTCTGAAAAAGAAGAAAAAAATTTGCTCATGATGTATCTTTTTTTTCTTTTTTTTTTTCTTTTTTTTTTTTTTAATGGGGGAATTAATTTGAAAAGAATAACCCTTGCCTTGGTCCAAAAATCACTTTTCATTGGAAAAAGCTTCACAATGAAAACCCGCTAATCCCATTTACATTTTAAAACAAGTAATGTGAATATAAATCCATTATTAGTTACAGCAGACTTCTCAATACAAACTAGTTCTCAGGACCAAATTTAACCCTATTATTAACCATGGAATTTAATGAGGTGAACTAAAAATAAGTGTGGAAGTTGTCTTTGTTTTGCATTTTTTTAGCAGCAAGTCAAATGGCATGAATTCGTACCTGGCTATCAGCAAAAGGTGCAGAAAGACTGGAAGTGTTGAATTTTATTTTGACCTGTATTTTGTACGGAGGGGGAAAACACTCTATTTTTAATCATATTTTCTCTCTCCCACAGAGCTTTTTTTTTTTCCTGTTTTAGAAAGGACTGACATTTTCCAGTGTAGGCTCTATAACCAGGTAACTGCAGGACACTTTGGACCAAGACTTCAAACATGCCACAGGCTGTGTAGTGACCAGCTAAACGAATGCACACCTCCCACAGAGCCAGCACCTTTAAAAGTATGTATGAAACCTCTGGCAACACAGTGCTTCAGACTGTGTGGTTTCTTCAACATTTTCAAGGCTGAGACTGCAAAAGCGTCTTCTCAGAGTTTTTTGCAAATAGCCTATTGACTTTTTCCCAAGTATTTTCCCATCTTCCCTGACACCGTGTGAAGTAAAACCTTTCCTTGTAGATTCTGCAACCTCTGACTCAGAGGGGGATTATAAAGCATGCAGCTCCTCCCTAGATGTGGAGCTGCACAGTGCTGATGCACCAAACATAAGCTGTGACAACTTATGGTTTTAGGTGCAGCGATTCCCTGGACGAATTTGCAGTGCACTGAGCGAGGTGGCAGTTGTCATGAGAGACAGGACTTCCCCTGGTGACGTACTAATTTCAGGCAGCAACAGGGACCCAGGGGTAGAGCTTTGTGTTTCAGTTCCATGACAAACACAGAATAAATAGATTTTCTGATCAGGGCTTTGGCTTCATTGTAGTGTCAAGCTTCAAGTTTGCTGCCTGCTTTACCTTACTTGTGGCTGCCCAGTGACACCTATGATTAAGATACCACTGAACTTTTAAACTTGTCAGCACAACAGTGTTGAAAATGTAGGGTGTTTCTATTGAATGGCAGTGACTAGATACCTGCCAGCTGCACTGCTTCCTTACAAAGTCTACTTTTCCTTATTATGTGTATTAAATATACTATTTTTCCTTTGCTTTCCTGCTCTCATAAGAAAATTGGTCACAATTTCCACTGTCTTCAGAATAGGTCTTTTGAAATGGATGGATCTTTGGTCACAATAAGAGACTTCTGTCACTGAATTGTTGACAAAACAGTTGCTTTCTCCAGGGAGCAGTTGCTAAATAGGGATTTGTCCCTCAGGTAGTAAATTAAATTATAATTTTCTAGGCAATAGGAGGATATGGGAGATCAGAATTCATGAGTTTACCCTGGGCCTGAGAGGCAAGTATGGTGTAAATGGTTTGGAGGTGCAAAATTTTGGTCAACATGAAAGGCTGCCAAGGACAGAGAAATAAAAGGTGTGATCCATCCAGGTATTAGCCACCCAACACAAGACATACTCATTACAGCATTCTGGATGAGAGTTCTTGCTCTGCTGTGATTATAAAGCACTGCCAGGCTTAGCGACACTGCAGGATAAACATGTTCATCAGTCATCCCTTGGGCAAAACTCAGATACATGTGAGAGGGTTCATCATCCAGATACTTTCCCAACAGTTACAGGAGGTTTCATGCAGCTGACATACTTTTATGTCTGTGCAATGTGAGTTCACACGTACTACGCTTACACAAATGCAGTCTAGAAGTCTAGAGTAATGTAGTGATGTCCCTGTAGCTAACCTGCTTTGTATTCCCATCGGCTTTGCTATATTTTCCATTTGAAAAGCCACCAGTCTATAGCTGTACATATGTACAGCCAGGCCTCATGCTGTTGTACACTTCTAACAAACACGGGCATTTGGCTGCCAGTGTGCCCAAGGGGTTCACTCTCATACTCTTTGGGGGAAAGAAACAATACCTCCACTCAACTCGCTCACCAAAAGCCATGTCAGGCTTGTTCTGCCTGGGCAGCGAGCCCCATCCACAGGCCATGGGGCTCACTGCCCAGGCAGTCTTTCCTGTTGACCAAAATCTTGCATTTTAGCACTCCCATGAAATGCTAAAATCCTTTAATTGACAGAAAGACCCCACAAGGCAGTTTAGAAGTAATTTGGCTGCCTTTAAAATGAGCAGCCTCTCCCCACATTACTATGCAAAGCCTTATGAAAAGTGATTCAAAGAACTGAGTGCCACTGGGCAGTAGTCATAGGACTTAAAAGACCAGTTGCTGCCTGGAAGAGATGGTTCAGATTTATTATGCGTTTTTCATTTCTTTCTCCCTGGAAAGATAACTTTACCAGCCTAGCTTGTTGAACTTTTCAGCCTTTCAAATTACATGGTGTATTCAATAATACTCTTACAAAAAACATTTTAGCTACAATTTCTAAAATGTGGTAAGAAATAAGTCAATATTGCAGAAGTGTTCAGCTGAATCTGGCAAAATCAATAGGCATGAAAAAAAAACCAGGACTTTTTCTTATTTTTCAAGCACCTGTATCTTTAAGGAAAAAGAAAGAGTATCAGAAAGGAAAGTCTTGTATTCTTCAAAGTATTTAACATAAAGAGACAAGATGACTAGATATCGACTTAGATTAGGAGCTTTAAAGAATTTATATGTTTAACATCAGCAAAAAGGTCTTGGTTTTTCAGGCATGTTGTTCTTACTCCTATTGCCATTTTGCCATGTACTAAACTTTACTTGCAAAGACTTTTACCTGTTAAGTACCACAGGCCTAATGTATATCCTTAACTATTCAAAGAACAGGGAGCTTGGACTGGAAATGCACATAGCCCTTCCCTTGTCTTTAGAGACTGAGATTAAATACTCTACTTTGAGAAAAAATAAATTCTGCAGAATATCTTCAATTGAGTTCCCTACACAGATAATTGATCACTAGAAAACCCCATCCAATTCTCAAAGATTTGCAATATATAAACTCGAGGAACACAGAAGCATGGCTTAGCAGGTGATGAAAGGCCAACGAATCAAAGGAAGGCTGCTTCAGAGTTCAAGACAGAAAACATCGGTTGTGTTTTATGTCTGCCAGGGACACTGATGGGGTTCTGGGAGGAAGGACAGAGAAACGACCAGTCAGAGCACACAGGTATTCAGGAAGGGTTTGAACCCACCCATGTGCCCCACATATCAGGGACACAGCCTCTCAAACTGCCTTGTTTATGCTTCCTCTAGACCTTTGGGGGTAAAATGAATATCATAAGGATGCTCCTCTCACTTGCTCCTAGTCTGCAGAGAAAGGTGCCATCTACTTCTTTGTAAGTGGCCAAATGATGGGGAGGATGATTTGCACAACTGCAGGGCTACTCCTGCAATTTCTTGGTTGCCACTGTTTTCCTTCAGGAGATGTTAAATATTACATCCATGAAGTCATACTTGAGTTTGAGATCCAGCTCAGAACAGGTTTTTATGTTTGCCTTTCCCTTTGCTTTGGAATGTGTCTGATGATGGGGGCATTTATTTTATATTTTTTTTGTCTCTAAGTTCTTACAGCCAAGTGAGAATAATATGGTAAAAATGGGGGTATACAGTTTTTTCAGCCCACACAAAACTATGCTGACTTTACTCCAGGGAGCTTTTCCCTTTTTTTGGAGGTATTCGGTGTGGGCTGGCTTTAAATTGTCAGATATCTCTCATTCCCTTGACAAGTCTTTGTTTCTTCAGTGTCACTAATTTTGAGCCCTGTATAAAGATATCTTTAGCACTTTGCTTGAATCTGCTACTGGTAAACAATGTGTATAACTCCCAATAGTCATGAGGTTTTTTTCTCGATGACCTTAGGAATCATCAGCCTGGTATTTCTTCAAGCTGCCTCCTACGCTGGTGAAAGAAACAGGACGTGTCTTGTCCTAGGCTTCTTATTCTCATAGCCATTCTTACTTCTTCCATCCTCAACAACAGTGGTGATGATCACAGTCTGCCTTTCATCTGCTACCAAACACATTTTAGGCTGCTTTCTGAAGTGAAAAACAACCATGCTTATGCAATCACACTCTGCATGTCAACTTGTTTATTCTCTCCATGCATCTAGCACTCCTAACTTTTGAACTCTCTGGTTGATTTTAATTAAATTAATGGAGGATCACACATCTGAAATATTTTAAGCTCATTTCAACTGCTGTCGATAGTCCTGAAGAAGAGAAAGATGCTATTAGTATCTAGACAGGAGAGAGACATGAAGGGTATCACCTCTAAAGAGGAAAATTCCACTGACCTTCATACCTTTAGAATCTGAACCACAAGGTTTCATGGGTAACCAGACTGCATTTTATGTGCTGCTGATAGAAAGACTTGCTGAAGGCAGACTCAGCTGTGCCCCCCCATGGAGGTATGAGATAGGGTCCCCAGTCAATTCAGCTTCTCCAGTCCCCCTCTTCATCTCTTACGTTTGCATCTCTAGTCTATTGTGCATATATGCACAGCATCACTCTCAAATTGCTAGCTCATGTAGCTAGGCTTAAGATGAGTTTCCCCATGGCAACTGACTCACCAAAGGCTCTTTCTACCTTTTCTGTTCTTGCAGGCTTGCAGTTGGTGATTTCAATCTACCTGTACATCTCACTGTTTTAGCTTTCCACCAAGGCTAAAGGCTTGCAGAAAACTCCCCTCTTTCCTAGTTAATTTAGGCTCCTTTGAGCAGACGTAGCCAGGAACTCTGGCTCTCTCCAAAGTTGCCAAAGGCCCCTGGCCATACTTTTCTGCTGATTTTCCTCAGATCTAAATGTTATCAGTGTGAAACAGATTTTATTGGAAAGTCTGTTTCCCAAGGAAATGCCCTAAGTGCCCAACACATGCCAACTGTCAGTTTGCCAAAACCATACCCTAAGGCAAGAATTAAATGTAGGCAAATGTAAGTGCCCTGAGAAATTCAGCCCAGAAACAGAGCTGACACAGCAAGCAGACAAGAAAATATGTGATGTGACCAAGAAAAACAGATCTCTAGGTGATAGGAAGTATTTCCATTTTAATGGAAACTGGTTTTATGTGCGGATGTAAATCCCAGAGAAAAGTCTTACTCCTCCCTTAGCTGACATGTGAATATAGCCTTTCTGCCAGCACTTCATTTCACCTGAGTTTATAACCCAGGATCAGGAAGTATTTTAAAAGAAGAAACAGTCACAAGAGCAATAATGATGGGGCATTTGGCATCCTTCAGTTCTAGCCTCTGCTCAGAGCTTCCCTGTGCCTTGAAGACATCCTCATGGGTAACCATTCTGGCCTCCTGCCCTGGCCAGTGTGATCACTCATACATTTATCCCTGTTATTAGATAATCACCATCTGGTAACTTAAGAGGAATATCATTAATTCCTGGAAACTGTAAAAACAGCTCTCTGACCCTGGATCCTCATGAGATATTTCACCTGCTTTTTGTATTTTTAGGTATATATATGTAATTACCTATACCTTTTCTTTTTAACATGAGAATATGCACACATCTATATTACAGTCTCATAATTAGCCACCTCTTCACTTGAATTTTTAGAAGTGTTAAATGTTTGACAACAGATTATTGTCAAAAATACAACCACCATGTAATTTCTATCAGCTTTTGCCCATCACTTTATGTAAAGTGAAGCAGAATTCAAACTTGTACCTTTCATCTACAATGCCAGTATTTCAGCACTGTAGTGATTTTACATGTTCCACTACAAAAATAAAAGGACACATCTCCGGTTTGTTTCAGATGTGGAATACAGAAATCTCTCACTACCGAGCCTTTGGATTGGCACTGTTCTGTGAAAGCTCTGTGAACTGTGTACCTGGTTTTGAAGCTTAATATTTTAGCATGTCAGAACTTAAGCTTCTTCTTAAACTCAAATGCACTTTTTTATTGCCAAGGTCCTCTTAAAGATACAGTGCCCCCATCAGGGTCATCTTTTCTTGTGCTTTTGTAAAAACTATGAAGCACTCCCCATCAGTGATGCCTTCTAGTCATTCTCCTTCCCAGGTAAAAGGAAGTCCTGGAATTAGTAAGCCACTATCTTCAGTTTTTCAGACAGCTCTGTAGTCCTTAAACTCTATATATAACCATTTCTAGTCCCCCAAATTAAGGGTTTTCATGCCATATTCCAAGGTAGGGAAATCTAAGGTCTTTGTCAGGTCTAGATCATGAGTAGCCCAGTTTACCACCACCCAGTACCGTCCAGTTTGTCTTCAAGGACAGGAATTTCTCTTGAAGCACCTCTCTCCCGTCATTTTCTCTATTCCCTCCACTGGACCAGACACCCATCTGAGGCAGGAATTCTCCCTAGGTGCAGACAGGTTATACAATTAGCTTCTGACAGATCCTTCACTTATCACCCAGATCCACAACTCGCTTTGATACAAACCAGCAAGTAACACTCCTTTTTTCATCACTCCAAAAGTTCAAAACCACCCAATCTAGCAGATAAACCTGTCTATTGACACCAGTGAGGTGACCCTTGACCACCCTGCCAGCAAAGCAACCATTCTGCCATTATTAGCATTGAGCATTGAGGAGGCACCCACGGTTAAACTCTGAAAAACTAATATTGGGCTTTC
>VZTM01008376.1:80215-90675 GCA_013400555.1 Jacana jacana
TTTGAGGCAGAATGCCAGTTTAAGTTAATTTGGAGGAAATACCAGCATGCAGTACAAAATGATCTCTGCTACCTGAGACCTCTTCACACAGAAGAGTTCAGCACCTCTGGTATGAACTTGGCCACAACTTGTTCAAAGTTATTCCTTCTCTCTTTTGCAAAAGCAATGATTTTACTTTTCCAATGAGCAAAGTTCAAGCAAGAATTATTCTGCCCTTATCCCCCCAGTGNTCAGCTGACATTTAACTGAAAGAAATCAGGGCTACTCAGCCTACTGAAATACCTGTTCAGACCTTTTTAGGACTTGCCAGATGTACTGTTCTATAATGAGGACTAATTGGAAGTAGGAAAAATCCTCACATTAATTTTGTTTGAGCTAAGCTGGAACAAGAACTGAATTCTTCAGACACGATGGCTATCCTGAGGATCCTTGCTTCTAATTTTTCTATCAGATACATTTCTCTTTCCCTAGCTGTTTCCTTGCGGAGCCTCCTGTAAGTGAGTGACATTACCACAGATTCACAGAAGTTATCCTTGGTCATTTATAAAATGGTGTTCACTTCCCAATCTTGCCTGTTTGCAGATGCAGAAGTGAAAGCAGAGGATATACACAACAGCAGCAAAATGTGAGATAAAGCACAAGTAGTGATTGTCCATTCCCTCTTCATCCGAAGAGAATAGGACACAAACCTGATGCATACCTTCCCCTGTTTTCATTCTGAGAAGCTATTTGAAAGCCTAAAGAAGGGCGTTAAACCTGCCTGGTGAGAAATATTCCTTACCCTAGGATGATATTACAAGGTTTTTGCGAACATGAGTGGAGCTCTCCCTTTCATGGAGAGACAGAGGCCATGACCTGTTTTGTTCTCTGCTACGTCTTTTCGCATGAGTGCATCAGACTCCTCTGAATGCCATGAACGCAGTTATGCGCTTACCAGAATGTCAAGAGAACAAAGGGAAGACAGAGTAAATCACTCTCTCTGCAGTTGCCAGGGTTTCTTGTATACTTTGAATGGAAGGCGTTTTGTGCCTTGCTCAAGCATGGCTGACATGACTTTCATGTGCTGGCAGGGGCTGAAGGGCGTACAATGGCACGTTGTATTAACTCTGCATGGAAGACACTTCTGCCAAACAGAATAAGGAGTCTGTTATTGAAATCTGCATGATCACTGGTGCTTCCTCCATGAACTCTCTCTCTCCCCTTGCCACCCAAGCTGAATTTCCAGGGTAAAGATGCTAGCAGGATCTTTCCACCTGATTTATCACCTCGGTCTGTTAAAACCCTAAATATGGATGGAGGCAGGCTAAGGGAGAGAAAGTAGCTAGTGTCAAACTATTTTTCNCCTTGTTTTAAGGGTTTTTTGCTTCTGTAAACAGAAATTAGAAGGCAAAATAAATTCCTGTTAAGAGCTGAATGTTGTACATCCCTCTGTACTTATGTTTCAGAACATCTGGAATGTCCTGTGAGAGTTTTTGCAGCCCCCCAGTAAGTGGGACAGAAAGGAAAAGGAAAAGAAAGTCACAGAAATCACAATGCTCTGGGAATTAGATGCCAAATAGTCATAAAACAACCATAGCATCAAGGCTCAGAAGAACAGGATGCAGCTATTTCTTTTTCTGGATCACCTGAAAGGACCCCATTTACTTAAGTATCTCTAACTCACCATGTTCTGGAATTTCCCCATGGCACATCCTCTCCTCTATGAAGTATCACAAAGCCAGATGCTTCTATCTACACGTGGCATTCTCAATCTAAAACTCTTTCCCAGAGATGGGACCACTAAACTATGAATGGAAAAGTTAAAAGACCTCCTCAAAACAAAGCTTCCCATGTTGCCACTTCTTGCATTCTGACCCCTTACTATGTGGGCCTCCTGTGTATACATCCTAGCTTTGTGCAGACAAATGATAACACATAAATGCTGAACAGGTAGGGATTTGCATGATAAAACAATGGGACAATGCTGTGCAATTTACAGATGTGAACATCTCAGTCTGTAATCTCTGTGCGGTAACTGAATGGTGCAATAGGGTGGGAGAGAGCATGGATAGGAGCAAATGACAAAGAGTGAGGGGGCCTGTTGCTCACCAACATGAGAAAGAGCTTGACATTGAGATGAGAAGACATGCTGACAGAAGCTAAAGATGGGAAGCAAACCAGTCTGCCATGAAAGGGCGAAGAGGGTGTACAGAGGCAGAACATCGCATAGCACTGCAGAGGTTTGTTGAGTCTGAGAAGTGACAGTGCCATTAAGAGGATGTCCTGTTTGTTGGAAGAAAGTGGTATCTGGGTCCATTTGCCTGGCATGTCGTCTTCTGCTTCCTTATGGAATCTAGGATAGCTGTCTCCAACACAAGACTTCAGAGTACGGAACAATTTTTCTTTACATGAGAAAATTAGCTAGGAACAGACTGAAAGGAAAAATAGAAAAATCGTAATTCGTACAAGCAGTGTGAAGCCAGTTTAGAAAGATTTCATTAGAAATACAGGAAATTTGTGGAACATGTTTAAGAAGATAAGGGGGGAAATGATGCACACTAAAGGTAAGGCATGTGAATATATATGTAAACATCTTCCAAAAACTAGACGAGACAGTGCTGGCAGAATCAGTGAAAGGAAATTGCAGCCAGCACTAGGGAAAAGCATTGTGGTGTAGGTGTTACTTATATGTTATTCTGAATACAGCCATACCTGAACATATGCTTTAGCATTTCAGCAAAATGAGATTAAAACGTTGCCAGTGCCCATTCAAAGAGACTGCAATTAGAACTGCGTTCCCAGGATAGCACATCAGTATGAAAAACTTTCTGCGTCTTCTTTTTGAATGTATTTCTCTTTTAAAAAATACTCAGATGAGTTTAATTTACATGTCACAGACAACCTAATCTATATTCAGAAAGAACATTATGTCCTCCTAAGATGTCAAAATAATTTTATCTCTCAACCTGAGTTAAAGTCAGGCTGCACATAAAGGATGCAATGCATGTAGCTCCCATTAAAGTATTAATCTGTAACACCTGCGATTCACAGGAGTTTCTATACTTTGAAATAAACTGAAACTTTCCTTTCCTATTCCACTGGTGTGCAATGCTTCCTTGTAAATTGTTTTTTCTAACTGGGCTTCCAACTTTGAAAAAAAGTGCAATTTAGACTGGCTACCTGGGAAGCTTAGTTCAATTTCCTGCTCCATCACAGATTCCTGTGTCTCTAAGGAAGTGACGCAGGTTGAGATTTAAGAGATAGGTTGCAATTTTGCTTCCCTTCAAAATACTTTGTAGATGTGGCCTTAGTCTCTATGACTAACTATAGTATATGTACAATTATATAGACATACAATCCCCTTGAAAGTAGATTGTAGCGGATTAAGATTTTTCTGCCTACCAGCAGCTACTCATTATAGGCTTTCTCCTGTCTCTGTAACCAATCTGCGTTATGAGGTTGTATATGCATCTATAAGCATTGTATAAGCTTCAGCACAAAACCAGCTAGTTTAGCCTGAATTGTTATTATTGAAGGTGGCATGGGCTATTGGCATAGCTCAGGGGGCTGAGGGAGAAATAGTGCCTGGAAGATGGTCAATTCAATAATAAACAGTAGAAAAGAAAGACGGGGTAAGTAATAGGTCAATCAGCTTCTATGTGTATGCAGAGAACACTCCTGTCTTTTAGGCATAGGCATGATCCATGGCACCAGGAAGGTATGAGGGTAAACAGGTATGGTACACTGGAACAAGCACAAGTAAGTTGATGTCTGGCCTGGAGCAGATGAAGTACCTAGCCAACAGTATCAAGGGACAAACAAATAGTGTGTGTGTCAGGGCATGGGATAGAAGAAGATTAGGGCAGAGCAAGCTAAAAAACATGGCAAGAAGATGGTCAAAGGCTGGGACAAAGATAAGAAACAGGAATTTGTGATGATGAGAGAGCACCACAAGAACAAAAAAACATGGCTAAAAGTACAGGATGGGCAAATGGATGCTGGTTAAATGGCTTTGTACAACAAATCAGGCTTTTCCTCTGATGAGGCTTTAGTCTCCTGGAAGCACAGTTACCATCAGGCATGAGCTGCAGAACTCGATTGCCTCTGCAGGGTCCAGCAGAAGGGCAGCTCAGCGCTATGGCAATGAAGCCTACATAAGCACTGTGGTGGAAGAGCACTTCCTTTCACAAGAAAGAAACTAATTTCTGGGAAAAAAATCACTTCTACTGAGACTCTGCAAAATAAGGACTATGTCTGAGACACATGTCTCTTCCCAGTCTGCTTGGAACTATTTCGTAGGTATGTGAAATTGGTAGACAGTGCAAAAAACATCTTTTGTGGGATTTTGTATCAATAAGTGCTCTAGAAGTGGGATCTATCATCTATTAAACAATAGATGTCTCATTTTAATACATTCTGCCCTAAATATTTTGGATATCAGGATATCTCTTGATACTTATCACATGTCATGAATCCTGGTGTCTTCATTCTGCAGCTCCTGGGAATTCATGACTATTTGGGAATTCTAATTTTCGTTTAAAAGAAACCAGTTATGGTACAGCAGAACTAATAATGACTGGTTTCCTACTTATTTACATCCTACATCGGTTTCTCTTTCTGCCTGTCCCTATCTCAAGTACCTCAGCTAATCCTCTGCACACCCTCAACTTTCTCCTATGTCCCCTAACTTCAAGCCTGTAACTGTATACTTCCTAGCTACTCTGGATCGTTCAGCTCATGCTTGCACTGAAGCTTTTGCTTCAGTGATAGTATTAATCTGAGGCTTTCTTTTTTTCACAGCTGCCAATTTTTGTGAAACCCATCAGGCATGCATAACTTCAAGGTCTTTTGTCCTTATGCTGAGTCTGGTGGGTCAGCCAGCTTGTTCAAGAGGATGAGGCAGGCAAATAGACTGTCATGGTATAACAGACATTAACTAGCCATTATGGTCATAAAGAATAGTTATAAGATCCCTAAAGCTTAAAAATTTAGTTGCCAAAAAAGCATCTCAAACCTGTTTCATAATGATCCTGTGGACTATACTAATTACATATTTTAGCTGCAACTCTATATAAACTATAAGTCTCTGTGATGTCTTTTAGCATTTGAGATAGCTAGCTTTCTGCTGGAACATATCTTTTTTGGAGAGATGTGATTGAAGTCAGTGAAGGCCCATTGTTGTTCATTTGTTTCAAAATTATTTTCCTAAATCTGAGATAAAAGGAATCACCTTTCCATCTCCAATCCCATAGGCTGCACAGAGTAAAAAATCTACTAGCCACTGACTAGGAAGCTGTGCAGAGCAATTTCACCCCTGTCAACAGACGGTTAAATGAAGAAGGCTTTCCTCCATGAAATTATTCTTACTGTAAGGGTTTTAATCTTCCAGATTTAATGACGTTCTCCATGGCTTCCTCTCTTATATTCAGTAGTGTGCATTGATGTTTAGCTTTGCTCACCTCACCACTTCCATTTATGCATTAGTGCTCACATTTGAAATAAAGAAATCATTGGAAAATTCCTCCTGAAAGGGCGGCTGACTTTTCCCACAGATAGAGCTAGTGCCATGCCACTTGTTACCCTAGATGCCTCTCACATTCTGGTGTGCATGTGAGGACCAGAGACACAGCAGCTCATCCTGCCCTGGAGGCTGCTTCCGTTGATGCCAGGGGCTATCTGAACCAGAAGAAAAGGGTGTGAGTGGCTTAAAACCACCTCACTGGGACAGCAGGAAAGTGAGCTGAAGCACTTTGCTACTTGTCCTGGTTTCAGCTGGAACAGAGTTAATTTTCTTCCTAGTAGCTGCTGTGTTTTGGATTTAGTATGAGAACGATGATGGTAATACACACTGGCTTTGTTGTTGTCTTAACAACATGCTTATATTAAGTCAAGGACTTTTTCAGCTTCTCATAGAAGCTGAGAGAAAGCATAGACAGGACAAGCTGGCCAGAGGAATATTCTGTGCCATAGACATCATGTAAATGGAGTTGATCTGGGGGCAGGAATCAGCAATCGTTGCTCAGAAATGGGCTGGACAACAGTCAGTGGGTGGTGAGCAATTGCACTGTACTTCAGGTTTTTTCTATATTCTTTTATCCTGATTGGTGTTATTTTCTCTTCCTTCACTGTTCTATTAAGCTGTTTTTATCTCAGCTCATTAATTTTACTTTTTTTCCCTTGATTTTTCTCCCCCATCCCACTGGAGTGCGCAAGTGGCCATGTGGTCTTTTGCTGGGTTAAACCATGACACTATCACTGGAAGGAGAGCCTCCCTTAGCACTGGCTTCTGAATTGTCAGTGTCCCCACCTGGAAAGCTGCTGGCCCCCACAGTGTCTTAGAGACTCAGGGTTGGCATACAACCAACCTGACACTCCCCAGCACCCACCCCTGCCCCTTTGTACTGCATATGAACCCACAAGCAGGATGGCATGGAATTTTTTAGCCCAGTCCCAGGCTTAGTCACTGGTGTGAGTTGGAAGCAGGAGGCAGCTCAATAAGCTTGCAAGCAAAACCTTCCACTCGTCCCTGCCACACCATGCTGGAGCTTCAAAACCCACCACTGCCAGCCCAACATCTGTGATTTCTTCAGACAAACTGCACCTTGTTTTTATGGATGACTTCCTTCTCTGCACTTTTGCTCTGGAAATGATCAATCAGTGCCTACCAGGAAATCAAGCACTGCAAAGTAGCTTACAGCTTTGTGGGCTGAGCCTGAGTGAAACAGCAAGTGTTAGGACTCTTCACCTACCTAAAGAAAACTGTGACTCTCGGAGTCCTGTCAGCTACATACCAGCCACAAACCACTAACAGTGTCTCCTGTGCCTGTGAAATTAGTCAGTTTGAGTGCAACCTCTTACTCCAGCTGCCAGTTCTATAGATAAAAAGCAAACAAAAAGCCACCCCAAAACCATTAAAAAGACATGGTTACCTCATAAATCCAGATTTGCTTTTTACACCTCTTGAGTCGATTTAGGTTCTTGGAGCCTTTAGGATGCGCTGACATAATGTTTTCCAGCTTCTGTCCACAAAACTAAATAATGAGAAAAATCCAGGTTCACCAGTGACACTGGAGGGGCTGCCAAGGTTTCTGCTGTTAGTTGGCACAATGGACAGCTGAGCTTCTCCCTGGCATTTACAGGCACAGTCTAAAGCCTGACATTTTATTTTAAGGCAAAATCAAGCTATAAACTGCAATGGTCCTGGCTAAGCTTCACAAGGATTTTAGCAGGAATGGGGGGTAGGAAGACATAACCTCAGCAGCAGCCAGAGGGAAATCTTTCCTTTTCATTATCTTTTAGTTCACTGAAATTGGGGGGAAAGCAAGTGATTGCAAAATTCAAGAGGCTGATATGAGGAGATGAAATAGCTTCAGACAGTTAAACAGCTTTAAGATTCACAATACTCTTTAAATTTGGATTCCCTTACTATACTCATGCTCTCACCTCCCTGATGCCTCAGAACCGCCTCCAGCCAGGAATCAGGATAGGGTTATTCAGATAACACAGCATTTGAAGTGCCACACAATGCTAGTGCCTATTGAACATTTTCCATATGATGTCTATGCATAAACTTTCATCATTCATTTTGACCTGTGTATGTGGTAGGTCTGCCTTAAAAAATGAATAAAAAGAGAGGTGGGGTTTTTTGTTGACCAAAAAAGAACATCAGAAGTCAGAAGCTGGTGGAAGAGGCAGTGACTTTTCCAAAGCATTACAGCATAAAAGATAAGAAAATTAAAATAAAGAATTTTGCTGAAAAGCTAATAATAAGCGTGCTGCCCCTTGATTTTCATATTCTGCCAAGTGTCATATTTTGGCTACTTAAAGAAGAGATCTCGCTTTTCCCTTTTTAATATCCTATTTACCCAGAAGTGAAAAATAGATCAATAGCTGAATTGCGAATTGCCACAAGGCTCTTTCTATGGCCCTGGAAATGGAAGCATGTCCGCAGGAGTAGAAATAGCATGTGTCCCTGAAAAGACAGTGAACTCAAGGCAGAGCAGAGGCCTTGCTGTACCTGAGCATCCACAGTAATGGGAAGGAACACCTCTCCCCTCTGATCCGTGAGCCTGCTCCTAAGGAACCTGCTTCGCAAAGGCTTACCCTCACTTATGCCTTCTGAACTGGGCAGGAAAAGGGAACAAGAGCACTTTATATCACATCATGGGGGTTCTCGGCGCTGGGGAGAGAATGCATATGAGAACTGTTACCTGGCCAATATATCTCAGGCTGAGCCAGAGGGTTTCACAGCTAAAACCAAGAGCTGGTAGAGCTGGGCATAAGGCTTTTCAGACATAAAAGATTCTTGTACAAGTCAAGTATGGTAAAGTCCAGAAGATTTAGCATCTTCCCTAGAGTTTAGAGGACCATTAAGACTTAAATGTACTACAAATGGCTTGTACTATACTGTGCCTGGCATCAGACTTTTAACAAATGTGATCTATAACAAAATAACGTGTTCATATCCAAGGACAAAGATACTGGAGAAGGTTTCCACTGCTCTCTGCCTACGGGCACCTATGTGATATATTTTCTCAACAAGCTGAGAGTTCCAGAGGTAATTAGAAAAACAATGCTTTATTCTACTGTCTATAGGATATATATTTATTTTAATGCCCTACTCTATCACTACTTGAAGCTGCTACCACAGCTGTCTCTAGCTTCTTTGCTTCATATGCTAACGCCAGATCTGACAGCAACTTAACTGGAGTTAAGCAAGTACTTAACTGATCCCTCAGGAATCAGATCTTTTAATGTTAAAGAAAAAAAAAAAAAAAGAGATGAATAATAATGATTTTAAGATCCTGTGTTTCTCAGTGCCCATCTTGAGATACTTAGGGCAGGTTTGTTTGTTGCTTTTTCAACTGCAGAACTTCAAACCACCAAGCATAAATTAGCATGTATGTAAATCCTCACAGAAGTAGAACTTAAGTAGATTACACTGTGGAGAAATATATCATAGCAATTGAGACTTGTTTCATAAAAGGTAATTCGTAATTAGCTAATATTTTATTGTGGCTTTCCTGCAACTGCTGTTAGAATCTTTTGAGCACAACAGCACAAGAGATAACAGGCAAAAAATAATGCAGGTTGGAAGACGGCAATGAAAACTACACAGGTTAATGCAATCCACCGGAGACAAGGAAGCCAAATTTGTTGCTGAAAACAATGCTGTATGGGAGAAATCATATGTGAAGGAAATGCAACAGTTACAGCACAGGGTAGAGCTGTTAGCAGGAGTGCAGCTGTCTCATGTTCAAAGCAGTTATTGAAGTGATAGCTTCCAATAACTGCCTAGGCATATGCAAAGGAAACAGAGCATGTGGACCCAAGATCAAGACTCAGCAACGACAATTTCCCTGATGAAGGTCAAAAGCTGCATTACCATTACCCAAGATCATTTTATCTTGCAGATGAGAACATAAATGACTGAACATAAATGACTGCTGCTATTGTTGTCAGAGAGATTTTGGTATACTGCAGAAATAGTCTCCTTATCCCTTGAAGTCAAGATTAGTTTTATAGTTCATTCTAATAGACTCTGGGCCAGATGTTAAAGTATGCCAGAGCCTGCTTGCATCCTCAGTTCAGTAGAACTGGGAAGAACACAAAAAAAAAGTACTTGCAAAAACTCCTGCCAAAGCCCACTTCCAAACAATTAAATGGTAATTTTATCATTGTCATCATTGTCATAGTGGTCATTGTCATAGTTGTCATCGTCCATACTGCTATGAATCTCCAATGGATCTTTTGCAAATACCCTTTAAGTACCTGTACTAGAAGAAATTTTGCTGAAAATTAAAATATTTTCAGTGGCTTTTGTAAATTCTTAACAGTACAAACTTCAGGCATATGAGTATGAGGAATTCAAGAGTAAATTTTCAGCATGCAAAATCAAATGGTGTTCCAATTTAAGACGTTTCAAAGGGCCAAATTTTCTAGATGACCGGTGCTCAGCTTTTCCTCAGAAACGTTTTAGGATACTTTTACAGTCACTACTTGCTTCTGAAAATACAATCCCAGATTCCAAGACTTAAACTTGTTCAGTCACGTATTAGAAACTATTTTTAAAACATTTAAATTTCCCAAGTCTTGATACCTAAAGTTAAAGGCCTGTTTTACATTAATATTTTGACATGTTAGTAAGTTGCCTAGTCCACAAATTGCCTAGTTCACAAAGTCTTCAAGTAGATGTGGGATGCTTCTTCTCCAAAATAAACCCAAGAGACCATCCTAGAAATAAGAACCTTCCAGCTTGTGCAACACATGTGTGACTTTAAGAGTGCATTTCATGGATGTGAATGAGAACAAAGATGTAATTTCAACTCTACACACCTCAATAAATACATTTGTTTTGTCTCCCTTCAGCTCCACTCAGTTCCGTCTCCTCTCCCCTCCCTTCTCCCCTCCCTTCTCCCTTCTCCCTTCTCCCTTCTCCCTTCCCCTTCCCCTTCCCCTTCCCCTTCCCCTTCCCCTTCCCT
>VZTM01008376.1:90723-106932 GCA_013400555.1 Jacana jacana
TCTCCTCTCCTCTCCTCTCCACTCCTCTCCTCTCTTTTCAGTTGAAAAGTTGCTTTGTACTCAGTGAAATAATGATAGTTTTTTTAAAGGCAAAATATCAAGACCCTGAGGAATCTTTTAATGGATGAAACTTTAAACAGTGTTTTGTCAGGCTAATTGCATGCTGTAAAAAAAATTCAGGTTAAATCTGAAAATATATATGGCTTGAGGTTGCAGTGTTGTGGATTAAACTACTTTAATGTCCTTCTTCATTATTACCTGGCTTATATCTTTACACAAATACTAATAGTCTAATCATTGCCCTAGGATATATGTATGCAAGTCATTCTGAAAACAACAGGACTTTTGCGTGTATATCCTAGGGCAAGGTTTTGCCCTATATTTTCAGTGATAAAGACTATTTTAAGCCTATTTGGTAATTAATAGTTCACCAATAGTTCTTTTTTGTTTGTTTGTTTTCTTTTCTTATGGATAAACTAGTAAAAATATCTAATGAAATAGTGGAATATGTCATTCAAGCTGACAGCAAGGCCAGTTTAGCAGAAGCGACAGTTTCATTTCTTATTCATTATGAACATGACTCCATGCCGTTCATACAGACTTAGCTGTATGGCATGGGCAGAGTATAGTAATGTGCTATTGGAATTTAGTTTCTTCTTTGACCATGTAGCAAAACTGAAATATTTAAATTGTACCAGAGAAAGTTCCTGATACTGGGATCACCTACGCTCTGCCTGGCAGCCTGGGCCCATCCTACAGCTCCAACCAAGGAGCAGGGCACTAGGACTAGCAGATCCAGTTCCAGATCCAGAATCCTGTACAGCCCTATTGTCTATGTGGGTATTCTTCAAGTGTTTATAGGCTGCAAGTGTACGACCCCAGACATGGCTTTGTATCTCATTTGAGTGCCTACGCTTGCCTTGCTGATTGCCCATCCCTGACACTTGGTTGATGATCAATGCCTGGATCTGGATCTGGATCTGGACCTGGATCTGGATCTGGATCTGCTTGTCCTAGTGCCCTGCTCCCTGGTTGGAGCTGTAGGATGGGCCCGGGCTGCCAGGCCCTCTCCTGACTTATGGCTGTGGTGCCATCAACAAGATTTTTTGTCTCATAGGTTCCTCCATCTCTGTATATTCTTGTCCTGTTACTAACAAGTGTAAGAGAATGGGATAACTCCTATATAGGGGGTGAAGATCTTACATGGGTTTGTTGGCCTGTTTTGGTCTTCACATGAGATAATTAGACAAAAATTGCTGTTGGTCAGAGTCCTGCTGTGGGTAAAAAAACTACAGAAGCAGATCAGAAACCCTGGATTGTCAACACTGTTGGGAAACAGCAAAGCACAGAGAAACCAGGACTGCTGTAACAGCAGCATGTTCTATCACACTTATAGCTCAGAGGGACATCTGCTCCTATGCAGCAGAGATGCTCCAGGGCTGTGTTGCTCTGAATTTTATTAAGGCAGTGGAGGAGCTGCTCAATTAAGAGAGAAAATTAATTAGAGTACTGCCCTTCCTGAGATAACTGTACTCTCTTTGTGTGTCTACCGCCATTCCTTCACCCTCTGGGGTGATAATAAAGATGGTTTTAATTCTCACACAACCTCCAAACAGGCCTTGATATCAGCTGTTGATCAAGAAACATGGGCAATGAATCAGTTCCACTGTGTTAATATTAAATACTAGGAAGAGAGAATGACCAAAGCAAACTGCAGCATTGTCTACTGAACAAAATCTTTCAGTGGAGATGAGATGAGAAATTCTGAGAAGACCTACCAAACTAGAAAAATTGTCAACACAAGCACAGATTAGATTCATTTTAGACAAGTGCAAGGTAATGAACATTGGAAGGAACAATTTAAGCCACCGATACATACTGATGGATTCAGAATTAGCTGTTATTTCTTAGTAAAAGAGTTCTAGGCATCATTACGAATCATTCAATGAAGACATCTGCTCTGCGTGCAGAAGCAGCAAATAAGATGTTTGGCTGCATGAAAAAAGAGATGGTGAATAGCACGGACAAAATTATATAATGCCATTGTATAAAACCTGCTGTACAGCATGTCCTTACTTTGAATTCTACATTTACTTCTGGTCACCTCAACTCAAAAAAGCCATGAGAGAAATTGGAAGAGATGTTGAGAAAGGCAAGTGAAAATTATTAGAATCACAGGGGAATATTTCAAATAGGGACAAAATATAAAAGAATCAGATCTATTAATCTGGTTAGGAGAAAAGTGAGGTGTGGTAGGAGAGAGCTCTCTAAAATACTATACGGTGTAGAAAGAAAGCAGAGCATATGTTACTGCCTCCATTTTCCTATAATGTAGGTATACTCAAAGAATGGCCTGTGAAGAACAGTAGATTCTAAAAGGACACAGTGAAATACCATTGTATATAGAGTAAAATAGCCTGTAATACCCTGGGATGCAGAATGAAAATGCAGCAAGAGGTTTCAGGTCCTTATTAGCCATTAATGATGGTGAATGTCATTTACAAGAGGGTCCCACAACCACTGCAGGAGTGCTTTGAAAGTGCCTTCCAATAAATAATAAATAAGATTAAATCCCTTATAAGAAAATATGGGCTAAAATTTTCTAAATACAGATAAAACATCAAAGTCTTTAATACCTGCATGACTCAGGGCACCTGCACTAACTCATTGCTGGTGACAAAAAGGAGAAGATGACACTGTGAAACACAGATCTTAGAGTTCTGTTGATGTAAAATTTTAGTCTGCAGCACTAAACTTCAGATTATAGCACAGATTATTCAGAGGCCACAAATAGTAGGAAATATAAAAGCATAAAAACTGGAGGGAAAAGAAAGGAAGGCAAGTACAGGAGAAGAAGCAGAGAAGAGATACAAGCAAAGGAGACCTGAAAAGAAAAAAAAAAATCAGGAAAAATGATGAAAGAACAACCTGAAATATGCCATGTAATAAGTAAGAAAGACTGTTTCCATAGAAATTAAAATAAAGGATGCTGAATTACCAATTGCATTACCAATATACAACCAATGTCTTCCAGCACAGAACAAAGAATTAAGTCTGCCCCAGCAGCTACCTCTGACTCAGAGTTTCTTCTGGGATTTTTGTGTAGGGTCAAAGTGGCAGATATATAAAAACACAATACAAAGAAAATATCTTAGTGGTATAAGTGTTAGACAATTCATAATACAATGTAACTAAGAGCAAATTCTTCTAACCATCTTAGAAGAAATCACATATTTTCTATATAGTATTCCTCATCCCAGCAGGAAATGTACATTTTGAAGAAGCACCAGAAAGAATGGACCAGTTCATGATTTGTGACCTTCCACAAAAATGGAAAGCTAATGGCTTTGTAAAGTAAGCTCTACTGCAGTGCTAGCTGAGAAATAAAATTACCATCAATTAACATTAAATAACTCTCAAAAGTCCTTAAAAGAGTTTTTCTGTTCTTAATAATGTTCTGGGTTTAGAACATGACTGCTACTCAGAGCATGAGAGCAGGGTCTGTAATCTCACTGGATTTTCATTCCTCAACATGTGATTTTACCGTGCAGTTCCAAAACTGGATCTCATCCACTCTGGCTATTTCATACTCATAGGCAAGTGAGATCCAAAGAAAAGTAAGTCTGATATCTGCCCTCCTACCATTTGCTTCAACAGGCTGGCAGTGAAACAAGACTTAAAGGGTAGGACTTTAGCCACATTCTTAGGAGATATCACCAAATTTTTTGATCTTAGTATCTTGATTATCAGTATCAGTGTTTCCTCCCTTGCCTTTTGTTTGCCCATTTAGATAGTAAACAATTTAATGCAAGGTGTTCTACAGCATACAGTGTATAAAGGCTTCAGGCCATACTATAAGGCGAGGATAACATTCTACTAAACATAGTTACTGTGCTGTCCTTGGCTGCTGGTTGAAATCTGCTTATGTATTGATTGCTCTCACTGTACGTCGCTGTCCTGATCCAATAAGAGTACCACCATGAGATGTTTGTTATTTTTCTATGCATTTAATCTAAAAGAATATGCACTTGGGTTTTTTTCCCCAGTCTCTTGGTGAGCTTGTGAGGGAGACTAATGTGGTAAATAGGATGTACTTAGTAAGTTCCTCTGGGTCTTTCAGCTTTTTCATTTTCTTGTAGGTTCTGTCACTTTAAAAACCTCACTTTCTAGAGATTATTCTTTGGTTATGGAAGACACATCAGTCATCCTTACAGTCTTTTTTATTTTACTACATTTAAATTTTGCAACTAATTTTCAGACTGGAAAAATTAATAAACTTAGGACTGGAGGTGAGTAATAAGGATTAAGAGACTTTTTTGATTCTATCATGTCTTGCTATTCTGATTAATTTTCAGAACTAGCAACCCCCTTAGTTTCTAATGTTGATGAAAAGGAGAGAAAAAAAGGATGGAAGAGACAAAAAAATGGAAGAGAGAGCTGGGTTAAAATGTATATTAGGAATAAAGCACTATCTATAATTTAATATTACTTAGTCTTTCTGCTCATAGATTTGGAAGAGTGATTTGGCATAGGCAACCTCTTATAAGTCTTTGCCTGTGATGTCAGAGTCAGGACTTTACCACTGCTTGTCCATTTCATCTGGGGCTGCCTTCTTTTCATATCCTGGACAGTAATTCTGCATCCCCCATCCTGTCCCCACGTCTTGGCTGAGCAACAAATAATGTCAATAAAAGTGATAATGGGATTTACTTCCCCTTCCTACAGCTAGACTCATCTCCATGGGCTTCTCCTCAGTTGTTCTTGACCAACTTGATTGAGCTCTTAGATACCTGTCACAGAAGCTCTGCATTCTATATTCAACTTAGAAAAGTATTTCTGTGGCTGGTCTCAGCAGTGGGGTATCTGATGCCCTGTGAATCCTGAAACATGCTTAAAGTAGAGAGGGAGGCCCTGTTCAAAACAAATCCTCAATGAAAGTAAATAAATGAAAATAAATTCATATCCACTGAAGTTAGCAGACTAGCATCAGTTTATAACTGATAATCTTTTATCTACACTCCACTCACAGCATTATTATAAACTGGTTTTGTGGCTCATTTTATATATGCTTGTTTATCAGTCTCAGGACCACTCTCCTCTGGCTTTCTCCCATTCAGATTAGCCATTTAGTACTCATGGCTTCAGTTCAGCAAAGCACTTAAGCACAAGCTGAAGCAAATGCATTTTAAACATGTGCTGACGTATGTTGCTGATATATCATTAGGACTTAATATTGATATGGACATAGTGCCTAGCAACCCAGCCCCATTCCAGGAGTTCTGCTGCTCCTGTGTGTCGTACACAACAGGAAGACAAACGTTGTTCCCAGAAGCTTCCAGTCCTGAGCTTTATGTGTCGTACGTTCCTTGAATGTGTTATGAATATTAACCTGTGTAACTACTGCATTATGCTGAGGGTTAGATGAGCTAAGGTAGCTCCCATTTGTTGATAGGGAAAATTAAGCAGCAAAACAATTGTTAGCGTCAGCCTTTCTGCAACAGCACTGGCAATTTGTCCCGTTAACCTTCATGGGCTGGAGGCTAGGATAGATGTGCTTTGTATTTCTCCATTCTTCTGGATTTAGGTTTGGCAACTATGCCAAAGCACTGCTTCCAGGACTAGGCATGTAAATTGAACAATGTGTCAATCAAGAAAAAAACGTACCTATATGCTATATTGATTGCATGAGCATAGAGGATTCGCAAGCTCTTAACTATGTGCAACAAGAGATAATGAATCAGTGTTACAAAGAACACCAACCATTATATTAAAACATCTGTTTACACAGCAGCATAGTTTTTTTCTTGCATGGTTTGTCCTAATATAGATTTCCACTACCTTTTGTCCAGTTAATCAGTCTCTTCTGGGGTTAACAGTTACTCTGGAAATCTTTAATTTAATTCTGACACAAGATGGGTTGAAAAGGTCATATTTCTGTTTTATAAATCCTCACAAACTGGGCTTTAGAGATGCAAAACTAAAACCAATTTCATGTTTGCTTCATCTTGTGCTCTGCTGACACTGAAAAGGTAGGGCAATCATTTCAGATGCGAGATGTAAGGTGAGTTCTTCCTCCTGCCTTCCTTCCTAGATTACAGTCATTAAATAGGAATGGTTCTACAGGGCCGTTATTCTGGGACAACTCAGCTCCTAATTCATTTTGTCCAAAGTGCCTCACACACTCCAGCATTAGGTCTGTCTGTACTTGTTTGAAAGTAGGCTGATACCAAGAAGATATTCCATCCACTCTGCAGACATCCACACATCTCTCTGAGGTCATTATTAGAAGCAGATCAGCAAATTAAAAGGTTTATGGATGTAAGCCCCCTTGTTCAATTAAGAGGATTTGATTGTGCCCAATCTCATATGATAATCTCCCAAGGCCCATCTATTGAACACCCACTAGTTGCTACTACAAAGAAGTATTTGGAATATCAGGGGCCTTGGTTAGTTACAGTAGGTACCCCTCTCTGGTCCAGAGACCAAGGCAAATCTCCCTGGTTTAGCTTCACCTGGACATATTTTTCAACAGATCTATTAAAAATATTGGTATCTTTGTGTACACTGTGACACATACAAGGAAATACTTCATTAGTATATTTAAGGAGAAGTTAAGGCATTCCTGTGCCTAACTAAAGGATAGTGTTGTAATCTTTCTGTCTCACTTAGCTTCAGGTGGACTTTAACCCTGCCAAGACAGGGACTGCTCCTAAATCTCTGCTTGCAGAAGGCCTAGCACTGATTGCAGACGCTGTAGCCTTCCCGTATGAGTACAGCACACACGATAAATCATAACGCTGGTTCTCATAGGCCAGTTCACATGTGAACGGCAAATAATTAGTTCTCTCTCGCCTTCTGGTTATGAACTCTGGGCCGTGGCTCCATCTTCCCCGATCAGCACCACGGACAGAAGCCTTTCCCGTCGCACCCTACTCCCCAGTCCTACCTGCTTTTTCAGATTCTGACTTACTGGTCTTTAATCAAATACCTAAACTCATAAGCAATCTTAGGGCCTCTGCAAATGTGTGCCTCTGTGGCTAAATTCAGAAGTTAAAGCAAGACAACCACTAAGTAGAAGTAACGTTTAAGCCAGATATTTTTGTCTTACCACCCCTTTCTTCCATACCTCAGGGTTTGTTTCTTTTTTATCCTTTAAAAAAGGGCACAAGACACTTCTTTTTATTTTTTAATGCTGACATAAATGAAAGAAACTGATGGTCTGTGAAAACAGAAGCAGCAAGGAACACTAAGAACAGAGTCTGTCATTCAGCACAAAAGGGAACGTGCTATAAGTACAACAGGAGCATCCAGTTCACCAAAAGACTTATCCTTCCCTTTTCCTTTCATCCAGAAGTAGCCAGTAAAGGCTGAATAGCAAAGAGGGTCCAGAGAAGTATAATGACCACAGCAGTCAAGGAAAGATTTTTGTCAGAAATTAAGAAGAATTTGATGTCTCCTCTTTAGCCTTTCTTTACAAAGCCTGAGCCACAGGCATTTCTCAAATGGGTAATTATCTGCTAACTAAAAATGCAGTTTGAAATGATTCAAGCTGTTTGCAAATTCAGGTTGGATTTGCAGGCTGCTTTAGCTAAAATACATAAAAGAAATATGTAGAGGGAGGATGGGTAGACCTGAAATGTTTCACTTCAATATTTTCCCCAAATTTTTATATTTTTTTAGTCTTGAAGACTTTCAGGAGATCAAGTGGAACAAAATTTATTTCATTTCACTATTTTTGTTCTTTTCCAGTTCTAAATAAAATTATAGTTATTGAATGCTTTATCTGCATGGAGAGGAGAACTAAGTATGTTTTAGCAAGAACATTTTCTTTGTTAGCTTCAAGTTATCATTCTTAGTAAAGTAGTTTCCTTCCTTCCTTCAGTTACAGCATAAAAATTGTTTGCATTGCACTACAGCAAACCTCAAAATGGTTTTGTGCAATCAGGAACTTTGTTTGGCAGATTTAGGGAACTAGAATAGCAAAGGTGCAGGTATTTACTGATAGAGGTCTTGGGGGTACAGTTATGTCTGGAACTTGAACTCAGGGAGCTTCAGAAAGAGTGATACACACAGGAGAGACACAAGACTGGCATGGCATAACTTAATATCAGATAGGAAGTAGTACCTTAAATCAGAGGCCAGCATAATAGAAGTGGTTCTGGCAATCAGGATTAAGATGAACTGACAAAACTGAACCATATCAGCTGGTATAAAACCCAGAAAAAAATCAAAGGTAAATGTCTGGAAATAAAAAAAAAAAAAAAAAAAAACATCTAAGATGATCAACCTAAGAGTATTTCTTTCAAACTTGATGAAGGACTGTGTGGGTTTCATGTGACATGGAGCCAGTACCTCCAGCTCTTTGAATGTCTGGTACCTGGGCTCCCAGAAAACCACTAAGGTACCCACAGCAATTCCCTCACTCCTTGTTAAGCAGTTAATAACCAGCTCCTGTGGCATCAACACTAATTGTCACCATCATCAAAGAGCACTAAAACACCTGGGTATGAGAGTTGTTTTGCAAGAACTACTTATGCCCTGGCAGGGAAGATTTCAGACCCCATCCTTTGGAGCCACTCTGATGTATTTTATATCTTGAGTCTTGATTTTCTCTCTCTAACAGGACATGTTTTCAAATTATTTGTGCCCTATTCCAGGGTGTGAGGAGGAGCTGGAAATGACAGAGGTAACTACAGGAGTCAGAAGAGAGAAAGGGAAACTTTGTGTAATAGAGCAGGAACTGCTGAGACACATATTTCCACACTTCCCAGCCACTGGCCTGCATGGCTGGGAACAGTTTGTCTTTGAATGCAGCCAGTAGATCATAAGCAGTACTAAGATTTCACACAGGATTGTCAATTTCAGAAGATCAACCCTTCTATGTCACCTCATCTTCAGTGCAGTTCTAGGATAACTCTAGAGCTGATGCATCACACTTACCGCAATCTCTGTGTTCAGCATATGATTAGCAGTCCCTAGACCTACACCCAGATCAGCATCTCCAGGGACAATTCTCCAGGGGTAGGCAGGAAGGGCATCCTGTGAGTGAATGCACTGCATACCCCTGCTCAGAAGCCCCAGGTCCATATAGGCTTTAGCCCCAGTGACTGTTTTTCCGGCTTAGGCAAAGAGAAACCTCTTACGATTAAATATTCATATGACTTGAGTGGGAAGATGTTGCTGCTCTTTGCATACATTAGGTTCATGTTTTCAACAAAGATTTGAAAACAAATGTTTAAAATGTGTAAATTACTTCCCTTAATATATTTACCCCTATTAACACATAGAACATACAGATTCAAAGATTCACTGGGCCTTTTTCAAAAGATGTATAGCTTGTTCCCGAGTTTCCCTAGGAAGGACCATTCAAGGGAAAGTGAATGATAACTCTAGTGGGAAATCTGTATACTTAAAAAAAAAAAAAAATTCCCACGCACACAAAAAAAAACCCCATCAAAAACAACAGTAAGAAAGAAACCTTACATCTTCAGCTTATCAGTTTCACTAACTTACCTATATGCCTGCATTTAGCACTTCTACATAAACCTTGTAATAGAACAAGTACATGAAGCAGTCAGGCTCTATCCTACAGATCCTGTGTACCACTGATTATGGTTTTACTTCAAATCCTTGTTAGGACAGGGAAGATGAAAGAGTGGCTTCACCTGAGAAACAGAAGGAGGGGGGAAAGTAGAGAAAGGGAAAGGAAGCAAGGAGAAACAGCTGGATTTGCTACCTTTAATTGAAAAAGGCAGAAAAACTGTGCAAAATCACGTCCTTTCTTTAACCCGATGCTTTAGGGGAACTAAAGATGTGATTGTAGCTTGGTAGGAGGAATATAACTCCAGTAGTGTCCAAAGTAAAAGGAAAGACCTGTTATGTGCAATCCAAATAGTCATGGAGCTGCTCAGAGCACCTTCAGCAGCAATTCCTGCAGGCAGTTAAGATGCTGCTGGATTTAGGATAACCCAAGATACCATCTAGGTCTTTTAGCCTAAGCTTCTGAGCTGGTGATATACTAGTCTCAGGTCCTTCTGGTCCTTTCACAGACACCAGACTAGGAGCAACAGATCCTTTACATCAGCCAGCCTGTGAATTCCTCTGAATAGAAATAGTATGACGGGCACACCATGAGAGGGAGATAGAGTGCTGTATGAAATGTCTGTAGTTACACCATTCTTTTTTACTTTTGATATGAAACAAGGGATTTGCCTGCACGTTTGCTTACTGTTTTTGTTTTGACTGCATACTGACATTCAATTGCCAGAGCCCTATTTCAAATTTAGTAGGTGATGCTTCCTTTGTTGCTGCCTTTCATCCTGCCAATAATAGGTCCAGATCAACTTGTCATTGAGAAAATGGGCTCCAGTATTTCACAGCTTGTGTAATTGCTTCCCTTCCTTCCCCTTTTATCTCCTAGAGATCCTACAGCATCTCTACTCTTTTTCTTTTGCTTTTTTATTTTCCTTTATGGCATATCCAGGAAGAATGAAGGTGCAGAAAGGAATTGGTGATGAAAAATTAATATGTGTTTATGGGCACATTTGCATCTAATGATGATGAGATACAGGGAAAACCATCTATATACAGCAAATCTGGCAGCAGTAGAAGTCAGCTAAGCTCCCCTGAAAACATCCAGGCCCTGTATTTGCCCTATCAGCATTAGCTTTTGGCAAAGGAAGTACATCTTTGAATTTAAATTAAGCAGGTTGAAGGGTACAATATGAGTGGCGTGTATCTGCACCACTGATGCTTAGTAAGTCTGTCTCAATGCTGGTTCATCCACAGGTAGTGAAGCCCACTTTGCATGATGTCCCTGTCTGGCAAATGACATCTAGGGACCTCTCTGTAGTATGAGGCAGTGATTGCTAGGGAGCAGTGTTCAAATAGTCACTTAGCAGACTGGAGATGGGGCAAATCTAAGTTTATAAGCCCAAGGAGACATAGAAGTGTTATTGCTCCCCACAAGAGACAGCTGGCACCTGCTGGATGAGCGTAGGAAGTTTTGCAGTTCAGATTGTAGTGTCATCCAGCCATGAGCTCTGCGTTGACTCTTTTCCTTCCCACGTGTGGTTTCCAACATCCCACTGCCAGGCTGACATTTCTTCTCACTGCTGCTGGTGGCTGGCTTCCTTGCTGTTTGGAAACCCTAACAGGCATTATGACTGAGCCATGTCAGTGTGATTGACAGGTTTGTACACACAGCAGGCTGGGGCATCCAAGAAGCGCTGATGACAGCTCACAGACATGTGAAGGCAAGACAGCAAGTGGATTTGGCATGCTGAGGAGCAAGCAAAACTGGCCATGACTTCAGCACATGAGCTTTGGGGAAGCACTGGGGCGAGTCCAGAGGTTGAATTTGGTGCATAGGGTGAGAAGGAGGCAAAGAAGGATGAAGAGATGAACAGCCATGGGCAAAGAGGGACATCAGATAAGTGGGATGATACAAGGGAATGGGAAGAAGGAATATTATATCTCCCTCATCAAAGATGCTTGCTATGAACCTTGCTCTTCCCTCCTACCCTGCCCCACCTCAGGAAAGAAATTATGCTTATTTTCTAAGGTATTATCACTAGCCTCCCCTTAAGGAAGAACATCCTGTTGAGTTTGTATGTTCACAGGGCAGACCAAATCTCTTTCCTGGCTCCATCGAGGGATTCATATCACTCTTGCTAGACTTTCTAACAGAATAGCTCTTATATAGGTCTTATATATACTGCAGGTCTTCTCAACAAGCACAAACAGGAGGTCCTGTCCAGCAGTCCAAGTGTCCTCTGCCTTGAGACTATCTCACCAGTAAATGGATAACATGATTGATCCTGAAATTAAGACGTTGTGTTGCTAATCCAGGAGGATAGGCTGAGTACTCAAATCTGCCAAAGTTACAGAAATTATTGACTCTCTTTTTGATTCCATTCCCCACCAAAAAATACTGACATCTGCTTTCTTCCTTTATTTATGCGACCATGTACATGGATGGGTAGGCCCAGGAGATGCACTCACTCCTTCTCTACCTTTGAACCTGTGGGAACTGAAACCAGAAATTTCAAAATGTCTGTCCAAGAGTAGCCATGAAACTATCCTGGCCAAATGTTTCCTCTCAATGTGAACAACTACTCCAGAAGCAGCCCAGGCAAAACTTTTGGTCCATCTTACCTAATTAGGCTGTAACCTCTTGGAGAAAGGAATAGGCTACTACTATGGGGTTTACGTGTTAGGGAATTATGATGTCAGTTTTCTCTTTCTTCCCTATTAACCTTTTCTCCTTCTTGCCCCAAGAGCCACCATAGAGGTTTTCACAATACTGTCTCAGCAGCTTCTTTCATTATATTTGCTAGGGGGTTTGTTTTTGGTTTTGGTTTTTTTCTTTGTCATCAACAACATCTAAAGACTCATCTGGAGTTGAGTATGCACCATGAAATTTTCTCACACTGGGTGCTGCCTTATGTATGTGTTTTTAGCAAGGTCAATTCTGAGAAAGGACTGTGATTTGTCTTCTCTCATGCAAGCTTTGTCATTTTGCCATTTGTCTGTGCTGTTCACTGAGTTTCACTGAAAACATCAAGCTCTCTTCCACTTCTTAGCAAGGGGAATGAAAATGGCAAAGGAAAAAATCTACTTTCTTTTCAGTGAGGTGTTTATATATGGTTTATTTCTCTGTGTAAACCTACTTCTGCCATTAGATTCAGCAAAGCCCTTCTAGATGCAGACACAGGTAGCATTACACTGACTGTGAGTCAGCCCAGATAGGGACCCCCAAACTGATCCATCAAACTTTCTGTACTGACTTCTAGAGCACCTTTAGTGCCAGCATGTGAGAAAATGCTGTGTTGGTTTTGTGACCAGAGAGGGTGCCCATGGCTAAGCTGGGAATAAAGCCATCACCACAGCCTGGTTTGTGTTGGTCTGTGGTGACATGGGATTTCAAACCAGGGCAATGGCCATTGCACTGTGCATGCATGAAATTCATGTGTGTCTGTGGGGAAAGGAAGAAGAAGCCACCACTTTATGGCTCTTGTTTAGTCTAGCCCTGCTCTACCTTGGACACTATCCCTTCCTTGAGCAGAGTCTTGGATCAGGTAACATCCAAGAGTACCTTCTGACCTGGGTTGCTCCCTGATCCTCTGGTTATGTGTGTCTTGGTGAGACTGGCCATAACATGCAGAATGGCAGCTGGCCCTCATTCATTTCACTGCACATTTTTTACAGGGTAAGTCTAGGAGTTTCAAAAGTAGGTGACCAAAGTCTGGGCTCTTACATTTCAGTCAACGTCACTGTCAACAACTGTTACTGAAGAAGTGAATCAAAGCTACTTATTTATATATTTCACTTGGAGCAACCATTTTGAAAAGCTTAATATCCTTGAATGCATGTTACTTGTTGACACAGTTGCTACTCTCTTGCCATTATCTCTAAACCTTCTCTCAGCCCAATGCAGCACCACAAAACAGTTGAGGGCATCACTGGCAGTAATGTGTGAGTGTCCTCAGCTCTCCTCTTTCTTCCCATGCAGCCAGGGTCCAGGCAATTGCTGTGCATGGACTTATGACCCTGCCTGTTAAGGAACTGTGGCTAGAGAACAGATGAGTAGATTCCCAAAGAGCGTAGCTTCTGCTTTAGGCTTCCTTATTTAAATATATGCATGGACTGCAGGTAATTTTAGACCCACATTCAAATTCAAAGCTCACCACACACCTTGTGACCTAAATAAATACCTTGAGTATTTATTTAGGTCCAGAGATCTCCCTTTTAAGCCATATGGATCCAAACTATTTAGTCTGGGTCATTAAGATCCACTCCAAACATTAGGATCCAATCCTCCAAGCCTCAGAGTTGTCTAAATTTATGTATTAAATAGTGAGAGGGTGGGTGTGGAAAGAGGCTGAGAGACTATAAAATGTGAAGGCCAAACTGTAGTTCCAAATAGAATGTCTTTCATGGTTTAGTATGGGACACCCTCAGGGGTGATAAAGTTCAGATTTATGTGTTCAAGAAGAGTCATATCTTACTGAAACCACCAACGATATTCCCCTTCTGCTTCCATACACTGTTCAGCAAACCTCTGTGATAAGACATTGTGTGTCCAACTGGAAAACTACTAATGGACCTTCTACATTGAGAAATAAGAGAGCACTGACTTGGACAACAGAAGGTGAAGAAGAGAGAGAAAGAGAAAATGGTTTCAATTTTGCAATAAATATAGAAATAATTATGCTAACAAAGAATTTTTATTATTATTATTTTGGTTAAAAATCACTGGAAGAGGTTTTTCTCTCTGCTCCTTGACATTTCCCTGTTCCTGCAGGAATTCCTGTTTAGCCTAATTAGGCTCTGTTTCTCCTTCATTTGGGCTCCATAACTCATTAGCTTCCAGCTGGGCAACTCATGATTCTAGGATGTCTAATTACGTTATTCTAGCAGATATCCCGATTGCCTCTGGTCAAAAAATGCTGATCTAGTCCCTTCAGCTGATCTGAACTGATCTCAAAATGAGTTGTGTCATTAGCCCCTTCTAATTCCATCCATTCTTTCTACTTATTCCCCTTGGTCAAGATCAACATCACATATGACCTGATGTGACAGAGAACTGAGAATATAATACAGTTGGTATGTTGAAAGGGAACACACTCACTAACTCTGTTAGTCTGCATTATTTTTATAATATCAAGAAGTTTGGTTTGAAATTCCGGAGGCACACATATGAATAAGTATCTTCATCTCTTTCAGCTAACCACAGAGGCCAGCTCTTTTTTCCTTCTTTCCAAGGGTGACATTAAATCTATTTTAATCAGGTATGAGACCCTAATTCAATTTTGACTCTTTTCTGGGACTGTATCCAAAGTTAATTTGTCACAGCCACATTCAAGTTTAGCTCAGTTAGATTCAAAGCAAAAATTGTAATATTCTTGTAAATTTGGATAAATATATCAACTTAAATCCAAACTTTAGTAAGATGTTAATTCCATTCTTTTTGTGGTTCTCTGTATTCAGATTTAATTGACTAGTTTTCTTTAAGAAAATAAATTTTCAGTTGCAATGACTGACCTTGACTTAGTGGTCAACATGGATTATATTTTTTGTGTATAATAAATGTCCCAGTCACAAGACATCTGCTGTAACTGAGAAGAATCACACAGTTCACATTGCAAAAACAGATCAGGATTGAAGTATTTTGTTGATTTATAAATGAGAGGTATCTAAATGCCAGTCAGCAAAATATACATTCAGGATATAATGTCAGCAATACAACAGATAAAGCATAAAACCAAATTCTTACCAAATATTGCTGTACACCTCCAGAATTCTAAACATCCTTTTACAACCAGATCAAAACTTCTAATCCCATACAAGTACACACACAGAATTAGTTTTCCAGGGGTAGGACATGTGGGTACCTTCACACTCAACTATCAGAAGGCAACCGATTATCAGTAGCTGGGAATCCATGGGTGAGATATCCAAGATCCAACCTCTTATACTTGTTCAAAATTGTACTAAATTGCATTTTCTCTTTCCAGTAGCCTCTCTGTGTCCCTATTGTCCAAGCTTTATGTTACAATTACACTTGGGCTGCAGACAATTTTGAAGACTCTCCATAGAATCGTTTCCTTATTTCTCATTGCTGTAGACTATTGTTGCCAGATGAAGGACTTCAGCTAAAGTGTCATTTTCTGATGTGAAAACAAGAGAGAGACTTATCCTCTCTATAAAATAAGAGTGTCTGTCTATTGTCTGTCATCAATAAAGGCCGTTTTATTCTATTATACCCTCAGTAATTATAGAAAAGTTCTGTGCTGATATTCTGCCACTTACCACCAGTATACAACACACTCTGGGACTTCAGACACCTGGAAGTGATGGGGGTTGTGCTTCAACTGTAATTGAGACAGTCCTTCTAAATCACTGCTTGGTAGTAGGTCACTCTGCTTACCAAGCTGTTAGCACCACCCTAAAATCCCTGTTCTGATTGAGATGTTTATGGATACAAGAGATGGAGAAAGTGGGTTGCATTGCCCTTACCAGAGTAGCATTAGTATTTCAGGAAAAGCTTTGTATTTATCTAGCACTGATGCCTTCGTCATGTCAGGGTCACAGCACTGAATTCATGTTTGTGGTGTCAATACAAGCACATCAAATCTCTTTTTCTAGTGTGAAAGTTGACACCTGGAAAGGTGACTTGCTGAAGACTACACAAACTAGGTCAAATAA
>VZTM01008377.1:0-23912 GCA_013400555.1 Jacana jacana
CTTTCTGTGAACATTAATTGGAATCAATAATAATATGGGAACAGTTGTCACTGAACCTTTTTGATCATGTACCTCTATCAGTAAAAAATTTTTGAGAATGCAACCCAGTATATTTATTTAGAAAGTATGTATATGGGCTACTGTACTAATGGTTTATGCACATTATAAAACATATAACAATAGAAATTAAAAAGTATGAATATAACAATGAAATAAATAGTATTTTAAAATAAATTTTACTATTGATGCTACAAAAAACCTTTTTGCTCTTGCCATTTTTTTTTCTGACAGCCATGTGATTGAATAAGCTTTATCATTTTTAAAAATGTTGGCTTAGTACGTTGTAATACAGCGGTTTAAAGGTCTGATTCTAAATCCAGTTTCTTTTGATGCTTGTTTGTAATGGTTGTCAGAGCTGGAAAAGACAATTTACAAAGTTATGTACATCCAAATGAAAGTGCATCACTGGCTCCACTTATTAAATCATGATACTAATTTTTCATTCTCATCCACTAACAATATGTTAATTTTTCTTGAAATTTTGTCAGTAAATTTCCATCTCTCCTGATGTCAATCAGCTGTTACTGCAAACTAATGGAAGATGTTGCATTTTTGTATTTTAACAAATGGGTTGAAAATCCTCTGCAGTTCTTCATTTTGGAAGACTTTTAAAAAGGTAAGGAAAATCTNNNTTTTAAACAGGTAAGGAAAATCTGCTTCCAAGTTTTAAGTGTACAAGTGTGAGTTTTTATAGATGACACACATCTTTTCTGGAAACAGAATTACACAACGATGGAAACATTTCCAAACATCCCTTTTCAAAATGCTCTCTCCACAGCACAAGTTTCTTTCCAAAAGCAGGCAACTTCTTGCTTATTGTTAAAATGTCACCTTCACCTTGCAGGGACATGTTAACTCTCTCTTATTTTTTGAAAATACCTGTTAGGCAGCATCTGACTGGCAGCCAACTGTCATCACAGAACACATTAGCAAATTCAGAACACTCGTCTTTTTGTAAAAGAAAAACGTGTATGTAATCTTTAAGTTTTACAACTCTTCTAAGCTCTCTGCCATGGCAAGCAATGAACCTCTGTATGATACAAAAGATCTCCATGGTCACTTCCCACGTTATTACAAACTGTTTTAAAGCTTCTACTCTTTAAAGGTCTTGTTTTCATACAATTAACCGCATTGCTGTCATCCTGCAGCATTTTATACACTTCTGGCTCCAACTTCCTTGTTGCTTGCCTGTAGAATCATTTTGGATGGAAGAGACCTTTAAGACCATCAAGTACAACCATTAACATAGCACTACCAAGTCCACCCCTAAACTGCGTCTCTCAGCACCACATTTATACATCTTTTAAATACCTTCAAGGATGGCGACTCTACCACTTCCCTGGGCAGACTGTTCCAATGCTTGACAACCATTTTGGTGAAGAAATTCTTCCTATATCCAATCTAAACTTCCCCTGGTGCAACTTGAGGACGTTTCTTCTTGACCTATCACTTGATACTTGGGAGAAGAGACTGACCCCCACCTCACTACAACCTCCTTTCAGGTAGTTGTAGACAGCAATGAGGTCTCCCCTCAGCCTCCTCTTCTCCAGGCTAAACTGCCCCAGCTCCCTCTGCTGCTCCTCATAAGACTTGTGCTCTAGGCCCTTTACCAGCTTTGCATGATGCAGCACTATGACACATGGTGATCTTGCAACCATACCCCAGAATCCTTTTTTACTTCAGTCAAAGCTCCACCCCATCAATGGTTAATTTGAACAGTTTTTCCATTTTAAACAAATGTTGTCATTAAAGAACTAATTTACTGTTAAGAATGTATCTTCTCTGGTATCTCTTTCCTTTGTGACTTAGGTCCCTGTGCATTACATCATTGACACAGGATCTAGGAACTACTGTGAACTGAGCCACATTACAGCTAGATGAAAGCACAGAAGTTTGTACAACAAGGCTCCCACATTGTGCACTTTGTTCTAATATTTGTTTCTTCAAGTCTTTGATAGTGTTTTCCAGTCACCTACCAACAATGTCTGCTGACAAAGGAATGCATTTTACTGGAAGGCTGCTTTAAGGTTTTCCCAGAAACCTCTCTTCGTCAGGCTGAACAACACCAGCTCTCCAGTCTTTAGTAGACTATTTACTTACTCATGGAGTTTAAGCAGGTACACATTGAATGACATCACCCATTTGGTAATAAATGCACCTGGTTGAGACTTAGTATTGTGCTTTACTGAAATTAACAATGGGATTCATCACTGGAGCATCAAACAAATATTTGTATATTGACTGATCCTCTGAATCAGTAATTGAGGAGATTTTCCATGAAGAACAAGCAAATCAGATGTGGAAGAGTACAACAACCAATGCAGAACGTCCTTTCCTTAATCACACGATACCACAGAAGTCAAGCTAGGAGTAAACCAAAAAGAACTGTACCAAGTTTAAGATAGTAAGATCTAATTATCTGTGATAACATTTCACAACGGATGGAAAAATCTTATCACACAAAACAGTTAAAATTACGGAAGAATGATAAATCTGTAGGAAAAAAAAAAAAGAGGTTACACAGCATGGCTTTTCCTTTTAACTTTAAATCAGAATGTCTGCAAATTAAGAAAGTATCAAGGGAATATTTATGCAAGAAGCATGGTCTCCCTCACCTACCCAAGTACCTACAAAATGTTAATCCACCAAAAAAAAACAAAAAAAACCCCAAAAAAACCACCACCAACAACAACAACAAAAACACCAAAACAACAACCGCAGTAACAAAACCAAACCCAAACAGAACAACATAGCCAGGAACTCAGAAACTATCCAAAAAGCAGTGATAGAGAACTTCACAAGTCACTGCATCTCTCAGCTGAAACTACAGTTTCATCTGATACAAGACAGAAGCTTGAACAAAAAATAAATATGAATCTAACTTAGTTTAAAGTACAATTAATCATAATGTATTTGGGCTTACTAATGGTGATTTAACAACCACTGATTTATGTTCTTGCTACTGTGACAATTCTGTTACAGAAACAATACAGAATAGGGTTGGTAAGAGAAGAGAAAAAAATAAACATGACCAGATCACACTGTGAATGAAGACTGTTGAATCAAAAGTCTTCCTGAATGCCCAAATCCAGAATAAGAAAACTTGAGATCTAGTTGTAGAAATACACTAAGCAAGAACAAACTAAGTAGAGGAGCAAAATGCCTAAATATTACTAACCTCCCCACTACGTTTTACATTCAATTGACTGTAAGTATAACTAAGAATTGAATTGGCTGGGTAAAATCATCATAATGCCATGAACAGTATTTTTCCTCCATCAGAGAATATTCTCCAAATAAGAATGGAAATGCAGAAAAATGTTCTTAACAGATTTTTTTTTTCAAGGAACAAGGAAGCTCATCTATTCAAGAATTTTTCTTGAAAAAGGTGGTGAAGGAAGAAGGATGGAGTGGGGAAGAAATAAAGTGAACTGAAATTCTAAAACCTATGGCTATTTAACATAATAAATAGTTCTATAGAAAGTCATGGGAAAATAAAACTGCCATTAATTATTTTTCCTTGTTACAAAGCATAAACACAAACACCAGAAAGATTGTTAGATTGATTATAATGTCATACAATATTAAAAATATTAACCAAAAAATGTTTTAGATTCATATTAACAAGCTATCCAATAACATGATCATGCCTTTATCAATATTGTTTATTTATTTTTCCATTTATTATAATCTATTTATTATAGATTACCTGAAGCTACCACGATACTGTCACAATTCTATTAGATGTAAAATTGAACATGTGCCCCATCACAGTATTAGCAATATGAATTTGTGCTCTACACTTCAGACATTCCCTTCCTGTTCTCCTACTTCCATATACACACATTCTTGTTTACAAGATGGGATACTACAGATGTTAACTGTATTCCAGTAAGTCTATATAATTTAAAAAAAAAAAAAAAGTCTTATTTCCTTTTGATAGTTTAATCTCAGAAAAATTAATTTCAGAAACTGATTACACACAAATAGAATCACTGAATTAGAATCATCACGGTTGGAAAAGACCTCTGAGATCAGAGTCCAACCATACACAGACAAAAAATCCCTACAATTTCAGCCACATCTGTTTTGGAACTGGAGAAGAACCTGTAGACCCAAAAAAGTGTTAGCCGTTATTAAACTGAGCAGGATATAATCAAACAAGGCTTATGAGGATCGATTGAGGGAGTTGGGGTTGTTTAGTTTGAGGAAGAGGAGGCTGAGGGGAGACCTCATCACTCTCTACAACTGCTTGAAAGGGCATTGTAGAGAGGTTGGTGCTGGTCTCTTCTCACGGGCAATGAGCGACAGAACAAGAGGGAATGGCTGCAAGCTGCAGCAGGGTAGGGTTAGGCTAGACATTAGGAAAAAATTTTTCACAGAGAGAGTGGTCAGTCAGTGGAATCAGCTGCCCAGGGAGGTGGTGGAGTCACCCTCCCTGACTGTGTTTAAGAGTAGATTAGATGTGGTGTTGAGGGATCTGGTGTAGGGGAGAACTTGTAGAGTAGGGCTGATGGTTGGACTTGATGATCCCAGGGGTCTCTTCCAACCTAAATGATTCTATGATTCTATGACAGAAAAAGATTAATTTCTACAACTGATCATGCCTACAGCAACAGTAACAAAAATAATCTAAGCCTTGACCTCTTGTGGTTTAACCCCAACCACCAGCTAAAACCACACAGCCACTCACTCACTCCCCTAGGCTGAGACTGGGGAGAGAACAAGAAGAGGAAAGTTGAGGAAGAACTCATGGGTTGAGGAAAAGACAGCTGAATAGGCAAAGCAAAAGCCACGCACACGAGCAAAGCAAAACAAATAATTCATTCACTGCTCCCCATGGACAGGCAGGTGTTGGCCATCTCCAGGAAAGCAGGGCTCTAACACAAGGAATGGTCATTTCGGAAGGCAAACACCACAACTCCAAACACCCTCCCCTTCCCTCTTCTTCCCCCAGCTTTATAGACCAAGCATAACATCATTCAGTATGGAATATTCCTTTGGTCAGCTGGGGTCAGCTGTCCCAGCTGTGTACTCCCAGCTTTTTGTGCTCCCCAGCCCACTCAATGCCAGGGCGCTGTGAGGAGTGGAAAAGGCCTCAACAGCCTTGCACCAACCAAAAAAAACATTAGTGGCCATCAATCATTGCTGTTTCTCATCCCAAATTCAAAACATATCACTACATCAGCTACTAGCAAGAAAGTTAACTCCATCCCAGCTGAAACCATGACACACTCCCTAAACCAATAGCTTTGGTCACCAACTACTAGAATTACAATAATATTTACAGCTAGGCAAAAAGAGGACTTCAAAGTCAAAGTATTATTTCCCTGAACTCCAAAGGCCAGGTTGCTACTTTAAGAACTAATAGAAAGACTGTGCTTATCAGCAAAGGGTATCCTCCACAAACAGCAATGCAGCCATCCAAGAATTAGTGAACTTTCCGCTTGATGTGGTGACAAAATTGACTCATTGTCCTTCACAAACATTTGGTGTGTCCTCTTCCTTTTTTAAGATTTACAATTACAGGTTACTTCTAAATGTCTACAATTCCATTCTCCTTTCTGACCAAATATGTGGTAACCAATAATACACTGCAAAGCCCACTAGGTACTTTGTTTTAAATGTGATGGATTAGGGAAACAGCCAAGAGACATTATGTAGGCCAAGCTATTAGCTTTCATTAACCAGTAATTTATTTATTGACACCTGTGAGGGGGGAAAAAAAAAATCCCTCTCTTGTGAACAGAAGCTTCCAGTAAAAAGCTATATTCATGGACATCTTACATATTTGATCAAAATATTTGCTGGTTTGATTCCTTTCAAAAGGATGTCAGAATTTAAAATACACATTGTTTTACAATCTTCTTTTTCAGGCATAAGTGATTAAATTTAAAGGTGGTGAAATGTTACCTTGGCATGCTGCACACATCAGAAGGTTTCTTTTATGTATGCACTATGTTACACCCACTCTGAAGGAACCGAATTGCTTGAACTCAAGGACAAATTGTAAGAAAAGGCAAATATTGTTTAGTCATACTATTGTTTTAATTATATTACATCACACATCCTTCTAGCTAGTATGGAGTTTAAAAGGCATTATATTTAGTTGCAGATGAACTTATTGTAAGTCCTGCAGCAAATAAGTCACCCTTAAAATCACTAAAAGTTGCAAAAATGTTGAGATTTTTTTTAATGTCAAATAGGAAGTCTTGATGTTTTTCAATTTATGGTAACAAAGTTAAAGTAGCAAGAACTACAGACTAACAAAGCATCATCAAGCAGCAGGCCTTGTTTTGTCTCTCATACATATACTGAAAGAAACCCAGCCTAGTGGCAAAAACCTGTAACGGGTGCTCTCATCTGTGACTGCCCCTAGACACACACAAGGAAGGCAAAGTCCAAGCTCCAGAAACAGCTCTAACCTTTGTTTTCTCATCTGAATGCTTGACACTGAAGGTCTTATAGATTCTTTCAATTGAGCTCAATAGATCTGTTTATACGACACTGAAATGTTTTTTTCACAGCCTGTCAAGTTCCTTGTCCTTTGGTATTCTCTCACTGCCCAAACACAAGCTACCAATTCCCAATAGCACTTGTGTTCTAACCTGCATGAGCTCATTCCCCTCCTGCTTTTAAACCCCTTTTTTGTTCTTTCCCCCTTTACTACCTTTAACTTTCAGTCCTACATATACATGTGTCTTTGAGTTTCACACCTAAAAAGAGTTTAAATTTTTTATGATAATAATTAATATTTAATTCACCACAGAAACACATGTGAAAGCTGTGTTACAACCTAGAAAATATTTAACATTGGAACTATTCAATAGGCACACTCTCCATGAGATTTTCTAACATCTTAAAATTATGCAGCACGAAGATGAAAAAACCTGCAACATTGCCCCTAAGTTCTGTGAAAATACGCTCAAGGAAAGAAAGGTTATTAAATTTAAGAATCCTTGTCAAAACAATTTAAGCTACAGTCCTGTGCAGAAATCAAAGGTAAAAGATGGCACAAGACATATTTAGAAGCATAAAATGTGGAAGAACTTTAATAATTAACTTGGAAATTTGTAAAATGCAGTGAGTAGTATTGAACAGTGTCATTACCAACAAAGTATAATTGGTAAAAGTATTATAAAATAGCAGCCTAAGTAATAGCTTAGAAAATATCATAGAATGGTTGGAGTTGGAATGGACCTTAAAGATCATCGAGTTCCAACGCCCCTGCCATGGGCAGGAACACCTCCCACCAGAGCAGGTTGCTCNGTCTCTGGGGTCTCGTGGGGTCTCACAAGCACAGAGTAGAGGAGTAGAATCACCTCCTGTGACCTGTTGGCCACGCTTCTTTTGATGCAGCCCAGGATGCGGTTGGCTTTCTGGGCTGCCAGTGCACACTGCTGGCCCATGTTGAGCTTCTTATCTACCATCACTCCCAAGTCCTTCTCCTCAGGGCTGCTCTCCAGCCATTCTCTGCCCAATCTGTATTTGTGCTTGAGATTGCCCTCACCGAGGTGCAGGACATTGCACTTCGTCTGGTTGAACTCTGTGAGATTTATACAGGCCCGCCTCTCAAATCCTGTGCAGGTCCCTCTGGATGGCATTCCTTCCCTCCAGCGTGTTGACCACAACAGCTATCTTGGTGTGATCAACAAACTTGTTGAGGGTACACTCTATAAATGAGAAATTCAAATCAGGTTTCCACTGATGATTTAAGATAATACTGCTAAGGGCACTGATCTTACTGATCATCACACAAGGGAAACACACAACTGTAGTACTTTTAGGACAGGATTGCAGTAAAACCATAATTTGCTGGGCAACAAATTGTGTTTTGTGGCACCTATTCCTGATTTTAAACTTAAGTCAAACAAATACTGACCGACTGAAATGCAGGTCTCTACCTCAAAAAAAAAAAGAAAAAATTCCAGGATACCATTAATTAAAATGAAAAACTAGCAACTTGAAACTATTTAACAGGATACTTAGCTGTTTATCAAGATGGTAAGATTCCTGCAGACCCCCTACTTACTTCTACCTCACTTCTAGTTACTAATAGTTTCTCTAATTCCTTGGATATTGGCAAGTTTAAAAAAAATATGCAAACAAAAAAAGCACAAACCAAGCCTTTGTGACTAAAGAAGTGAATGCAATGCTACTCTATTCTATCAGACTTATAAATATCAGCTATGCAAACAAATAAATAACAGACTTGGAAGAACAGTAATAAGTGCTGTTCAAGACATTTGAAACAGTAGGACATACTCTACACTAACAATGAACATGGGAAACTATTTGGAAGTTGGTGGTCCAATGAGAGTGCTCTTAGCACCGAATGCTCATCCCATAAAACATATATTCACTATTTATATTCCCATATCACAAAAATCACAGAATAGTTGAGGCTGAAAGGGAGCTTTGGGAGGTCATTTGGTCCAAGCCCTCTGCTCAAGCAGCATCACGTAGAGCCAGTAGCCCAGGACTACATCCAGATGGCTTTTGATTATCCACCAGAATGCAGCCTCCACAATCTCCCTGGGCAACATGCGCCCGTCACCCTCACAGTGCAAAAGTGTTTTCTCATGTTCAGGGGAAACGTCCTGTGCCTCAGCTAGTGCCTGTTGCCTCTGGTCCTGTCACTGGGCACCACTGGAAAGAGCCTTCTCCAGGCTGAACAGTCCCAACTCTCTCAGCCTTTCCTCAAAGGAGAGGAGCTCCAGTGCCTTAGTCATCTTGATGGCCCTTTGTGCAACTCTCTCCAGTATGTTCATGTCTCCCCTCCTCTGAAGGACCGAGCACTGGGCAGAGGACTCCAGGTGTTGACTCACCAGACCTAAATAAAGGGGAAGGATTACTTCCCTCAATCTTCTAGAAATTCTTTGTCTGATGCAAACTGGGACAGCATTCAGCATATTTGCCCATGGGCACATTGCTGGCTCATGTTCGTCTAGGTGTCTACCAGTACCCCCAGGTTCCTTTACTGCCAGCAAAACATCTTGCTCCTTCCTGATAAAAAGTACTACCAAAACCACCTTTAACTAACATCCCTCACTCCTTTACCTAAGAGAAGCTTAAAAGCTTTCTCAAAAAAAACCCCACAACTTAAGGCTAAGAGGACTGAAAAAAAAGAAAGAGATCAAAAAATATTAAGTAGTAGCTTTAACAAAGCCAAAACAGAGAAGAATAAACCTAAAAGAAAGTACTCGTACTTCCTGCTATCATCACCAGGCTTTTTGAAGTGAAACTTCAGGCCAATCAAAACAGTACGGGACAGAGAAGCATTTCAGTTCTCCTGCTTCCACTGAGCCCACAGCATATGGTGTTGTGTATAGCTTATACGACTGGTGTCTTTAGGATCTGCTTTGACATTAGTAGAATTTCAGCTTCAAAAGTCTCCTCCCCAGGATCTATAAGGCCTTGTCAGCAAGGTAAGGCATTAGTCCTTCCTGACAACTAACAGCTCCTCCAGATATACTTCCAACATCCATTATACATTGCAAATATTTTGTTTCAAGTCGCAAACCCAACAGCAGACCAACATAGACCTGAACTGGAAAGCAAACTGCCATTCTTCTTAAATCACAGAGCATCCAGAGATGGAAGAGACTCCCCAAAGGGCAACCTAAAAGTTAAACAATGTGAGGAAGAGCACTGGCTGAACACTTCTCAAACTGGAAGCATTGGTCAGTTCTCAGAGCTATGATACCATTGGTATTAGAAAGGCTTGGTGGAACGCATCCCATGATTGTAGTGCTGGGATGGAGGGTTACAGGCTGTTCCAGGCAGGTGAAGTGGAAGAGCTGCACGGTACATAAGGGAGAGGTTTGATTGCACAGCTCTTAGTGATGATGTGGCTGACAGCCTCTGGATGAGGATTAGGGGGATGGGAAACAAAGACACAGTGGGCATCTACTACCAATCGCCCAGCCAGAATGTTAGCACTGCTGAATTATTCTATAGACAATTAGGAGAAATCCCTGGATCAGTATCCCTTGGCCTTACAGGAGATTTCAACTTCCCAGACATCAACTGGGAATCCCATACTGCTGTGACACACAAGTCTGTGAAGTTGTTTAAGTTTGTAGAACCTAACTTCTTGTCCCAAGTACTCAATAAACCAACTAGGAAAGAGGCCCTCCTAGACTTATTTGTGTCAGAAAAGGACTCATGGGAAATGTGATGGTAGGTGCCTATCTCAGCCACAGTGATCATGAAATGGCTGAGTTTAAAATTTTCAACGTAATGAGAAAAAAAGTTCAGCAGAATTGCCACCCTGGATTTCAAAAGAGAAAACTTTATGCTATTCAGGGAGCTATTTAGCAAAGTACCCTGGGAATCTGGTTTTGAGGGCTCAGGAGTCCACAACTGCTAGTCAGTTCTTAAGAACCATCTTTTAAAATCACGGGAGCAGGGAATTCCACTGTGTCATTAAATCAAACAAGCAGGGCAGAAGATCAGCTTGGCTGAACAGGGAGCTCCAAAGGCAAAAAGAATCTGTATGATATCTGGAAGGAAGGTCAGGGTTTGCAGTAAGATTATAGAGCTTTGGTTCATATATGCAGGAAGAAGACACAAAAGGCCTCAATTAGCATTGAAAGTCACCAGTGCTGTGTCAGATAAGGGCTTTTTTAAGTATATTAATATCAAGAGGCAGTCTAAAGAAAACATTTGACAAATCCTTGTCGAAGATGGTCACCTGACTAACAGGGATAAAGAAAAGCAGAGGCATTTTTTTGCCTCAGTCTTTAACAATGCTAACAGACCTTGGGCTACCCAGTCCCCTGAGGTGGCAGACTACGAGTGCAGAATAATGACTTTCCATGTGTGGACACTGAAATTGTAAGGGTCTAGCAGAATGTTCACAAGTCCCTGGGGCCTGATGGAGCACTAAAGGAGCTAGCAAATGTTACAGCAGGGACCCCCTTGATCATCTATCAAAAGTTACAGTGGTTTGGGGAGATTGCTGGTGACTGGAAGCTAACCAACTTTATTCCAACTGTAGGACAAGCAAGATCATGGTGCACTAGGTGAAGATCTCAGAGTTGTAATGAATGGAGCTACCTTTGGCTGGCAACTAGTCACCAGTGGTGTTCCTCAAGGCTCGATCCTAGGGCCAGTTCAGTTGACTGGGAGGTGCTGTTGACTCTCTTGAGGGACAGGCAGCCTTGCAGAAGGATCTAGATAGATTGGCACATTGGGCAACAGTTAACAGGATAAAATTTTAAAAGTCCAAGTGCCAGATTCCACACCTAGAATGGAGTAATGCCAAGCACAAGTATAAACTTGGAGACCGCAGCCCTGCAGGAAGGGATCTGGTGGTACTAACTGACAGGAGGCTCAACATGAGTCAGTGGTGTGCCCTGTCAGCCAAGAGGACAAACCACATCCTGGGGTGCATCAAACACAGAACCAGCCAGTCAAAACAGGTGACCTATCTCACTGTATTCAGCATTGCTCCAGCTTCAACTCGAGTACTGTGTGCAGTTTTGGGACCCACAATTTAAGAAGGATGTGAAGGTCCTTGAAAGTGGCCAGAGAAGGGGAGTAGGGCTGGTGAAAGGCCTGGAAAGAATAGCCTAGAAGGAACAGCTAAGGACTTTGGGTTTCTCGAGTTTGGAGAAAAGGAGGTTGAGGGGCCACATCATTGCTCTCTCCAGCTTCCCGAGGAGGGTAAATAGAGAGGGAGGTGCTGATCTCTTCTCCCTGTTATCCAGCGACAGGACGCATAGGAATGGCTCAAAGCTGAGCAAGAGGAGGTTTAAGCTGGACATTAGGAAGCATTTCTTTACTGAGAGGGTACTCAGACACTGGAAAAGGCTTCTTAGAGAAGCAGGCAATGGTCCAAGCCTGTCCGTGTTTAAGAGGCATCCTCCAATGCCCTTACCATGCTTTAACTTTTGGTCAGCCCAGGAACTAGTCAGGCAGTTTAGTCCAACTAAACATGAATGTTGTAGATCCCTTCCAACTGAAATGGTATGCTCTGCTTTGTTCTATTCTATTCTTGCATACCAAGAGGCTTGGGGCCATGACCACTTCCCAGGGGAGCTTGTTCCAGTGCATGACCACCCTATCAGTGAAAAACTTTTTCCAAATATCCAATTGAGACTTCCTGTGACACAGTTTTAAGCCATTCCCTCACATGCTTTCACTGGATCAGTACCACCTTCTCCACTCACCCTCATGAGGAAATGGCCACCTCTCAGTCTCCTCTGACCATATATAAGCACTTGAATATCCCCAGCTGCTCCTTATAAGCCATGCCCTTTAAGTCAAACCATCTTTGTTGGTCTCCTTTGGACACAATCTAATACTCTTCACATACCAGGTTTGATATAAACATTGCTGTGTTTATCCTTCTTAAGCCAACCTGTATGTCTTTCCCACCCTCCACCCCAGAAAACAAACCTTTGTCCTCTCATACTGGTACAGTGAGCAAGCTACATACAGAATATCCAATTTTCTGTATCTTTTCAAGACCTTCACTGACAACTGTTTCAGATGCTGCAATATTGATCCATGCATTACCTACAATAAATTGCCAGCCTCATATTAGGGTCTATATTATAGAGGTCACTCATATGCAATCTGCATAATCTTTTTCATTAAAACTCCTATTACTTAGCAACAGATTTTCTCCTTGTCTGTTCCTTATGCTGAATCATAAATCAGCCAATCCCAAATGAATCTTCTAAGAATTACTTCTTGATAGACTACCCTACTCAACTTCTTTAAGCATGTTCTAACACATCCCTATTTAGTTGTATGACAGAAGATTAAAAACACAGGCTGAAATTTACTCATACTCTATTCAAGGTTCTGTAGGTCTCTGGTTTTACTTTTTATGCTAAAAATAAACAGTATTTTCCATTGTATTTGCACAGGAGCAGTACTATTCTAACAGTTTTCTTCCAAATCAGTTATTTTTTCCTGATCAAAGATGTAATATGTACAACAGTCTGTTTGTAAAAGAGCTACAGCTAGGAGGTCTCCACACCACGCCAGAACCACTTGCCATACAATAATAACATTTAGCAGTTTTCAAATACATAAGTGTAAGTCAAACAAAAATAGTATCCAAGCTCTAATATGTTATATTCTTAATACCTTCAATACTTACTTTTTATTCCATTCCAAATGGGACACTTTCATAAGGCAACTAATAATTATGCTAATAATGGGCTCATTACCAAATAATTTACACGCTATCTTGATGAATAGTTCTAGCTATTCCTCCCAACGTGCATTAAAGTCTCATATGCTAATGCAAAAATGTATCTATCACCAAATACTAAACAACCTGTTACATCTCTCTGAAGTTTCCACTTCTATCAATCTATAAATACTTTGACCACACACAGATTTTGCCCATTCATTAGTACCAGTCTTTTTGACGTGCTATAAACTAAGACTCCAACTAGTTTTTTTTCCCCATTGCCATTCCTTAAACAATGCACTTTTACTCACCATCCCATAACAACATAGCTTTGTCAACGACCTCTCACAGAACATTCACAGATGTAGTGTTTTTAAATGACACAAAAATACCAGTCTTCTACCATATTTTCAACACTAATTGTATTTTTTCCAATCCTCATAACTTGCATCCCAAAACCGAAAATAGACTTTTCCTTAGAAATTCCAGGGAACTGAAATTTAAGAAAAAGCAGCTTCCATACTTCCAACCTAAGGGGAAGAAGAAAGGGAAGTATGGAAATCCTATTGCTCTTCATCTTCTATTTAGCTTTCCTCTTCTATTTTATTTTTCTTTTTGACTGTTACATTTACAGAGATACTGTAATGTCACTGTGTATACTAGGAAATTCAAGAAAGCTAAATTCAATAACAGTCAGTTTCTAAGAAAATTTATCCTGATCTGTTCAGCAGTTTTAGTTCATGTTCACAAGCAAAAAAAAAACCACAAAAAAACCAAACCAAACCAACAACAAAATGCTGCTCCAGCCTAGCAGCTTACTGAATTACTCCGGTAACGAGTAGCACTGTGTTCAAAACTGAACATGTGTTCCTTTTCACTTCTGATGCCCAAGTATATTGTGCAATTTTACAGATGGTGAACTTTATCTATCCTGTTTACTTTTCCCTCTAAACGTTCTAAAACTACAACTCCTTTGATTTGGTTTATATACTGAGAAATCACTGTCTGCCTCAAAATGCACATACCATCCAAAGTTCTCTCATACTTCCCACCCACCTATAGGAAGAGATAAGAGATTTCACTTTTTCCTTTTTTAAAGGTCTCTCCTGCCAATCGCTTGATGCATTTAAATTGCTTATAGTAAAAAAATCTCGGTTAGAAACCCCAGAAACGAGAGATGTGTGCAGTGTACTTTGTACTCACGGGCGCACAGATGAGAGCTCTCTTCTGCCCACTTCAGGCTGTAAGGTGAAGATACTTGAATGTGAAAAAATTATTTTGCTGTTTACTTTTAAAATGTGACATCCTCTTCTAGTTATTTTTTAAATTGTTTTCCTCTAGCTCCACAATGATTTTAAGCAAGATAACTCTCAAATCCTAACAGAAAAAAGCAGATGGAGTAATTCTATGCCACTAGAACTACTTGAGAAGGTCAGTTACAAACATGCATTTGTGTTCTCAATGCCATTTACACATAAGACAAATCAAGAGAATGTCCTCCTGTGGTTTTAGTAACAGATATTTATATTTTAAAAAATTTCTGGAGTGATTTGAGCCAATGGAAGATTAGACATCAGAGGCTGAATTTCACTAAAAAGAAGACTATTGGCCGTACTAGTTACATCACTCTAAGTTAACATCCTTAACAGTAACAATTGTTAAGAAGTCTTTAGGTTTTCAGGTGTAATTTCAGGTTACATTTACATACACTCAGACACTAGTCAAAGCAGAACATAAGCATCTTTAACATACTCCAGCAATAAGAAAAATGGTGATTAATAAGAAAAAGTTTCAAAGTTTAAGAATATAATCTGCTTTGTTAAACTCATGCTTCACTGCAATTTTTATTAAAGACTTTATTTTAGTCAAAAGGCATTATAAAATAACACAACCAGCTAAGTAAATTTCATTTTAGTCTTCAAAGTCAGTAGAATTTGTGTTAAATCCAAATCCATATTCTCTTTAAACAAAGTTTTCAAAGTGCTTTTTTGACAATACTGAATTATCAAACTGTACACTAGATTTCGAGCTTACACAACCCTCATCATTGACTGAGAGGGAATAAAAAAAATAAAAATAGAAAATCATGTTTGCCATGTATCTGCTGTTACAGAGCTTCAGCAGTATACAGTCATGCACGCCTGCAATTAGTAGTTACTTCATACTACATATCACATGTGTAGTAGCTATTAAGACCTACATGTAACATGAGGATACAGGTTTCCTTGACATATTTTCCCTGAAATGCTAAGAAATTATAAACAAACAAAAAAAATTAAAAAAAAAAAAAAATAAAAAAATAAAAAAAAACCCCACACCCACCACACACATACCACAGCACTGTTCCAGGTAAATAATTCTGACATACTGTAACTCTGACAGCTGATAGCTTCCCTGGAATCTCTCATGTTCCTCTGTACTCTTGAAAACAGAGCTAAACTTAAAGTATGCCTCTGGTTAAACTATTAGGCCCTCAAACACAACAGAAACACATCCAATAAGCAGCAATTATTACTTTTCACTTACAGAAAGCAACTAAGAAAAAATGCTCAGTCTTGAAAGGTACTGTAGCAAATTTTAGCAAAAATCATACCACGCCACTGTTCTATGAGGAAAAAAAAAAAGGGTATACTACTCATATAATTTTTCAACAAGCCTTTGGAATGCCTCTCCTGGACACTCCAACCGGTGAGTAAGAAAAGATTTCTCTCACCAGCCACCTTATTTTCCTTTAAGAAAACAGTAATGAGATTTCCAATACTTCCACTGGTTCTTACCTATGACTATTTTATGTCACTGCAGGACAGCATCAACGGATTATGATAAATCTGAACTAACACCTACAGAGAAAGTGGCCTACTGATGCAACAAAACCAGATGATTAAAGAAGGACCTGGATGTAACCCTCTCCTATTTGTCTGCATTTGTACATATAACAAAGAAATTCAGAATATTGCTATGCATTGCATAACTCAAAATTCAAAGGAAGAGTTTGGCAATTGTGGTTTACAAGTTTCATAAAGACAGTGAAAACGACAGGACTGTGGTTAATCCAATATTACTATAGAAACTGGGGAACCCTGCTCCAGTTTACAGACTTTAATACAAGAAGACACAACGGAGCAGCTTGTCTACTGAGTCGTATTCAATCAATACACAGCTTGAGAGCCACCTTTTATTTTTTTTCCAATTGAGATTAATGTCACACTGGAGAAGCAGGTAAGAGCACTACTAACATAGCTTAAAAGATACATCATTTTTAACTGTAGTTTCACTCCTTCTCTTCAGTCTTTGTGAAGAAAGAGAATCTTTTCAACAAAGTTAAAAAACTTCCAAGAATCCATTAGGCATAGCTTGCTGGAGCCCTTTTTTTTTTATTGGTTTTGTCTATCCATTTCCTTTCCAAGACTTCTTACTTCATTATCTGCATTTCACCCAACTAAATTCTAGAATGAATTTTGGGGTTGGGGCGTTTAAAGCTAACAATGACTACTTGCTCTAAGTGCATAAGTAATTGCCATTTCCAATTAATAAACATGGCTTAGGTCATGATTTTTTTATTATGGTAACTTAGTTTTCAAATCTACTGTTTTTGTGGCCTAGGAACACTGAAGCATGAAGAAACTGATCTATGACTTCCTGTCATAGATCCTTACCCCCAACTCTTACTAGATCCAAAGACCAAGAGAAATCTCTCTTATCCCACATACATTCTTTCAAAAGAAAAAACAGGAAAGTGGGTAGAAATTCCAGCTTATCGGAATTTCCAACTTCATAGGGAAAGATAAAAGCAACAGAACCAGCAGACATTCCTCTTTCTTCCAAGGGTTCCACAGACTCAGGAAAAAGGGGTTAGATCCGTCAGTATTCCCATAATTTAATAAGCACTTGCAGAGAGCTGATTATTTAAATTGTATTGCCAACCCTTTAACAAAAACAAGCCTTTGGAATGCCTCTCTGAGGCACCAGCTGCCTTAAAATGTTTTGTTCACTGATGTTTAGCAACAAATGTAAATTATTTTTCCAACAAAAATAATCCATCTCTTCTTGGTAACAGGGTGTCCCATGTCGAGAGATTAAATCAGTCCCAGATATGTAAAAATGCTTTCATGTTTTCAAGTATATTCATGTATTTAAGGGAATTATTCTATGGTATCATTGGAAAAAGATTACTAACAGTAGTAAGTTACTCAAGCTAGAAGCATTTATAGGATTTGACCTTTAAAATACAGTTCAAAACACACAACAAATAAGTGACAAAAGGATTCTAAACGTACAGTTTCACAAGCAACATCAGATGAAGGCACTTCTAGGTGCCCCATTTGAATGCATCTTTGTCAAGAATCCAGATAAACTGTGCTTTTACAACTGTTAAATGTTTCTAGAAAGAATGAAAAAATCATTCAGACTTTCCTCTATGCAAGCTTGATTTAATACTTATAAAGATTAAAGAAATGAGAAATAATAATTCAGTTTAAACCTTGACCAACATGGACTCAGATAAGGCCGCATACAAAATTAAAAATAAATTGAAAAAGCCAGTCCAAGCCAGCGAAGCATTATCACAGTCCAACAATAACCAGTTTGTTTCTTCATCACAAAGGGATTAAACCCAAATATGAATTTTAAGGGGAGACTCTTATTACTACGAAGACCATGCTGTCTTCCCCGTCTATGACCATATATAACCCCCCCACCTGCAGTCAGTGGCAGCGTCACCTAGAAAGCCAGTGTTATTAAACTTGCATAACCTAGGGGTTTTTAATGTAAAATACCCCAATGACTTTCTATACGACACAGGTGCCTTGTGAAAATACAACTGAAATATAAAAAAAGTCTTTTTAGTTTCATCTAAACATTTCCAGCTCCCATTAAAAGGATTAGATAGTGTTAAGTCCTTTTTTTCTCTTTGATGCACAGTTTAAACATTTATAGATCTGAAAGCAGAGCTAGATCATCCTAGTTAAACTGGGATAAGAACTGGTATTGTTCCAAAACTAAGACAACTACAAATAAAACCAAGTAAACAAACACATTGAGTTGTAACATTTTGCCACAACATAAACAAAGATAAATGACATAGATAGGTCTTTTGAGGTCTTGAACCAACACAGTCTGCTCAGCAATACATACATTAAAAGGACCCAGAAGACTGGCAGACATGTCTAACTTGAGCTACTGCCGTCACCTCTTGCGAGGAGGCACACTACAGACACTGCCAGGGGTGCCAGCAGCCCACTAGAGAGGGGAAATGGCTCTTCTCCTCCCTCCCCAGTTTCACCAAAGGAAGGTAAACCGAAACGTAACAACATCCTTCTCCTCTGCTTTCATCCCGCAGGTAAGAGAGCCAGGGCCGGCCGCAGACTGCCTCGCTGACTCCCAGTCACCGCTGCCTCTCGCAATCCATTCAGCGTTGACACAGGTCAGGACTCAGCCCTCAGTCACCCCCACTCGAAAGGCCGCGGACAGGAATAAACAAGGTTATTCGCCTGTCACCGGACACCAACGACACTACTCCTCTCCTGCCCCCCCGCCACGCACCTCCACATTTCACCGAAGCACCCGTCCTGCCCGCCTGCCCTGAGCCAGGTGCGGGCCAGGAGGCCCTCAGCCACCTCCAGACGTGACCCGGGGGGTGACGGGCAGGGAAGCACAGCAATCCTCCAGCCACCAAACGGGGGCACCCACAGGGGAGAAACAACAGCCGCCACCCCCCGTGCCCGGTGGGTTGAGTGACGAGTTGAAGTGCCGGAAAGGAGAGACCGAGACATTACTACGGCTCCCTTCGCCATTTTAGCCCCCACGCCCATTCCCCTCCTCTCCGCCCCTCAAGTGACAGGGGCAGCTCGCACCCGTCCAGAGCCCACCCCGCTGCCCTGGTTGTCCCCGCAGCCCGAGAGCCGTGGCGAAGAGCGATAAAAAACAGCAGCCGTTCCTCCCCTCAGGCCGGCTGGGCTCTGTCGGGCCAGACCGCAAAGCGAAAAAGCTGCGGCACAGCCTGTTTTATTTCCTTACCGTGGCTCGCAGCCTCACAGCTGCCGCCGCCTCCTCCTTCTCCTTCCTCCCACCTTTTTTCTTCTTTTTCTTCTCCTCCTCCTGCTCCTTCTCGCCGCCGCCGCGGCGGCTCCTCACCCCTCCGCGCCGCGCTTCGCCGCCGCCGCCGCGCAGAATGATGCCATCTCACAGCGGCATCGGCGGCTGCTGCACAACAGCCCCCCTCCCGNCCAGGCTCTTCAAAGGGAACACGGCTTATTCCTAACGCCTGCCCCGGGCTGAACCAAGTCGGACGCTGCGGCGGGGAGAAGGGCCAACCGGACGGAATCAACCTCTCCGACGGCACGGGAGGAGGGGCCAGGCCCCAGCGCCTGGATGCCGTCTGCCGGGGAGAGAGCGCTCGAGCAGGGGAAGGGAGGCTTTTGTGAGTTGCTGCTCCCCCCACACCCCAAGGAGGCTCCTCTGTGGCAGCCGTGCCGAGAGCCGGCACAGCCGCGATAAAGACCGGGAGTGTCTTCTCCACCCGCCTCCCGACCGGGCTGCGCAGGCGGGGCGGGCTCTTGCACCCCGCCGGGAGCCTCCGCCGCGGCCGTGTCAGCCTCAGCCAGCGGGATCCGGCCGGCCGATTCCCGTCCTCTTCTCCCTCTCTGAATCCCGTACCGAGGAGGGGAGAGACAGCTCCTCGCAGCCTAGGGCGGCCGGGGAATAATTGAGAGGGACGCCCGGGCTAGCGGTGGCAGGGGGCGGCCCGGCCCGGTGCCTCAGTTACCCTCGGCTGCAGCAGCACCGTCCCCGGCGCCAGCGAGGAGCTGGCTGCCGTGAGCCACCGCGAAAGTAGGCACAGCCGATCCCCACACATTTACAAACCTCAAAGTACTCATGCGTGAGCTGTGCGGGGCTTCAGCTGACCCTAAACGTTGAAGACTTAAGGAAGCTTTAGCTCTGTTCTGCATAACATACCGCTATGGAGGCAGGGGTCTGCGTGAGCTTTTGAGCAGAAACAAGGCCTTTCTTCAGTGGTTGTCTCAGAAAGTCCAGAGCCGCGCTTAATTGAAAAGAACAAAAGCTTACAGTATGAGACCCTGAAGGAACTTCCAGCAAAGTCTGTTCTTTCTAAACAACAACATGAGGGCCAGCAATCTGATTCGGGCACATAAATTCCTTCAGGAAACGAAAGGGAAGCTCTTAAAAGCACTACTTTCCAACCTATTTATTCATAGAAAAGCTGTAGGAAAAGCAGAGTTTGGGAAAGCATTATGTACAGTTCAACTTTAAAAAGTATCTTAGAGTAATCTTTTGTAAAAGAAAACAGTACTAGCCTTCTCTAACTGGTAATAATATTGCCTGAAAACCATGGTAGTTTGGGTATTTACATGCATCAGTTGTAACAGAGCATGTGAACTGTTATATGAGCGTGTAACACACATACACACCTCCATTGTAGGCCATAAGACTAGCTGTTTAGAGTTAGCAACCCAACTAATCCATCTGATTTGTAGAATTCAAGAAATACCGTTTTCTTTACAACAACTAAAGCTTACATTTAAAGAAAATCAAAGTCCTGCTTTTGTTCTGAGATTGTCCAAAATTAAGCACTCCAATGGACTACTTTCACAATCCCTTGGTAGCACTTCCAGAGTCTGCAAGTAAGCTCCATCTCTCTTTCCTGCTTGTTTGTTTTTCTGATGCAAAGCAATCTAATTGAAATCTAGAGGAAAAAAATATATATATTTAGGAACTTTCCACTAAATACAGAATTATATTCCCAGCAACAAATGGGGGGTGAAGGTATAAATGGCAATATTTCTATCTTTGCTGTTTGCACAAGCTATTAATTTCCCTACTCCTAGGCTTTTCATGTTATTAATATCAGTAATCTGATACTCATACTTCATGAAAAGTATGAGCATTATTTCTCAATAGATTATATGTGTAAAATTGCTAAGTGCTTTTTTCTTGCCTTATGAAGAGTGTGTAGTGGCTTGAAATAATACTCTTTATATAAGTTACGGGCTTCTCTGGCTTGCCTCCTCCCTATTTCAATGCAAGCTTTGTCATACATTTGTCTCACCCTGGGGAACAGTGACATTCCAAGTATTATTCCCACTTAAAAGACATTTGATACACTTAGGAATGCAAAATGTCACAAGTTTGTTACTGTCACAAGTTTGGTTTTAAATGTCTTATAAAACCTCAAGATTCTTGCATTTTTTCCAGCTATTTTTAGGGCAGTGGGTAGTAAATAAATATGTAACGGTTAGAAGCCATACATTGAAAATTTGCTGAAAACATGTAAGTTAAGAGTTATATTTGTTATCTGAAAAAGTGCAAATACAGTTTTCTTCATTTTGCAGATATATACTGTGCTGTGGCCAGTAAAGATTACAGATTCTATCATACAGTGCTGAAGGCAAGGAGAAGTTCATGCATGTTTACTTGCCTCATTGCTTCAGAGCTTTGCTCTTTAGAGGACTGAAAGCCATTGTAACCTCAGGTAAGGTCTCATAAGCCACTAAACTTACCAAAGCATAAATGAACCAAAGTTGGAACTTTGCAAAGGAGATTGCATGAAGTTTTTTTTTTAAATAAAATGTAAAAGTAGCTCCTGTCCGCAATATCCCAAGATAGTAATTTATGCGTCTTTGAGCAAGTGGTGTAGTGGAAGATGCCTCTGCCCATGACAGAGGGGTTGGAATTAGGTGCTCTTTAAGGTCCCTTCCAACCCAAACCATTCTGTGATTCAACTTGATTTATGCCTGTTTTGTTTCAGGTCCAGACGGGGGGTTCATTTGAAATCTGTGGAGGGGTGGATCAGAGAGGCATGGTTAAGGGTATATCCAGTACACAAAATATCTTGAAGTCAACACAAAGTAGAGAAGTTACAGTAAGGACAGAAGCAGAGGGAAAATGTAGTAGCAGGGATCAGCAGGCCTACAGTATGGTAATGATTAGAGCCTGATCTTGGGGCCTAGAAAAACTGCATTCTTTGTCCTCCTAAACTCACATCAATCTCTCAAGGCAGTCTATTACCAACAATGGCTGTCTGATTTGGGATCAGGATTATCCCTCCCGTGCCAGCTCTATGCAGCTTCACAAAGTCGCACTGAAGTAGTGCAAAAGAGTCTAGCTGGACAACTCGTCAACTAGGATGCATAGCTTGAACAGCTGGAAAGTTTCAATTTCTGGTTCTTCCCAACAGTGTTCAGACATTGTAACCAATGGCTTTTCAATGCATAATATTGGCTCCTGTTCCGGGACAATAAACACTCCCTATAACAACTGAACGTATGCACTGTTGGCATTGAGTCAGACTCTCCTCAAATTTCTCTCTCTGATTGCATGATTACTATGTTCTGAAAGCAGATTGAATATAGTTATATATATATATCATTTATGTACATATATATGTTTGTGTCTGTAAAACTATGTCTTAAATATATATTGTCATTACAAAAGATCTTATTTATGTGTTAAATAACGGGCAAGGGTTATAGTGTTGTATGGTTTTTTTGACATTATATTTAAATTAGAATCCTGTTTTAGACTTTTTTTACTGCATATAATTGAAAGTCTGTAATTTTACAATGGCAGAGGAACTTGGGTACTGCACCTTCCAATTATTTACTGACTCATATTTCCACCCATTTCTCTCAGATATGCATATGTTGCTTCTCATTTAGGGTGTGAGATATGATTGAGATATGATTTCTACTATTATATATATGCAATATTTGACACAATAAGGTTCTAAGTCTGTAATAGGTTCTAGTCTGTAATATGGGGGGATTTTGCATATGTAGTGGTGTAAATAATCATAACAGTCATCACCTTGGGCACACTAATTTAGCTTGATGCCAAGCAAGAATTTGGTGTCTGATTACATTAAAATGATTATGGTTTTTAAGCAGCATTGTGGAAAAATTAAAAAATTACAGATTGCAAACAACTGACCCCAGTTTGTAGATAGCCATAAAATTGCTTGCCTCTGGTTTTAGACAATATGAGCTTCTTTATCAAGAAGTTTGGAATTACAAGAATCTTTTTCCTACACCTTTTTTTCTAGACAAAAAGTGTTAATTCAAAAGTAACTTCAAAGGTTGAATGAATGATTGAGAGGAGTAAAAATAATTGATTTTTTATCTACTATTCATAAAATATATTTTCTTGTGTACAAGCATCTTTCTGAAATGGCTGTGCTTTGAGAATACAATTATTTCAATACCTTGACATTATTGTCTTTTCAGATCTGTTATTCATGGCTGAGGCACTGCTGAATCAGCAATGAATTTATTAGTGTTTTATGTAAGCCAGGGGTTTGTGTGTCGATTCCTAAAAATCCATGAAAACAACTTGTTAAAGAGGTGTTTCTGGTGGGCTAACTCTTAGCAGCATGGGATGCAAGATATATTTTGTGGGGGAAAAAAGTTTACAAACCAGTACATCTCATCTGCTGTTGTAATGAATGCAAACATTTGCTTTAAGTCTGGAATTTCAAAGTCTTCTCTAAACTCAGAAAACTCAGATTTTATGTGAACATAATGGAATATATTTGAAAGGCAGACAAAGTATGTAGTTATCCTTTTATCATGTACTGTTTTCACACTGACAATAGCATGACATTTATTAATGTAAATTCACTTCTTTCTTGAAATTGCAGTAGAGAGAGACTGAAGTCTCTTGCTTCATACAGCATTACTGTTTTGAA
>VZTM01008379.1:0-11283 GCA_013400555.1 Jacana jacana
GGTCCCTTCCAACCTAGACAGTTTTGACTATGAAGAAAAAGTCCTATAACAGCTTCTGGAATCTTTATTTTTATGTATATGTATTTCATGTCTAATTACATTTAACGTATTTCCATCCACAAAATAAATATATTCAAAGTCACATACTAGCTTTTAGTGTAGACCTTGGTTGTTCTAATTCAAAATCAAATAGTATTTGACATGGTGGCTTTGTGTTTTGTTGCTCTGAGGCAATAATTACTCCAGTGTCCTTTGTGACTCAGGAAAATATTATAACCCAAGAAATAACAGACTACATGTTGATTATAATTTCCTGTTTAGTAATGCTCATGCTGGTAAGAAGAATGGAAATGTAATGAAATTCTCCTCCTCTTTCAGCGTGCCAAGTGGAGGTCTTATTTTTCAATTCACAAAGATGGATTCAGATTGCTTTTGCCTTGTGTGTCCTGCTGAGAACAGGACACACTCCTTGCCTTGTTTATAAGCTTTTTATTATTATTATTATTCAGTGCTACTTCATTTGCATGGATTTTAGGTCAATATGTCTTTACCCATGATCCACAAATTTACAGTAGTCAGCAGATAGGGTCAAATGATGAAATCTGTCAGTTTAGCCAGTTCTAAGGTGCAGGTAAGGGTTTTTAATTACGAGCAGGAAGGCCTTAACTTCAGCCAGCTATTCCCCTTCAGTGTTTTATACCTCTGTGTGCACATGTGCACATATTAAATAAAATTTTCCCCTGGTCTCTTCAAGTCTTTATCTGTCATGTGAATGACATTTTTTTTCTTCCTTCAATGTGTCGCAGAAGAGTTATCAGAAAATAGCCCATCGTGTTTAGTTTTGCCAACATTGTTCTGTTTACCACTGCTTTGTGGGGATATATGTCACACAGAAGAATTAACACAGCTTTCCAAAAGGTTTCTTGATGCTGTTATATTCATCTAAAGTATAAATGTTTTTTCCTCTGAAGATGAAGACAACATACTCATCTTGCTTAGCTTGAGATGGTTATTAAAAATTAATAAAAATCATTTACATATGTAATCGTGATTACTGAACACTTCTACTGCATTTTCTCATTCATATGCCTTTTAACTCAACTGACTCTGTCTTGATTTTCTTGGGCAAGTGAGGTGTTGTTTTGGGTTTTCTTATTATTACTGTTTAGTTTCTTTTTTATTATCATTTTTTATTCTGTCTTATTCATTTGGTTCTTGCATGGAAAGCTCAATGCTACCATTATATATAAAGAACTAATTTCGATTAATTGATTACTCCAAATGACTAATTTTCCATTTGAAACTGTCTTTGTTAATCATTAGCCTTTGATATTAGATGTTCTCATATTTAATCCCCAAACTAAATTTATCCTGTAACTCCTGGTGTATGTTAAGATCCGTGCGGAGTTTAGACACAGGTTTTACTTTCTCTACAAATTAGCCAAAAGTGCAGCAACCTGTTGACTTTTTCTCTGCAGTCCCAGGATACATAGCTATTTAACTAGCTTTTTCCTGTGTGGCTGTATGATTCTTGAGTCTTATTCCTGAAATGTGAAGTTTCTGTTACTTCTGTTGCTAAATCTACTGGAAGCAAACCTAATGAAAACAATTGTATTAACAATTAAATAATAAAATTTGTCAGAGATAAAGCATGCTAACTAGCAAAAATCAACCAGCAAGGAAAGTTTAAAACATGCAAACCACTTCTAGATTAAAACTCTAAGTGTGCCTGTCAGTTGCCCTAGGGCTGACTTCTCTGCAAAGGGCATCAATACGGATTTCTTAATGCTGGAGCTGAAGACTAGAACTTGCGTAACATGAAATGATCATCAAGGAACTGGAGTACCTCTCTGATAAAGAAAGGCTAAGAAACCTGGGTCTGTTTAGCTTGGAGAAGCTGAGAGGGGGGTCTCATCAATGTTTATGAATATATAAAGGGCAGATTTCAAGACAGTGGGGCCAGACTCTTTTCAGTGGTGCCCAGCAACAGGAAAAGGGACAGTGGGCATAAACTGGAACACATAAAATTCCATCTGAATATAAGGAAAAGGAAAAAGTTATTTACTTTGAGGGTGAAAGAGCATGGGAAGAAGGTTGCCCACAGAGGTTGTGGAGTCTCCTTCTCTGGAGATATACAACCCCCCCCTGCACTGGATCCTATACGAACAGCTCTAGGTGACCCTCCTTTGTCATGGGGGTTCCTAGATGATCTCCAGACATCCCTTTACCATTCCTGTGATCCCAGTTCCTACCATCCTGTTATTCGGTGAATCTCTGATTTTCCCTTGAGCTGATATAAAAGGTACATGGAACATAATCCATTGCTCCAGGGGCTTTGCACACAAAAGTATGAGGTGAAATGAAGTAAGGTACAAGACTGTGACAGGGTGGTGGAAAGAAATGAGGAAGGGACAAAGGAACAATTGGCCCCAGCTCTATAAAAGCACTTTAATGTGGGAACAAGGAGGGAACACCTGCACTGTTCTTGCTTGTTGGTTGCCACTGAGGGGACACTCATGTGCCATGGGGCTGCTGCAGGTGTTTTCATTGGGTGTTTTGGGCACAGGGACTGTGGTGTGTTGCACAGTTCCCTGCTTTGCAGGTTGGTTGTGCCCTGAGAGCATGAAAAATGTGGTCCTCTTCCACTGTGTTTTGGTGTGGTTATATTAAAAGAGACTTAATAGACCTTATGAGAAAGCACAGGGTATATTCTTTTCACCCCAGGAGAGGGATAGGAATGCCATAAAAGTATGCATTTGAAGTCTTTGTGTGAATATTTTCAAAGTTTGGATGGAAAGAAACTAAAATACAAGAAAAAACAAGAACAATAATTAGAAGCAACTTTGTAATGCTGCTTTGCTCTGGTGGGGTAAAGAAGACTGGTAAAAATTTTAAAATATATATGTATTTTGAAACCCCTAGAGGATAGGGCATAGCAACATTAATGAGAACTTGAGCTATACCAGAATAAGTTGATACACTCATTAATTGCTTTGATGTGTAACTGAAGTTTCACGAAGTCAGAATGGCAATATTTACATTTGTATTAGTATTTACAAACTAAAAGAGGGGAGAGGAGTGGGCAATAAAAAAAAGGGATAAAAAATATATGTGGTATTGCAGGAAAGTGCAGCTCATTTGCAGTTCTTACCAGCTGCGTTTTTAGCATGAAGTCTATTGAAAAGAATGGCCTAAGAATTATGCTGTTACCCAAAAGTGAAAGCTGCTGTATTTCATAGCCCTTTCAGTGATAAGAACATCAGTCTGTGAGCAGATGCCCATCATGCTTTGCCTTTTGCTATAAATATTTATCACTTAAATGTTGCCTGTATAATTTAAAAGGCCAGTATAAAAGGCAGCAAATGAATGTCAACAGCTTCAGCATCAAGAAGGTTAGCAAATATCATCCTCAATTTACAATTGTGGAAACCGAGGTGTTACAAACTTGATCAAGCCACAGTCAGATTCAAGGAATCCACTGAGGCTAAAGCAATTCATTTATATATTTTAATCCAGCAGACTCCATGCACACATTAAAATACCATAAGCTTTGACAGAGTTTTTGTCTTCCTCCTGTTTCAGTTGTTGGGTTGCATTGCAGTCAGGGACGCATTTTACGCGTGGTGTCAAGGAGCTGCATCTGTCACAAAGGGAGATGGGTGATGCTATTTGGGAATTGCTCTCCACATGATAGCTCTTTTTCTAAAATTTAGCAGATAGAGGGTAAAACTGCAGCCAAACAGCTCTGATGGTCAGTAGGTTAGGGGTGATATTTGTTTCCTTTTTTTCCTTTGTTTTTTGTTCATTGGTTTTTTTGTTTGTATTTTTTAACCTGACAAGCCCTAGGAAGCAGGGTAGATACCTTAGTTTCTTGGAGAACTTTTATCCCATCTTTAAGATTAATTTTAAACACTGCTTCCTATTTATTTATCATGAAGAAATGATGAAAGACAGTTAGCAGTCACCCTTCTTTCTTTCAGCTGTTTTTATTTTGCCTTACTAATTTAAGTATCATTTCAAAATGTTGTATAATACAAAGGCTACTATGGTTGATAAATGAATTTTTAGCAAGTGAAAAATAATGAAATCCTTTTTAACCTGAAAACTTGCAGTAAAATGTTTAAATAATTCAATTTGTTTAATTGAGAGCTAAATAATTAATATGTTCTTGTTTTTCACCTTTACATGCATTTCTATTCCTACAGCAATTTATAGCATGGGAATTCTACTCTGATCTTTAATATATTTTTTTTCCTCTGTCTTTATTTGGCTGGATTCTTTTATATTGAAAGGCAATGCCTTCAACAATGAATTATGAAAACTTTAATAAAGATGAAAGCTAGTTAGGTATTTAAATATATAAATCTCACTCATCTGACACCCATTGTGTCATTTTATTTGTGACATCAGGTTTGCCTGTTTGGAATTTCATATTTCCAAGTAGAAGAGAGTGTAAGAGTTCTAATTCAAAACATCAGTCACAGAAAATGAACATAGCCTAATGTCACTGCTGAATCAGGCCATCAATTTATTGCTTTGTAAAAGCAATCAGCAAGCTATCAAGCAATAAAGTGTATGAGATAAGTGCTTCTTTTGAGACAGCGCAGCCATTGACAATGATATACTTATGGAGAATAGCAACTATTTTCCAGCCTAGTATGCCTATTACTTGTTAAAAGCTCTGAACTGTTCAACAGATGTAAAATATGTTTCTTCTTATTATGGACCAATCTAGTCTGTTTAATAGTCTTGTATGCCACCTAGATTTGCTGTCTTATTTAATGAGGTTATATTTGCACTCTCTGCTTCCTTTCTTTTAGTTGAGGAAAGTATTACTTCAGTTTTTCACTTGATTTTCCAAGGAACAATGAACACTGGGAAAATGTTTGTTTCATTTGCTTATTATGGAAAATGCTACGGAGAAAATTGCAGAGCCATTCAAATCCTTTCACAGTACCACAGGAACAAATATTTTACACTGTGTTAACAAGATGCAATTGAGCTTTTCATAGACATCTAAAATGCATGCCTTTAGTAGTGATTTTTTATTTATTTTTTTTTATTCTTTACTCCCATCTCCTGTCTACTTATGATAAAAAAGGCAGCTAGAAAAAATGTAGGATAGCATTTAACCAGGTCACCTGATCTGTGCTGATGAGGTGCATATGTTATATTGGTATAGGGAACCCTGCAACTGTTATCTGCTCTAGGCAGGAGGTCTAGAACTAACAATCTCATCTTTCCTCTGGGGAAAGAGGATGTGGCCTCAGGGACAATGAACTGTTAGAAAAAAAAAGCATTAAAAATGTCTTCTCTACTCTTGATAGATCCTAAAGGATTACTGTGGTAGTTGGTACCACACAATTAAATTTACTAGCCTGCTATCAGAAGGTCTGTTGAGATTTCCTGCAGAATTTCTAATCACTTAACCTTTCCCATTGCATTAAGATCAGCTGTCAGGGGTCTCCTTTCTTAATGACTAATAAAACCCTCCATTGTTTTCACATATTCTTTACCTTTTAAACTTCAGTCTATTCCTAGAAGAGTTTTAAATCCCAGGGAATTCATAGTCCCATGTTAAGACCTTATCTTATTTGCCTAGATGCACAATTTTTAAAATCGGAATGACTGTGGATTAACCCACTATTTTATGCTATCTTTTGGTAGATTTTAAAGTTGGGGTTTATAGATAAGGAAAGTTTAAGTTTCTTAATTATCAAAAAAATAATGATCATCCTTTATAGTATATATAGATATATATAATATATGTGTTGTTGATTTTGAAACCAGATGTTTCAAACCTGATCTATCCTATAAGGACAGGCTAAGAGAGTTGGGATTGTTCAGCCTGGAGAAGAGAAAGCTCCAGGCAAACCTTATAACAACTTTCCAGTACTTAATGGTGTCGTAAAGGAAAGGCGGAGAGGGAATCTTTATCAAGAAGTACAATGATAGGACAAGGTGTAATGACTTTAAACTGAAAGAGGACAAATTTAGATTAGATATTAGGAAGAAATTCTTTTCTGTGAGGGTGGTGAGGCACTGGAACAGGTTGCCCAGGGAAGCTGTGGAAGCCCCATCCCTGGGAGTGTTCAAGGATAGGCTGGATGGAGTTTTGAACAACCTGCTCTAGTGGGAGGTGTCCCTACCCATGGCATAGAAGTTGGAACCTTGTGTTTTTCAAGGTCCCTTCCAACCTAAACCACTCTATATTTTTTATTTTTTCCAACTGTTTTCTAAAAATTGTATATTCAACTCCCATTTACAAATATGAAGTAAATAAACATCACAATCTTCCTCTGAGGATAAACAGTATAGTTATTAAATTAATAAAAATATGAAAACTGAAGGATAGAAATGGTAACATTCTCTTAAGGTAGCATAATGAAGTAGTAGATTAGGAACAGGAATCACTGATCCCCAGTCCTCTTCACCAGTTGCAAAAACGTCTTAAGATACATTTTTTAGCATCTCATTCAAGCACTGTCTTATGGTACATAAGGTGGCATGGTGAACAGCTTTCTCATACTATTCTTTCTCTCTCAGGAAGCTTTTGCATTGAAATGTGCTGTGTTTGTACTTTTTATTTTCTCTTATTTAAAGAGATGTGCATAATACTATATATCTATTCTAGGAAAGTAAGGTCAAAAATATGCATTTTGAACTTGCTGCAGGAAGTTGTCTTTGATTTCCATGTGATGCCATTCAGCAGTTTTTGGCCATTTCCTGAGGAATTCTGCACTTCTGTTATCCCACAGTGTTGAATATCCTATTTTGAACTTCTTTACCATCTTGTAGAGAAACTGCTAATGGACACAGGAGAAAACACATATATTGTTGTAACTCTGGGCATGAAGGTTCAATAAAGAAATGTAATCATGATGAAGTTTCCTACTGCCTCTGTAAAATTCCTATTAATCATGCAATTAAATAGCATTGTACTAGTTGCATATCTGCTTTATAAAACCCTGATCAAGAGACAGAAAAAGTAGAAAACCAAACAATAGGCAATTTTAAGAGCAAAGCAAAGTGTTTTTCTTTTCTTACCCATTCTAATTGCAAGGAACTCTCTCTATCACACCATCTCTCTCTTCCTCTATAATTCCTTGTTTTAGGAAGTACTTACTCCTGAAATATTAAGATAGAGGACCATTTCATAGATGACTATAATGAACTGCGAAATCCAGAATTCAGAAAACACTTCTCATTGAATAAGCTCTTTGTTTTTACAATGCTCTGGTTCAGATTCAAATTCCTAACTGTTAATTAGGTAACAATGTCAGGTGAATGATGGTTAACTAAGACAGGCTTCAAAAGGCTTTAAGTACACAGGAAAAATTAAAGTCTTGAACAGGTAAGTCTGATTTTGCCAACAGCTCAAGCTTTTTTTTTTTTTTTAATACTCCATTAAATACTCCATTCCCCCACAGCTTTCTGGATATAAATGTTATATAAATGATTTTTACAAAAGGCTGGCTGGAGCAAGCACATTAATTGCTGTGGCTTCTGTCAATCACCCTCCTGGAACAGAGGGGAAGCTATCCAGGAAAGTTTAAAAAAAATATATATTTTAAAGTGCTCTTTCTAAACATCTTGATACAAATTTCAACCGTGTTTCTGAGACCCTAGGAACATTCTGCGTTCAATTCATTTTTAATCCATTAAAAAAAAAATAAAATAGTACTTTTAAGTGCCCTACATGGGATATTGCTTATTTTATCCCCCTTCTTAAGTTTATAGCATTTATGTTTCTGCTTGATGGGATAGGGTCAGCTAAATTCACATACATCTTTTTAGTTGGTTATGTGTTAAGAAATCTTATTAAAAACTCAAGTATATTTTTAACATACTAGTGTTTGAAACTTAAGTAATGAACATGTTAGTCACCCTTGGACTGAGAAGTGGATTTTGGGAAAAGGAGGGGGGGAAATTATTGCATATATTGTTTAACTGCAGTGTTACCTTTTTGAAATACTGATTTTCCAGTTTAGTCTGTTTTCAAAAACTTTACATGGCACAGAAAAGTCATTGTACTTCAAGAATAACAAAGGCTATACAAAGCTATTATGTATCAGTTTAGCTTCACTGATAATTTAATACTGGTTCACTTGTAAATTCTTTTGTAGACATGTCCTGACATTGCTTGAATTTTTAGCTTTATATCAAACCCACAAAACTAATGAGATATGTAGGCTGATACTACTGTCAGAATTCGGGAATTTTTGCCTTTTCCACAGAGAAGCCAAATCTTTGGAGTGTATTTGCCCCTTCCATGAAAGAAAACTAGTTTGATGACCTGATGGTTGATGTGCCAGAGGATTTTATTTATTAATTTATATCTACTTCTGCATATGGATTTCAGGAAGCCATTTGACAATGAAAATAAGAAACTAAATGTATCTGTTGCAAAGCAAGTGTTACTGAACACCAAAGATCTCTTCTGGTCTTAAATGTACATGCTGATGTCTGCAAAAATGTTTTTAAAAAATTGATTACTTTCATTTAAAATTATCTTCAAAATTATTTTGAATTCCTAATGCAGAAAAATGAAGAATGACACAACAAGAATACAGATAGGTTTGTCCTGGGGCAAGAATCACACTTATTAAAACCAACAGAGAATCTTGCCTACAAGAAAAAACTTCAATTAGTACACTCTTAAAGCTTAAACCCTTAAATAAGATTTTCATTTGTTTCTCAAAGGATTCATGCTTTCTAGAGAAATCCAGTCAGACAAGCTATGAAGAACTACATTAGGAAAGAAAGCTTTTAGATTACACAATGATCTGTTAAAAAGTATAAATGCTTGCAAACAAGAAATATAGAAGAGCTAGTGAAATAAATTTTCATTTGCACTGTAATAATAGGAATTCGTATAGGAAACTTGAAATTTTGTGGGAAACAGTGCACAGATTGAGGACAATCATGAACGGGAAAACAGAAAAAACAATCAGTTTAAATGCATCATCCTTGTAATATTTCTTGATAGTCACAGAAGCCCTGCACAAAGATGATAATTTGAAAACATTTTTTGTGTAGTAGAAAACCTAGCTTGGAATTCTGCAGTCTGTTAGCCCACCCCTGCTAAGAATACTGAAACAATGCCTTTAGGTTAGCAAGCTAGTTAAAATCCAAATAAAGATAGAGGCAACCATATAGCCCATTAATTCTTTTTTTCTTTTAAATACCTGTTTTCTTTACCATAAGTGCCAATAAAAACAAAGAAACAAGCATGGAGTGGGTTGTTCTACATCTTGATGAAGTAATCTACAGCACTCCTCAGGAATTTATTTAAAAGGCACTCAAATACATTTTTCCAAGGAGATGGCAACAAAGTTTGAATATTTTCCTAAAGATTCTTCTGCTTATTATACTTTTGCCCTAAGATTTCAAGATTGTAATTTCGTATTTTCTATGTCCTTTCTATAGCTGTTGTAGAGAGCTTAATCATCTCTTTGTCAAAATTAGATAAACAGTTTTGTAACTTGTGACATTCATACAATTTAGAAATCTTTTTTTTTAAAGAGGGATTCACTTCCTGTAGTCACAGATGCTCCTCAGCAAATGCTTGATACCCTATTTATTTTGTCCTGTTTTCAATAAAAGTCCTTGAAACAAAGCAGAGCAGTTTCGCTTGCTACAAAATGAATTACTATTGTATTTGACACCCCTGCAACTAGCACAGGAAAAAGAAAAGTTTGAATAGCCATTTTCTACTGTGAAGAAATTATTATTCTGTGAAGAAATTATTATTCTATAAAGAAACTTAAAAATAAAATAAAAAAAAAAAAAATCAGAACTCTCCGCTACGTATACCTTTAACACAGCCAGAGAAAGACTATGCAACATTTCCATTTTTGAAGAAATGCTTGCTATAGATGCTCAGCAGTCTAAAATTTGTATAGTATTTCTATATTTTGCTCAACTTTTAAGCAGAGATCCATAGGCTTTTTCCTACATCAATAAAGCTTGCTAAACACAGGATTTTTCAGCTGTATAAGCAAGTGGTTTTTGTCATGTTTTGTGGAACTTGTTGGATCTAAGTAAAACATCCTTTATGCCCTTGATTTTTTTTTCCATTGTTTTCTTTTTTTTCCTGACTAAATTTTTGTGATGTTTTAGTGGCCATTAGATTCTCATTATAATGCCTTACACACCTTTTCCTTGCATGCAGAATTTTCCAGATTTGTAGACAAATACCTCAGTTTAAAGATAACTTTCATTTGCACTAAAGGTAAAGTACCCTGTTGTATAACAGCAGACTTGAGTGATTTAGAAAAATGTGATATGTTGGCACAGCTGTCACATCTCTAAACAGCTTTGATGCCACATAATAAATGACTGCTACTATATTTAAAGTCAAAATAATCATGTGCCTGAGAAAATGGCCTGTGGTAAGCAAAATTCTATGGCATAAGGAGAAAAGCAGACATGGCATTAGAAAATTAAAATTTCATAATACCTATTATACTAGATAGTCACAATTCTGCTTTCTCCACTCCACCAGAAAATTATAATGTACTTATATTAAGATCTTTTTTCATAGATTTATAAGTCAGTATATTTTTCCTGTGAAGGTTCAAATAAGCTCAGGGAAAGTAGAAAATGATTTTTCACCTTCTCCTTAATCATTTGTACTTACAATTCTCTTGTAATAAAAATGTCTGCATCTCCTATTTGATATGTATCTATATTTTACTGAATCATGTGTAAAATCTAACCGGCAAGAAATTAAAAATTATTGCAGTGGTTGCCTCTAGATACACATTTAAGGTTCATTTTTCTTGTATCTCTGTAATAAAGAATTAGGAGAGATATTTTTGTTCTTTTTTTTTCTCTGCCATTCCTTTCCTGAGCAAGAAACCTTCCTCAGTATAACTGGTTTTTAATGGCTAACAACTAAGAGCCTAAGTAACCAATTATCAGAAATTAGGACTGACAAAGACAGGTAAACCAAGACCAGGAGATCTATTTGTGAGTTTGCTTTCTTTGCTAGAGGTCTAATTATAATTGAAGATAGGCACAGCTTTAGTAGTTACAGGGTTTTTGTAACATTTCTAAAGTAATTACTTCTTTGAAACAAACGTGCATGAGTGAAATTTGTGCTACTGCAAGGTCTTTCTTCATTAATGTATCTACTTCATTCTACAAGGATTTCTTATCTGTTCACAAGATTGATTTGAAGGCCAACAACTGCTTAAACACTTTGCTCAAGAGAGAAGACAAGCATTCAATTAAAGCAGTTTGGAGAACTAGCCAAAGTTTTGCAAATTTAAGATACAA
>VZTM01008380.1:0-33340 GCA_013400555.1 Jacana jacana
TACATAAAATCAGCTATAAACCCTCAAAATATTATCTGTTTGGGATTATTTTGGGTAAAGAGTCAATTTCAAGTAAGTGCCACAAACATCTGGATTTTTATTCATTTATTTATTAAGTTCTGAGACAGCCAGGGCAATAATTAGAAAGGTCTCTTAAAGGTCTCATTCAAAAAAACCCAAAAAGCACAATATACTTTAGAACACATCACTTCACACACAAAATAATAAACAGCAGTGAACAACAGCACCGGGACACTCTGAGTTCTCAGCATTAGTAAAGGTTTTTCTTCACTGTGATCTCTTGAAAGAGCTTGTATTTTCCTCACTAGATGTAGAAAGAGGTGAGTATCAAGTACATAAAAATATTCTACAGCTTACTGCGTCTCAAATACTAAAAAAAATTAAAAATAATTAAAACAATATTTATAATTAGGCAGAAACATTTTAACACAAATCAGTAACTATTCCCTGTAACCTGTTTTCAAGACCAAATTGCATAACAATTGGCTTCTACAGAATTTAAGAATTATTAGAAACTTACGTGTATGATTTTCCAGAACCAGTCTGTCCATAAGCAAAAAGACAAGTGTTATATCCCTCAAAAGCTCTGTCTAGGAGAGGCACTGCCAAAGTTTTATAAATCATTGCTTGGCTTGCAAAATTAGGATGACACTTGTCAAAAGACCAGAAAGAAAAGTCATAACTGAAGCTGTAAACTTGGTTTGTGGCTGGTTTTCGTACAGCTGTCTCTGAACCACTCATTGAGATTACAGGGAGTGAGTTTTCATTTTTCTCTCTGAATGGAAGGAGGAAAAAAAAGTAATTAAAAACATAAGTTATGTGCTTTAAAAGCTAGTTATTTCAACCAACAGCCTTACAGAAAATAAAAGGTTTGGCTATCATTCTTAAAAATGTGTGATGAACATAAAAAATAGTCAAGTTCAAAATACCTCAGTTAATGAATAAGTAAAAAAATAGCCCCAAATACCTATAAAACTAATTCAATCTCTTAATAAAATCTTTATCTTGATGTGACATGAAATACCAGCTAATTTCAAAGTATGTATGATATCTTTATTGGGTCAATGATTACACAATTCAAAAAACACAAAGTAGTAATCAACATATGCAATAAAAGTTACTAGGTCAGAAATAAGTCCAGGATACAAACCTGTTACTGAAAGGCCGCACACGCACAGCTACGATCACTTTGCTGTTTTCTGTGATGAAAACATCTCTCTCGGCACCAGTGCTCTCAGCTAGAGTTTCTGTGTTCTCTTTTGGTTTTGAACTTCTACTCACAGAAGGAGAGTTGGAGACACTGGTTTTCAGTTTGGCTACAATTTGAAGACGAGGTGTTTGTTTATTTGAAGCGGACAGAGACGGTTGATTCTGGGAAGTACGGATCTTTGGTGTAAGCTTAAGCCCTTCTGTTGCACCTTTCATTGGTGTCCTTGGTCTGTCTAAACCGTTATGTTTTATCAAGTGTTGCAACCTTTGCTTTCCAGCTTGCTTATTTACATCACCTTTTTCATCCAGTTGTTCTCCTGATGTCCTATTAATGTATTTTGAGGTAATTAGTTGTTCTGACTCAGGAACTTCATTTTGAGGCTGTGTGTCAGCAGCACTTGTCTTGTATTTTGAACGTGTGCAGCTATGCTCATTTTCACACAGACCATCAACAAAGCTAAAGGAATCCTTGCTGTTCAGGTTACGCTGCAACTTCATACTTGACTGACCCTCAGCTAACTTAAAGCTTGGTTTAGCATCACGGGTATTATTAATATTTGGTGGAAGTGCAATCTTGTAACTTCTTTGTGCAGCAACGTCATTATTTTCTATTCCAGGCACAATACTGTGACTAATTTTACTCTTTTCTACAGAGAAACTCCTCACACGCCTTTGTAGAGTAAGTTTTTTCTCTGTTTGTGTAATTTCCATACCCTGTGTTGTGTCTGTATGCAATTGTTCACTACTGGACACTGGTTTTTTGCTTGCTCCAGTTCTCTTCTGGAGTGTTAATCTGCCTTCAGGTTTAAATGCAGTTGGTGTGTCACTCACTTTTTTACAGGCTGAAATCACGTAGGTCCTATTTACTTCCTCAGTCTTATTCTGAGAACATGAAAGTAGGCTATCCTTTTCTTCTCCTGACATCTCTGATTTCAGCTGCTGCCCAGACACTTTGCTGCTGGTAAAGGTATGCCGTGAAGAACTCTCCTGCAAAGGGGTAGTACATCGTTCTTCAAAGAGACTTCTTGCAGGAACTCTGTAAATAGGCATTTTGTCTTCCAGCAAAATAACATCAGTTTATTAAGTACAACACCCTTACTAAAAGATTATTTCTAGTTGCTTCTTCTTATGGAATCTGAGGAGACAAAGCAAAAGAAAAATTTTTATGATGCTCATGTCCATTGTGAGTTTTGTTTTGGTGCATGGGGAGCTCTCGGCCTATACCACAGTAAATATATGTCCCCAAACATGAATAACAATCAGTATCCCCTTTCATCTCCAGCACTTAGGAAAAAAAAAAAGAAAGGTCATTCTCCTGTCCATTTCATTCAATAAATTGAGTCCTATGATTTAATAAACTAAACACCACAAAGAAACACCAGTTGGTACAAAGAATGATCTAATTATTTAGCAACAGAGATCCCCACAGACATTTCTCCTAAATAATCTACCATGATCCCCCAAAAAAGGGAATTCAAGATCATGCTGAGAACTATTGATGCTCGTAGTTGTTCACAACTAACAGTCTCCAGTAGAGCAACAGAATTATTCACGTTGAATAGGAAATCTGTGAACACAGGAAGCAGATACTTTTTTCAGGATTTTGATATATCAAACCCAGTATCAGAACAGGACAGTTAATAGAGATGACTCCAATACACTTGGACATTATTTTAGTTCACTGTGGTACATATACGCATAGCAAAACAAAGATACTTAGCCTAGGGGACAACAGAAAAAAGCATAAAATTTATTCCACATCCCTTCTGCATGTGTGTAGATGGCAGTATACATCCAATCTGCATAGAAAAGTATGCTTTCACAGTTATACATGCATTGTAGTTATCGCATTGTTACAGGTGCAACATCACTACCCACTACAGATGTGACAGCTGCAATTAATTTGCTATTTAAAGTCAATAGGAAGTCACCTGCCTTAGATCCTTCAAAATTTGCATACACCATTAACAAAAAGCAGCAGATTGTTGGGGAAAAGAGGAAAGCAAGCTGACAGCAAATGATGTAGAAGCAACCATTGCTCCAATAAGAGGTTTCTTTTAATGCTACGCTTAAATTTTTGGAGTACTGTCAGAATTCATGTGAATACATTCACTTCTACATGTGTCATGACTGCAGCAAGCTTTCATAACTCAAGAGCTGCATGGAAAGTTTTAAGAATTTCAAACCACAGTGTCTTTGTTGTTCTATCCAGTTTGATACCGGAAGGTACTTACACTACATGAGTTCCAACACACACGTTTTGTGGCTCCATCTAGCAGTCATCAGATAAAGAGCCAGGGCTGTAAGCCATGAATTGCTTCAGTACTTCAGAACTCCTTCTTGCCTGTCCAGCTTTAATATAACTAGTCTAAGAAGGGAAGTTCTCCCTTCCTGTTGCTATAGTTGTGCCTTACAAATACTCACGTTTTTGTATTAAAAAAAAAATTAATCTCCCCATTGAAAGCCTCTTTTTTTGCAAAATAAGATTAAAGATTTGTTAAGAGTAAGCTTGTTCATAATTAGTACTTGATTACAAGTACTAATTAGAGAGGAAACGCAGGTGTTCAAGGCCAGATGAAAGCATAGGAGAGACAGGTACCTCTACAATCTCTCAGCAAACCCCCCCTCTTCAGGCGAGCCCGTACATGACTCCTGGCACCGCCACAGCCCAATGTTATCACCGCCCCGCTGAAGCCGCCCCCCAGCCCCACCGGGTGGCCGCGCCCGCCAGCGGTTGCAGGCAGGCAGCGAGGCAACGGCGGACCGGGCCCGAGAGGACTCCGCAGGGCAACACCTCGGGGGGCCACCACCCCGCGCTGCCCACCCAGCTCTGCGGCTCCCGAAACAACGGCCCCGCCATCCCCCAGGGACACCCACCGCGGGCCGGAGGAGGCCCATCCCTCACCTCAGGGTGGCCCACTCCCATCCGCCTCTCGGGACGCCGCTCGCGCCCCCTCCTTGCCCCGTTTGAATGCGCCGGGTCGGCAGGGATTGGCTCCCACCGGCATTGCGTCAGGAGGGGGCGTGGCCGGGGTGCCGCCGCCACCGCCTCCTCTGCGTGGGGCAAGGCCGTGGGTCACCGCACGGATGGCGGGGGACAGCCCCTCTCCAGCCGCCGGTCGGTTAGCGGAGTCGCCCCGCAGCATGGGGAAGAGGCGGCGAGTTGCTCGCCGAAGGCGGAGCTTGCCGGCTCAGCCCGTGGTTGGAAAGTTCGTGGATTACGGGATGGGGAAGACGACCGAGTACCGCTCCTTGACATCTCCGCCAAAATAAAAAGTTGGCCGCTTGCTGAAGGAGAAATACGTTTTATAAAAGATTTGGCACTTAGAAATACTGTACAACTCAGGTAACGTGAGAAAGCTAAAAAAAAAATCCAGCAGAGGGAGACAGACGACAAAGCAGCGGCGGGGGAAGGGGAAATCACAATAAATACGGTATTTCGGGTTATCAGAGCTCCTCGCAGCCGTCAGCCGTTATGTACAGTTCTAGCCCTGTTCAAGCAGCCCTGGCACCGGCGCACCACGCTTAGGTCACCTCTCTTGGGGCAGGTAAGGCCCACCGGCTGGGGAGAGCTGCTCAAGCGTTAGGCCGCTACCACAGACGGTCAGCCCACCACAGCGCTGTCCTCCGGCCAGAGAGGAGACACACAGCGCTCGGGGGACATGCGACATGGCCTGGGACATCGCAGTGCGCCGAAAAGGGATGGTGCTGAAACTAATGGCTCAAGCCTCAGGCTAGGGGGAAAAAAATAAACCATTTTGATTCTGACCGATCTCAGCCTTTGGATGACAAGTTGTACACCACCACCTTAATACAGCCTGGGTCTCGCTTCCCGACAAAAAATGAGATCTGGTGTCAGAGCATGTCAAGTTATGCATAAACGAGTTAGACATTATGTTTTATTAAATAAGATGACAAATTTCTTATTTAACTTACATGGTTTATCCTATTTCTTCACCATGAAGCTATATTAATACGTCTGTGTCTGCTGGACTTTTAATCAGTCCACGGGCAATAAAGGAGAATCTAAACTCTGAGTTCTGTTCATGAACAAGACTCGGGTGTATGTTCACACTGGGAGCACACTGAGGATTCTTGGAAACAGCCCCTGTGGAAGCTCTTACATGAGCTAACAGGAAAAGCGTGAGGCTTGTTTTCAGAGACTAATCTGCCACCAATTTTTTTTAAGGGTGAGGGTGTCCTTTGCAGAGATCTAATCTCAATATAATGGCATAAAAATTACCAGAAGGGTGTGTTTCACAGGTCTGAAATATTAAAACAACTTAAAGAATATCTTCTCAGTTTATGTTGCAAGCAAGACCAGAGACCAAAAGTTTTGAAAAAGGGTCACATACGGTATTTTTACTAGACACGACTAATTCAAACACAAAATAGTCCAGATTTCAAAATAAAGAGGAAATAAAAACGAAAGTCCTTAAAAACCTGAATGTATAAAACTTCCTTGAAAAAGGCAAAATACAAGGCATCATAACTCCATAGGGTTTTTTAATCACACTTTCATTATCATTACATAACTATAAATACATCTTTATTATCTCTGAGAATTATTTTTGTCATGTTTTCTAATAACATCCATAATATTATCTCCTGTTACAAGGCTATTCTGTAATTGTTTAAGTCTCTGTTGTTCCCTTCTCTTTTGGTCATGAAGATAGGGGGAATTAAGGAGCTGGGGGGGAAGGATGGTGCCCGTTGGTTTTACTCTCTTCGCAACATCCCAAAAAAGCTTCTTGCTGTTGTTATTGATGAAAGTAATTGCAGTTCCACTGTGACCCAACCTTCCTGCTCGTCCAACCTAAAAAAGAAAACTCACTTTAAGTTACCAATATTAAACGGAAATCCTTCAAATATCCTGGAAGTTTATTTTCTGTTACAAAACAGCAGCTAACCTAAGTCACAAGGCCAAATCTCTTTATCTCATCTTCTAAACACAAACTTCCTGAATTTAGAATATGCAGATTTGAAGCTTTAGCTTAAACACAATCTAAAATTACTAACTGGCTTAAGTAGTCCAATATTAATACTGAGATATGATATAGCCTATAGGCAAAGGCTAACAGTAAATCTGGTTCCAACAAAATGTTTTAAAAAGATGTTTATGACAGCAATGCCTTGTGTCAGCAAGTGTGTCACAATGCCTTGTGTCACAATGCCTTGTGACAGCAAAAGCACGTGTCGAGTACAATACGTACACGCGTCATTCATTATAAAAAAAGCCCTTTCCTTGCAATGTTGTAGTAACATAAAATTATTTCTCAGTATTATCCAAAGTGCTTGAAAAAATTAGGAAAGAATATACAAAGCTGCTCTATTTAGGAAGAGATAGTATGCTATACTGCTAGTTTTGATGCTAGGAAACACGATTTTTATCTATTTACTACTTGCTTGAAACTTTAGCAGAAAGATAACTTAAAACCAGAGATGGGTGCTGCAATTACTAACACAGAATACTTTAGGAATTCATGAGAATGGATGACTTCCAGAGGTTCTTCCCACCTGTTCACAGCAGGGCTAACTTCAAAGTTAGATCACTTTGCCCAGGGCCTTCGACTATGGAGCCGTTTCTCCAAGCACAAAGGCCTCACCACCTTTCCGAGCAGCCTGTTCCACTGCCTGGCTACTCTCACTGTGAGAAGTACTTTTGTCTGTTATCAGGCCAGAACTCCCCTCACAGCAAGTTGTGACCATTGGCTCTCGTCCTTTCATTGCGACTCTCCAAGAAGAGTCTGCCTCTGCCTCCTCTGTCACTGCCCATTACCAAATAGAAAACAGCAATTAAATCTCTACTCCAGACGAAATAAGCCCAGTTCCCTGTCTCTTCATGGCCACGTGTGCCAGCCCCCTGACTTTGTCTGGCATCTCTGCAGTTTGTTGACTTTTCTTGTAGTGATGGTCTCAAAACTGGACACAGTAGTAGAGTACTGTGGCTTCATAAGTGCCAAAAAGGCTAATTGTTACTTCCCGTGATCTGCTAGCCAAACTAGCGTTGGGGATGTGTACATATACATAAATACAGACACGTCCAACCCACAAACTGTCTTTTTTCATGTCAGAATTCCTCAGGAGATTAAAAAAAAAAATAAAAAAAAAAATCAATAATTTCAGAGGAGATATTGCAGTAGGAAAAGGGAATGAAATGAAAGTTCACAACTGGTTTCCTGATTGTATTATTACATGTGTGTCCCACACCGCAGACGAGCTGCAGCAGAAAGACAGGCATTTGGCCCTTCTTCACACAGAGAGTAAAACCACATAAGACACAAAATGATACAAGACAGTACAAAACAGGAAGAATAATCCTGCAAACATAATTAACATAAGAACAGCATTCTACAGCGATACGAGAACAGAGTCCCAGGTTTTTAGTAATCTACATAAGAGACTTATGGAAGAAATCTTCAGAACATTAATTTCTTTCCCATAAAAACCAATATTCTGAAGAGGAAAATAATCTTTATATTTACATTTGTATTTAAATTTCTGTAACTAGAGGTCCGATTTCAGTATACTTTTCAAATAATGCTTTAGCAATTTATTCCTTTACCTGATGTACGTATTCATCCATACTTGAAGGCATATCAAAATTTACTACCAGTTTGACATTGACAAGGTCAAGCCCTCGTCCAAGGACTCCAGTACTTACTATAACTTCATACTTCTCTTGAAATAATCCCTGGCAAGGGAGGAATGAAAAAGAAAAGAAAAAGGCAAGGGTTAGTTATACAGTGTAAGAACACCCCACAGTGGAATTATTCTGTTACAGAAGACAGAATGGTGACCCTTGATTTAGATAGGAATATAACTCACAGAGCTAGTTCAGAGAACTCAAAACGAAAACTTAAAAAAAACCCTAATCAATTAAAGTTAAATGTATATTTAAGTTCCCATTTCAAAACAAATAATCTAGGAACTAGTTGCCAGTATTTATCTGCATTTAAAATAGATTATCTACAGTTCTGCTTGGTCCCATTTGTTTCTCTTCCCCAGTTATACTCCAGGTTTTTACTGCAGAGCAGCAGTAAATTATGACTTAACACATTCAAATTAAGCCACCTTTTAGAGAAGGAAATAAAAAGGCAATTTTAAATCTATCAAAACTGCCATAACTTCAGGAGGCACAAACCTGTAATATGTCTGTTCTTTCGACCTGAGACTTTTCAGAATGCATAGCTGTACACTGCAATCCCGTGATCTTATGAACGGCATCACTCAACAGATCCGCTCCTAGTTTACAGTCCACAAATACCAACACTGGAGGCTTGAAGAGTTTCTTATCCTGCCAAATTAGACAGTTTATGTAAGAAGTTATTACAACAGTTTGCTGCTCAGCATCTTGGATTTCATTTTTCTGCTCATTATCTCTTAAAATTAACAACGCTTTCAGATTAACAAAGATAAGGAACAAGATACCATGAAACAAAGAAGGAACAAGCAATGAAACTATATCACCCTGTATCATAGACATATAATGATTTGTAGGCTCAGAAGCCAAGTTTATGTCAATAAATGCACTTTTTAGAAGTCAGAAGCTTCCTTATATGTTTCTTTAAATGTTACATAACAATTCTGGATTTCTTTAAGTTCTGAGGTTCAGTTACAGATTCTTACTTACTTCCTGGATAACCTCAGCCACACTCCAAAATTCACCCCCAAAGTACTCGTAAAATATATATATTATTATTCATATAAAGAAAAACAAAGAAAGAACTGAATTTGCTTTCTCACTGGTTGCTTTAACGACTTTTAAAATGACAAACCACTCCCAGGCCATAAAGCAGCTGTAAAAGTTTAAGATGAAAGTCCTGTTCCTTTATCATTCACTGATAACCAGCACAAATCTTTAAGATTCTATACCGTGGATCACTAAATAAATAAATAAATAAATAATCAAAATAGTAATTTTTAACTTGGATCCCAGCACAGGAATCCAGTTTGCTGCTGCACAGAAGGAAGTGCGAGTGATGAGAATGGAGTAGCCTCTGAAACTGCCACAAAAGCTCCTACACTGCAGAACTACTGAACCAGTTAGTGCAGTTGTATGCTTAAACTCACTCCACCTCTTTACTAAATGCAGATTAGAAGCAAAGTTGAGAACCTAACAGAGATGTGTAAAGACATGAATAATTTTATAAATTGTCCTTATGAGAAAAATATTACACTTACATTAAGTATCTCAAAGAGCTTTTTTTTTTTAGATGGTTCTTCTACCCACAAGATAATCTGGCGAACATTGGAACAGGGCAGATTCTTTTCTCCAATTGTTATTCTTACAAAATTGTGCAGAAGCTGATTTGCAAAGTGTTCGATGCCGGCTGGAATCGTGGCTGATACCAGTATGGTTTGATGATCATGAGAGATGTCCTCCAAAATATCCAACACTTGTTGCTGGAAACCCATTTTTAACATGGTATCCACCTAAGTGAAAAATAATAGATTTGTACCAGATTTTTCCATAAACAGCAGACTCCTGAATCTGAATTGCCACAAGAACCAGAATATGTATGATTTGCATGTATCCAAATGCAGGAGGAGTATTTTCAGTCATGATGAAAGCCAAGTGAGACTATTAAAAACAAATGGTTCACACTGGTCTAGCAGTATTATCCCATCAGGTATCCAGATCTTTCATAGCCAACTGAACATGCACTGCTCAAATGCATTTCAAATTATGTTAAAAAATGAATTTTTCTCTGAAGAAATACATTTTATCTTCATAATGAACACTCTATACGTTTAATCAGTTTGACTTTGGCTCTTCAAGGACCTCTATAAAGGCAATACAACCCTGATAAATAAAAACTTACTTCATCCACCACTATAATTTTTATGCCACGCAGTTGAACAGAACTTTGCTTTAAAATCTCAAGAAGTCTTCCAGGTGTTGCTATTATAACCTAACAAAAGAAAAACCAAACAAGTTACAAATTCCATGAAAGGGCAGGTGACTGTCCTAGAAAACCTCTAAAGTTATAGCATATACATGAGAAGGGCACTAATTACTGAAATTACTTACATTCAAATAAACCTTAAAACTTTTATAGATAACTGACAAAATTATGAAGCCTCAAAAGGAAATGGACCTTTTAGAACTCTAATGGAAGCATCTAAATACAAGCAATGTAATCTGCATTAAAAACAAACTATTTTTCCTGTAAATTGCAACTCCTTGTCTAATAAAATGGCATATTTCAGTCTTTGAAAGCAGCGATATCATGCATGAACATTTTTCACAACAACAAAAAGGCTACTATATGTTCAATCAGATATCAGAATGTAAAGGGGAAAAAAAAGTATTACTGTAAAATTTTCAAGAGCTAACAATTATTTTAGTAGTTTAGACTTCGGAAAACCACTTTTTTGTGTGTCCAACAGTAATGTTTTTCTTTTCTGTGAATGTCATGAAAATATAACTCTCCACAGGATCTTCCTATGCTACAGTCCTCACCTTAACACTTTGCTTGAGACGGTGAAGCTGTGGAGGCAGTGGTAAGCCTCCCACCAGGAGAACTGTTCTCATGTTTGGTAAACCAGCCATCAGTTCTTTAGCTTGTCTCTCTATCTGAATTGCTAATTCCCGTGTTGGTGCCAAAATAAGAGCAGATGGAGTTTCTGTCTAGAAAGAGGGGAGGAAATCTGTTGAACATGGAATTGCTTTATTATTTAGATTAAAAGCTTTCTATCCAAGAGCAAAAGCTTTTTGGGAGACTAAATGTCCCAATTGTAAATTATATTGTACATAGTCCAGCTACTCTGGATACAGTTAGACTGCTAATATTCTTTTTATCTAAAGAGAGAAAGTAGAAAGGGATTATACCTTTAACAATGCATGCCAAGAAAGTCTATCCCTTAGTTACTTTTGAAAACAAAAAATTAATGCATGTGTAAGTCCAGTTAGAATAGCTTCCTGACAACAGAAAGGCCCAGAAAGCTAGTAGCCATTTGTAAAGATTCCTATGGGCTTTTTCTAATTACTGCATTGAATCTGTAACAGAAATTGACAACAAATTCTGTATGAACTCAAAGCACAGGATGCTAGGTGAATGTAGAGATCATAAATATTTTTTAAAACTCTTGATATTACAGAAACAGACTACTTTCCTTTCTGTCTTGCACACCACTATGTAAATACATTAAGTACTAGCCAGAGAAAATAAGCAGTGATAGGAACTTTACACAGCAAAAACATATGTCTCTGAAATTTAAAAACAAAATCAATAATCCCTCTGACCCATTATTAGCCAGCTGAAGTGGCACAGTCTCAAACCAAATTAAACCAATCTTAAACCAAATTATTCACCTCGGAAATCCCAGAATTACAGGTAGTCATTCCCCTCAGATTAATACAGATTCCTAACTCCAGTTACCACATGCTAACAAAGTAAAAAGAACGTAAGGTAAAACCGGAGGGGGCAGAATAACGGTCTATCTCCAAGATGCTTTATTTCAGTAATACTGATTAGCTCTTCAGCAAATAAATACCCTAACAAGGAGAAACTGTGTATGTGGCAATATTAATAGAGTTGCTTTATCTCCTGACCAAAGTGAAAAACATTCAATCATTAAAAATAATCGGCACCTCCCCACCTCCAAGAACCGATGCTCCATCAATAAAAAGTAAAATAAATCACTGAACGTCAGTAAGGAACACTGCAATTACATTCTCAATTACATTGGGAATCCAAGAGGTAAAGTTGCACAGCACTTTCTCTAAACACACCAAGTTTCATTACCTCTTTCAAGACCTTCATAATAACAGGGAGTAGGAAAGCTGCTGTTTTTCCAGAGCCTGTGTCAGCACTAGCCAAAATATCCCTCCCTAATAGTCCAACAGGGATCATTTGCATTTGGATGGGAGTTGGGACTTCATAGCCAGAGTTCTTTAAATTATGGTTTAAAGTTTCAGGGAAACCACAGTGTTCAAACTCTACAATGGGTCTTGGAACTTGCTGACCCTGGACAGCAATACCTAGCTGCAGTTTAAGGTTCTCAACCTGCTCATCTCGCAAACCTAAAATAAAGGAATGATCTTTGTAGAAATAAGGTGTATTAAGCAGGTGACTTTCTGCTTCAGATTCTGCTTTTGTGAGTTGATCAGATTTTAGGTTTTTTTCCTTTTCTTCAGATTGTAAAAGGTGTTTGGCTTTACATTCCAAGCTACAAACATCTTCATCTGTTTTATCGCAGATATACTCTCCGTAGCGACCACACACAACACATACAGGTTCTCCAGGTTCTGGCCAGCGCTGGGATTTGCTGAAGGATTTTATGGGTTCCTCTGAAGAGCTATCTTCATCGGTATTTTGGTTGTCCTTCCCCAAAGTTGTGTTAGCAACACCAAGATCTCCAGCTACAGGTTCAGTGTGTTCTTGTACAAATTCATTCAAATTGCATCCTGAAGAAGTTTCTGTCTTAACTGGCTTACAGTCTTGGAATGTGGTTCTCTCCTCTAGCAAAGACCCTCCAGAAGACAATTTAGTTTTCTTAGCTGTAAAGCTTTTGTCATCATCATCAGTCCTCTTGACTTTAACAGATCTTGGTAAAAACATGCTTCAGTACCCTAGAAAGAAAATTGTTACAGTTGTTAGAAACTACTGCCTTTGAGAAAGGTAGGTTTTATTGTTTACCACAAAAAAAAAGAAGTAAAATCTAGGAAATAGATTTGTAAACCTAGAAACCAACTTTCAATCCCTGCAAAGACCTAGAAACTGCCTTGTTTAAACAGCAATCTTGGTCTTAACTTTGATGCACTGTAAAGCAATACCTGAAAACAGCAGGGGAAGCGTGGAATACTAGAGATCCACCTGCAGTTAGTTTTCAGTATTACACGTTTGCAGTGTAGACACAGAGCTCCATCTGTGTTTACAGGTAGCTTTTTTCCCCCGCACAACTCGGAGCAATTCGGAGCGACTCCGAAGCACCTGGAAGGCTCTCGCCGGTGAGGGTGACCGAGACCCGCGGGCAGGACAGGGGCAGGCCCGAGGTAGGTGCCCGGTGGCGGCTGCTCCCCCTCACTCAATCCCACCACTGAATTCTTCGCGCCTGATGAGAACTTCCCACCACAAACCTCTTTACAAGCTCGGCCGCTTTTCAGGGGAAAGGGTCACACCGCGCTGGCGAAGCTTACTGAAGAACAGGCGATTTCCCCACAAGAGGATCCTCGGAGGGGCTCCCGTCCCGCCGCCACCAGCCAAGAGAGCGCTGAGGCTTCCTATCGGCCAGCCCCCCCCGGCCACCCTACCCGCAACCCGGGGCCGCTGCTGCGAGGCGGAGCTTGCTCGCTCGCTCTCCCTCCCTCCCCGCCCCCGCTTCTAGCTGGCGGCTATCGACCAGCCGACGGCTGCGCCGCCGCCTCTACTCACAAAATGGCTGCGGCCCCAGGCAGGCAGCGCCGGGCCGGCGGAAGCAGGGAGCCGGAGCCGACACCGGAGAGCGCTGGGAAAACGCGCCGGGGACGAGAAGCGACACAAGGGGCGGGGACTCCCGGCCGCACGGGAACGGAAGGGAACGGAACGGCCGGGCCTCACCGGCGGCCGCGGGGAACGACCCGAGGGCAACACCCCCGCGGCCTTAAGCGGGGTGGTCCCCCCGCTCCCGGGGTGGTGGCCGGGTTTGTGTCCTCGGGCTGGGACGGGAAAGCCGCGGGGCCGGGAGATGTCAGTGCCGAGCTGGGTTTCGGCTTGGGATGGGGTTGAAGGCGTGGCTGCTGCCTGCTTCAAGGCGGACGGGGGGGAAGCTCGGCCCGCCTTCCCCTCCCGTGTTTACAACCCGAGATGGTACGAACACACAGGTGAGAAAAACATGTCACTAGTGAAGGTGACAGAGGTGTAAGGTCTGCCAGTAAATGCCCAGCAGATGTCCTCAGCCACTTAAATCCACTTGGAAATGCACGATCATAGAATGGTTAGGCACGGGGAAGGGACCTTAAATATCATGGAGTTCTAGCCCCGCTGCCATGGGCAGGGACACCTCCCACTGGAACAGGTTGCTCAAAGCCCCTTGAACACCTCCAAGGATGGGGCATCCACAACTTCTCCAGGCAACCCGTTCCAGTGTCTCACCACCCTCACAGTAAAGAATTTCTTTGCAGTATCTGATCTAAACCTCCCCTCTTTCTTTAAAAGCATTACCCCACATTCTCTGACTATCCTCATTAAGAGTCCCTCCCCAACTCTCCTCTTGGCCCCCTTCAGATACTGTAAGGATCTGCTGAGAGCTGTTCATACACTGCAAATTCAGTGATTTTTTCAGTAACACATAAGCATACATTATTTACACTACATTAACAGTGCATGAGGACACCAGAATTTACCACGTTTTACTGCAGGGCAGAAGAGACTTTCAGTGTGATCACTGCAGCACTGCCACTGCCCCTAGAACATCAAGGTCACAGAGAACAGTACTAGGGCTTGGATGTATATCCCTTGAGAAGGCTGATGGTTTTAGCTGCTTGGCCATTGTGACCAGGGTGGTCACTGCTACTCGCTCTCTTTCCAAGGCCTTGCATCACCAGGAGGTTGGTCGACCTGTCCCAGATACTCAGGGCCCTGAGGTGGTGTCACTCTGCACTATTTGCAGGAGGTCCTTGGTTTGAGCAAAACCAGGAAGACCAGAGTATCCCCAAAGTAAAAGTATGCTCTATGGCCATAAATGATTTGGTGTGTGAGAAGGATTCTTTGCTGGGAGCTATCTGGGTTGATGTACTCCCAGGCACTTCGGGTGCTCCAAAACAGATTGTACCTTACTTGCCTCCTGCTCCAACATTGATCCCATTAGCCTGAAAGCATCCATATTGATAGGGAGGTCCATTTGCTCTCTGGATCATTGCTTTTGTTAGTGACCACCACCATTTTCTGCGAAAAGACAGAATCCATTAGTACTAGCAGCCCCTCCACAAACACAGTTTAATGTCATTTCAGAGGAACCAGTGTAAATGGGCTTAAAACATAGACACAGATACACACTCACGCACAGCTGGGGGCTTTTGAGCAGCTGGCTGCAGAATTCTGTAACATTCCAGCCCAGTCACACTTGAAACACGGTCTATCTTACAGTGTGCTGGATTTCTCTCTAGCAGGTTACCACAGTAGCAAGACAAAGTTTGTGCAAAGAGGGCAGTTAGGTCTGTGTAGGATTTTTAATTGACCAGTACAATTGGAAAAGCCTATTTTGCTCCTGGAAAGATTCAGTGGGCTCTTCTAGACCTGAAAAACTGTCAGGTGCTTTTCACCCACACTCCATACGTTCCTCATTCTCTGTGAAAATCCCCACCTTTCTCTGATTCAGCCTCTGTCATTCCCCTTTGTTTGCACTTTCTTTTCTTCATCTTCCCTTCCAGAGAGTTTCTAACATAAGCTAATTTCCTTTACTTGCTTCCATTTTTACAAGGTCATTTCCTGGAATTCAAAATATCATTTGCTCAAAGACCAGTATTTCAACAGTATGCAATATGACACAAGATATTTCTTACTCTATGAAGTCCATATACCAAAATGCAAACATCCTAGATGTACCAGATATTGGTTGTTTTTTTGTTTTTTGTTTTTTGTTTTTTTTTGCTAACAGTACATTTATGTGAAAGAAGTATTTATATAAAAGAGAATTAAAGTACATTTTTATTATGGTAAGAACACTGATGTTTTGTTGAACGCTACCGTTTTGCCCTCACCTGCCCCAAGAGAAGAGTTTGCACACTTTGATTACACAGAGGCATCCAAGCCCTTGAGATGAAGTTCCACTGTCCATACTGCAGTACAGCTCCTTAGCATTTGCCCACAGGACTCACTGCTGCTGTTGTAAGCTCAACATGCCCAAGTGTGGAGTATGCGCTTCTGTGGAAGGACCAGCGTAGCCAGTGAGGGTATTCCACGATTCACTTACAGATGCATAACTTTCCTTTTTTGCTCTACCCTGCATTTGTTTCATGAGAACACTATTTTTAGTAACAGAAGCTTTTTAATTAGGTACTGATTTATTTTTTTTTAATCACTTTGAAGATACACATAATATGTTAAATTTTGAAATATCATTATTATACAACAAATAAATGCAACATAAATTTACATTCTCCGAAGAGGAAACCTGCCTCTATTGTTGTTTATAATGCACACTAATAGCTTTCTTTTCCTTAGATATAATGGTCTCAGATGAACTGAGGCTTCATCACAGCAGTAAAGATAAAAGGAGGTCAGAGAGATTATTCAAACTGGTTAAAGACTAAAAGAAACCATGTATTGAACTGACCGCAGGATTATGTTATTAATAAAAACCAGCAGCCTCCCTATCTCTCATTACAACATCAATTATCTAGGAGTCCTTAAAGAGTTGTTCAATAAAGACAAGTGTTAACACCTAGTGTAAAAGGTCTGTATTACCAGGAAAGGTTGACACCCCTGTGATTATGGGAAGTGTCACTGATATAGAATACTCAACTTTCCAAAAGCTGTTCAGAGGTTCCTTCCCAAAAGTTTTAAAGGACACTAAAAAAATACAGGGTAAGAGGAAATGGTCTTGTGCAGACATACCATACCATTGGTTAGAATACAGGAGAGAAAGGATAGGGACTCACTAATGAGGGGTCTCCTAGTGGAGGGAGGGAAGTCACCAGTTAATTCTGCAAAAACTTGGTACTGTTTTGCAGACTGATATAGCAACCCGAGGACCAAGAAAACAAGAAAGTTTGCTGGCAATGAAATATCAGACAGTTGACACTAGGGCCCCCAAAAGAGCTTTACAAGACCCTTGGAAGACTTGGTTATAACAGCAGGTAAAATAAAAACTGATAAATCCAAACCTAGGTACACAGACAAGTATCTTGATGTTGAGTACAGAATGATGGGCTCTGAAATGACCATTACTATTCAGAAGCAAGATCTGAATGTAAGAGGAATAAGCGTTAAAACCTAAGTTCAGTGCGCAACAGCAGTCAAGAAAAACAGAGTTATATGGCAGAAAACACTAGGAAAGGTATGGAGAACATTACTGCATAAACAGGCAGTTCATCTATATGAATGCTCTTTGTAATTGGAGTCTCTCCATCACTCACTCCCCTTCTCTGAGCAAGGCAACAGCAGATCTTGAAATGAAGTTTTAGAAAAGGGCTGTATGGATATTCAGAGGTGTGAAAAGGCTTACATGCAAGGCACAACTGTGTCAACTCATGAAGGCTGGATGGCTATTGGTAGCTCATTCTTTCTTCCAGCAAAACGTTGAGTCAGGTATTAACAAAAGTACTAGCAAAATGGGTAATTTTTTTTTTTTCAGCTATTGCTTTGACCCTCTCTGTACCCATAAATGTGTTACTTCCTCCAAATCATTAACATACATACCCTGCTTTGCAATTGTCATATGAGTTATAGTAAGTGCTCACAACAGTGCAGGCTGCCACAGAATGCAGTACATTACTCTTTATTTACATGGCTAAGTAAATTGGGATAGAAGTTCCAAAGCCTCTTTTGGAACACGTACCGTGCTTTGTGAGCTCACTAAAACACTTGTGGGTTTTTTTCCTGGAATAAAGCATAGACGTTTTAGTCCAGACATTTTCCTAAGCTTTTTTAGTATGCTGAAATGAGTAATAGATAGCTCTGACCAATTTAATTCCCATCCTCTCAGCTCTTGATGCCGCTAATCAGATCTGAGGTGAATGACATTTTAATAAGATTTCTGAACTTCAATTTTTGTATCTTTAGAGTTCACCAGATTGTACAAAATGTCCCCAGACAGGATGCTCTCAGATATCCTACAAAGGTTTTATCTTGGTATTCTTCCTTCTAAAAACTAATTAATTCAAGTACTCACTGAATAAAGTTGGATTTAAGTCCTGTTAGAAAACCATGAACAATTAGTATAGTCATTTTTGCACATTCTGGAAAATTTATCTGGGAAAGTCATAATGGAAAATTTTAAGGTTTCCAGGTCATGTAGAAAAAAGAAAGTAGGACCTGCATTTTGTATGGTCATATTGTTATTTAATTTAGTTGGTAAAACATCAAGAATTTACAACTTTCTCATCTTGTCTACGCTGTATGTGTGCCAGTCCAATAGCTGCCCAGGAAAGTACCGTGTGCTCTTCGTAGAGCCCTCTGTTCAAATACAGTCCTTACCTAATTAACACGCCTCTTCAGGGCGACTTCTAAAATAAGCGTTAGGAGCAACAGAAACGTAACAACACACACACAAACCCACATGTATAAAAAAACTAATACATACCAACACAGATTTACTACATAAATTAATAGTAGATTAGTAGCTTACAGCAACAGACTATTTCAATTTTATGCCAATTTCTGCTAGAATAACAAAGATAGCAACTATTGATTAAAGGTCAAAATAAATAATGAAAACAATAATTCAATCACAAATTATTAGTATTACGGTATCCCACTTTTTGGTCTATTTTAAATCATATCAAGAAGATTTTTCCATATTCACTCTGTATTTATATACCAAGCAAGCATGGCATCTTGGATTCCTCCCCTCAATTTAAAAACAGGCCCTTTGCCCTGTAACATCTCCCAGCCATTCTTTAGAAGCATGAACCAACCTTTCTCATCACTTGCAAATAATAAAAAACAAGATTGGATTAAAGCAGGAGTCTGAAATCCCTCTACTCTCTGGCACACTAAATCCATAAGAAATGGGCATTCTGCATACTAATTCAGAGGCGGTGTCACAAGCACTACATAGAGCTGCTTAACTCTAGCATATGCCTCGGCTCTCCACAGCAATACCTCTCAGAGTGATCCTGTTAATTAAAACCTGTATGAGAACACAACCTGTAGGCACCTCCCCGTGAATCTGGCAAGCAGAGTGTTCTCAAATTCCACAAAGTGATTTGATTAACAGATAAATGCATCCCAAAGAGTTACTGCCCAAAATATTTTCATACAGTGTATTCTAAGTTTCTTTTGTAGCCAAAATATCTTGGTATGATATCCAAATCTTCCACTTAGAGTGAGCTCCCAATGTACGCCAAACTGCTGAGAATGGACTCAAATTAGTGTCTGAATGGCACCTAATGCATCACTCCCACAAGTGGTAAGTGTCAGTACTGGCAAATGTGAAAATTAAAATGTGCCTCAAAAGAGAATGTCTCATCAAGGGGAATAATTTTCTTTTTTCTTTATGCTACTAGTTATTCTAAATATGTCAACATGTATCCTATGTATCTTTATTTTAAACTAAGGAATCCCAATGCTGCCATAACGTTTTTCATGTTCTAACAGATGCAAAGCATGACGTTTATGAAGACATCACTTAAATAAAAAATTCTTCCCTGAATTCTTTTGTTTTTTAAAAGCATGCCACAACACATATAACTGGAGTTAAGAAAACATCAACTGTTTGGGTGGAAGGGGGGAGGAATGTCTTTCCATTTAAAAGGCACAGAAGTCAAAGAATGTTTACTTGGGGATTGGCACCTGTGTCTGTTCCACCCAATGCAACCAAACTAAATATTTTCCTGTTTCTTTAGCATTTTAGGATTTTGAAGCCACTCACAGATTTGTAGGTAGGTAGCAGCTCTAACCCAAACCATATTTAAAGAATAGTTCTTTGATGGAAGTAGTCAGTGAGTCAATGACTCCACTGGTTTCTAAATTACAGCTTTAAAGGATGCAGACAGGAAAAAATCCAGATAGTCTAAACCCAAATAATACTGGCTAACCATTAACTAGTCAATTCTGCTAATATTCATATAAAATGTCCTGAAGTAGTACAGCTTTTGTGTACAGTATACTTATTCTGAGGCCTCTCTCTTCTAATTTTGCTTAATCCAAGCAGGTAACTCCTAAACTTTTTAAAAGTAAATTATCAGTTTAAAGAGGTCTTGGATCGAGATTTTCAGGCTTCCTGAATACTCTTTCTTGGAAGAGCTAAATTCTATGCAAATATTGGTCAGTACTAGTCTCTGCAGAAATCTGTGGTAAAATAGGAATTAAAAAAATAAACTCATTAAATCTGAATTCTTAAAGCACATTACTGAGGTGGGTTTTCTTAAAAAAAATATTAAAAAAAATACCCACACAAACAAACCAGTAGTCCTGCCCTGAAGCCTCTTCATTAAATGCCACTAGTCCATAGGGAAATAACTGTACAGGGGCAAATCATGCAAAAATTATGAACATAATTAATGTACGTGATTATATACTCAAATACTGCATACAATATTTACTTGATGGACTCTCCAATTCAGTATTACCATAGCCTTGGCACAACTGTAAAAACTACAGTGAATATAAATAGCAGGTTCTTTGTATAAAATACAGAATAACTTTTTACAATTAAAAGAAACTATTTCAGGATACAAGAATCATTTAAATAAATTTAAAAATCACTGTTATATTTCCAAGACTTGCAGAATAAGGATTTGATCAAGAGATTGCAGAGAGAATTGGAAATTTCCAGGGACTTCAGTAAGCAGTAAACCAGAACCCGTATTCTTAGAGAATTCAGGTAGAAAATCAACAGGATTAAACAAATCTTGAAATATAACTTAATTAGGGGTGCAAAATTCAGAATTGAATTTTCTCTCCTTTCATATTAATCTGTTTTTCTGTTTGAGAGGATATAAAACATAATATTTGAAAGCTGCTTACCAGTTTGCCATTTAGATTTTTATTACAATTAATAAGGCTGTTTGGAGGCATATGGGATTGGCATCTATTCTAAAACCAAGATAACACTCCCACAACATGCACTTACTGAAATTAAACTGTTTTTTCCCCACTCTGGGGTCCCAGACAAAAGGTTCGGAGAGAAAGAAAAGAAAATTCACAAGAGACAACAGGAATCATTAAGGTCAAGCTTGCCAGATGACCTGTGTTTGATGTGTGTTACCACCTGCCCTCTTAGTAAACTCTTTCCTCCTGTATCACTTCTTAAGAGATTAAGAGCTTTCTAATTAATCAGCAAGTATGATAAACACAACGGTTTATGCTCTGGTACACTGCAGTTGTATTACAGGGAGACAGGTGCGAGAGGCACAGTTATAATCCATTAGTGTGACAGACTGAAGGAAAAATTTACATCATCAGCCTTTTGAGTAAGTAGATAATAAATCTCCCGTTCTGCCTCCAAAGCTCGTACCAGCATTGCTAGTTTGGAGAGCAGAACCACTGTACTAAGAATGGTCAGGAAAACACGCAAGAGATAAGTCTAGAAACCAGACTTATCACCAGCCATCTTGTTAAAGTCCATGCTGATACTAATGTAGGTTTAGCCTTCATACTTCCCTGCTACGTTTGGTCCCTATTCTCTCTCTGTGTGAAGTCTAAAATTGACATAGTTGAATCCCTCAGACGAAAATTATTGAAGGACATGGAAAAATTATAACTGCATCTACAAAAACCCAACTCACTGCAGCCAGAGCAGAAGCCAGATTCAGGATGTCCCCGCCACTGAGTGACTGCCAGCTGTGACTACTGCCTTTGGACACCACTGGCAGCTGTTAAGCAATAGAGGGTCCTTCCAGGTCCTGTACTTTCTGCTAGCGGTGTGCTCAGCGGCTACAGCGCTCCAGGATTCAGGCCTCAAAAGCCTCCCTTGTATCGGCCTTCACCACTGCTCTAAGTGACTGTTGCTGTTGGGCTCTAGCCTGCGGATTGCTAAATCTCTCCAACGTCACTCTTTGTGCACCGAGTATTCAATGAACTCTTAATAGTTTAATTTAAAAAACCACACCTCCTGGGTATTTTTTTCCACTGACTCATTCTGCAGGTCTCTGATACTAATTTTGCAGACCTGTGGTGTACTTGCCATTAATTTCACTAGCACAGATCTTTGTCACGTGCTAAAAAAGACACTGGACATTCTGCTAAGCAAAACAGAAGATAAAAACAATTGTGACTTAGTTTACTAAAAAAGTTAAACCTTTAGCTAAAATCTGTTCCAAAAGAATTGTAATGCAATATAAATACTTTGTCATCAAGTAGGCCACTTCTCCATGACTTTTTTTTTTTAAAGTAAAATAGCTTCAATTTCAAAATGCAAATCATTTTTTACTTTCTCTTACCTCCAGAGCATCTGCATCAATTTCACTCTTCCTTCCCTATTTTCTTCTCGTGCACAAAAAAGAATGGAAAGTTTGTTAACATTTGCTATGGTTTCTTATTTCAAAGTTTCCTTTTCATAAGCTCCAAAACCCCAAGAAGATGAAGAAGCAGAGCTAACATCTCCTGCCAGTTCCTCCCTATTAAATAATGTATAGCCATTTGCAACAGCCCAAAGTTTTTTTGTCACCTGGGAGACCATGGCTTTCATTAGCTCTAGAAAATAACAGCAATAAAGACTCAATCTGAATCTGGTCTTACCATGCCTGTATTTCTTGAATATTCACTCATGGCATGGGTGAACTGCCCTCCCATGCAATGCTGCTGTATATATATATATATATGTGTAACAGTTATCCTACTGACACCAAAAAAGCACAGATTGAAGAATGACAAAGGGGACTGAATAGCAGATCTCAGGATTATTTATACCTATCTTCTGGCATTAAGTCCCTACTCTGTGAGAGAGTAAGAGTCTTTAGGCTATATCCCAATCTGGGAATACTGAAGTCCCATGGATCCATCCAAAGATGGATGGGGTAAATGAGACCACCAAGCCTGTGTAAATCCAAAACTGACCTTACCCTAAGACTTAAGAATCCACCTCTGAATACTTACCACATCAATGCCTGGCTCTACTTACAGGTTTCTCAGGTAGCTCACTTACTTATATAACTTACTTCTGAGAAACCCAGTTCAGACAAAATGACTGAGCCCCTAGTTCTATTTCAGCTAAAAGTGCCCTTGCTGGTACCAGCACATCAATTAAAAATATCCTCCCAAATCCAAGCCTATGTAGTAGAAATTATCTTCTGAAGACAGCTTCTGTTCTATCCCCTCATATAAATCCAGCCAAACTACCACCTACCCAAAATGAGATGAAAATATTCTCAGAACACGGCTCAGCTACTCCAACCAGTCAGAGAACAGCACTCTACCAAACACTGGATAGTATATGGATTTTTCTCATAAATGTTGTTTTTGCAAAGCTCTGTAAGGAAGTACACTATTAAGTATGAAAATATAGAACTGAAGTACTTTTGTCTTAAGAGATACATCTAGAACTCTGTATGTGTAATTAAGTTTTATTACATAAAAGAGAGAATGGTTTGTTTTCTCTTTTAAACTAGACATACCAGCAAATACAGTCAAGGTGTGATAAAACCGAGGACTTGAAAGCACTGAATAAATGAAAATACTAATAAACACCAATTATACGAGACTGTAGTATTTGAGATAACCAAAAGAGAAGAGAACACATCACGATGTTCAAAAAATTTAAAAATTTAAATCCTTTAACATAATCTTGAATTTTTGCTTCCATGAATCACTAGCAGCATTTATCAATTAGTTGTTACAAATACTGAACAGACAAACCACCACTTCTCATGACGTGGTGAAACTAAGTTGTCCAACTGTGGTTTAATTGCACACATCAGGACCACAGATCAGTAAAGTTAAACCAGCAGATAGGTACTTCTGAAATTCAGTTGGTTTCCTAAACTTGGTTTGGTGTGAGAACATGCTCAGCTTGATAAAGCACAACAGATACTAAAAGAAAGCAAGCCTCAAAAATGCAAGGTATCTCTCACTACCAGCCTTGAATGACTGTTCCCTATGCTTTTTGTTAGAAAGATTCAAAGATGCCAGTAACCTTACAGCTGTTGACTCTGTAATAACAGAGGGTAACAATAGAGCGATAATGAATGCCTCCTTGTTAGGCAGTTTCGTTTGTGCTGTTCCAAGAGAGATATGCCAAGAACTTTCCATGCAAATCTTATTTTTTCTGGGATTTGTAACTTGGCTGCAAAAAAATCCCGCATGATAATGTCCGGTTCAAAAGAATTCACATTACAAGTTTTAAAATATATTTTCAGGCTTTGGAGTAAATGTAATTTACACTAAATATGGTAAACAATTTAGCACTTCAAATATTTTTTAGTTGCTTTATTGAAAAAAAAATCTCTGGTTAGCAAGCTTGCACCCTGACACTGTATGTTTTCTAGCCCTTCGGTATTAAACAAGTCTGAAGTATTGCAGTGTGAAAGCAGACGTTTGTACTGCATGGCCAAGACTCCATTGACACGTATTTTCTTTTAAAGGAAAACTGTATGAAACACATATGAAGCACTCAGGGGATTCCATCTGCTAAACAATTCAAGAGATTAAATCTCTGCTAATTCTTAATGCAGCTCAGCTGACTTGGGTATAGATTGTGAAAAAATTGGCCGAGTTTAACATACCATTCTTAGAAAACAAACCTAGAATTTCCATGTTAAATTATGTGGGGTTGGTTTGGTTTTGTTTTTAACCAAATGAATCAAAGCCTAGAGCTGTGCAAAAGTCCGTTATCGGTGTTCCAGTATTCTTTTTTGGCACATGACCCATTAGGACAAGGTTATTTTGTACAGTTCCTTGCCAAAGCAAGATACACAGAAGTTAGATTTCAGACACAACACAGATCAGAGCCAAAGCTAAGGAAGCTCCCTTTCAGGCAATCGCCAGGTCTCAAGAAGCTAGAATGCTATGACAGCTGCCTGAGCTGTGAAGAAGCGGTGGCTTAGGCTTATGCCCAAGAGGAAGAACTATAGCAATTCAAAACTAAAAGAGACATTGAAAACACATAATAAATAGTAGAACTGTTCTGAATAGCTCAGTGAGGTAATTTCAAAGGAATCACTGGAAAGAACAGGACCAGAAAACATCACAAGACAGCGTATCTAGAAATGTTTCTGCTAATTTTCTTGACTAACTTGGGTCTTCCCTCGGGAGAGCATGCCTAGAACACATTATCCCCCAGAATATCTCTACCTATCCTAAAGTTCAATGCAAATTACAATCAAATAATCCTATGAAACAACAGTTCCTCTGAGGTTACTTGTAATTCAGCCAAATATGCTGGGTATATAAGGACTTGACCACTCTTGAGGAGTTTATATGAACTGGAGTAAGTCATGACTCTCAGTCTCATTCCGCTCAGCTCGAGTAAACTAAAGCCAGAAGGGAACAGCTCCCCTTGATACTACTGATGGAAATAATTGAAAACAGAGCACTACTGCACTATACAACCTGAATAAAGGAAAAACATAGCTAGCCAGACAAGAGACAAGTAGAAGCAAACAGCTCCTACCAGATCAGTAGAACTTGGAGCAAAAAGGCAATGTGGTGAAAAGGCTTCCGTATTACTGACACTGTCTGCTCTGCAAGACACCACAATGGTAGCCAGTGGTTACAAGAGGGTGTTAGCCCTGGGAAGCATGACAAGTCTTTCTTCACTGATTAAAGGGTCAGCAGAAGCACAGACACAGAGCATCTCCATGCAGATGCCTCTTAATCTTCTGTTGATACAGAGGATACCTGCTCTTTAGCAACAGTGAGGATATTTCTGTGGGCTCGGGCTCTCTTAAGTAATGAAATCAGAGCAATGCAATAATATTAAAGCTTTATTTGTTACTGCTTGCTTAGTCTTACAAAATCTAAAGCTTTATCATTCTGACTCTGCACAGTTTATAACTTTGTGCTGCATTTCCACTGTGACATCCTAACCTCTAACTAGAATTTCTACAACCTAGTAGAAAGTAAATGGCATTTCTAATTCTTATTTTTCATGAGTTTGGGCTTAAGTACCCCCCCTTGCAGTTCATCTCTTTACTCAAAGTAATCAAACAGTATTCCTGATTATACCAGCACAATAGCACTTAAGACCTTGGCGGTAAGAGAGAGTAGTAACACACGGCAGTGTGCCCTCTACCTTGGACACCCTTTCTTACTGAGCTAGCTTTTGCTTACCCGTGACCATGACTTCTTGCTTTTTCCACTTCTGAAGGGGTGTACTACCAACTGGGACAGAGCCTCACAAAGTATCCAACTTCAACAGTTGCCCTATGCACAGTAAAATACTCAGCTGAACCTATGTCAGCACAGGGTTAATTGCACTGAAATCCACTCTGTTACCTTACATTCTCCAATCAAGCAATTGCTTCCTTACTCTTAAGAACAAATAGAAATGAGGAAAACCAGAGAAGACTTACCAGACCAAAAGGAAACTAGTAGGTAAATACCCCAGTAATACTCTGTTCTTGTATAAAATCTCCAGGGGTTACTTTTGTTGTTTCATATAACAATTCCCTTAATTTGGCACAGTGACTACAAGCATACTCTTCCCCAGGCTGATTCCTCCCTCGTTTAGCAAATTATTGTCTGTGAGGACTGCACTGTAGCTGTTAAGACAAACTCTGGATCACGAGGGAATATGAAGTACTGTGAAGAACTGGGAGTCTCAGGTGTACTTTGTCTCTCAGCAGTAGTAGCCACCACAACTAGAGTTCAAACATTCTCTGAACAGCAAGCTTCAGTCTGTTTGTCCCCTTCCTTCATCTATATTCAGCTATGCTGGCAAGTACAGAGAGATGGACAGTTCTAGTCTTTGTGCCAACATGTGGACCCACAACTGCTTCCTGCCCAGGTAAGAAAGCTGAGATAACACCCTATGCTTTAACACAGCCATGTCTATTATATATAGCAAGACTACCATACAAGGACCAGAGAGATGTCTAAAGCTTTCGTAGGCACTTTATCTTTTGAGACTTTCTAGAAGAAAGAAACCATCCAGGCTATTGCTTCAAAAATTAAAACTCTGCAAGACACCCTTAATCCAGAGACACAACTATAAGCACACTTAAGTTCAATCATGTCTGTAGCACCAGTGATTTCAAATGGGAACTACACACAGGGTTAACCTAAAGCTTGAAAAGCTTAAGATGTTGGAGCCAAATTTTTATTGCTATATATACACATTTAGTTTAAAGAAACCATTAAAATAATTGTTGCTCTTTCCATGTTTCTAATATATATTGAAATAGAGGAGTAATTAAATCAAATTGTTCTACAAAGGCTTAGACATCCTATACATTTTTGTATTTGAAAATGTTTTCAAATTAACTGTAAGACATATATCTTGTAAAGCTACTCAGACAATATTATAAACAAATTAAATTATGCCAAACCAGAATTAAATGTAACAACAATCAAGTTCTATGCACTCAGGTTGCAAAGACCTTACCGTGCAAGCATAATCAGAATCTCCAACACCATCAAGGGTCACTATGTATAAATGAAGGGTTAATGAAGGGCTACAATAAAAATCTTTAAAAGCTGTGCAAAGTGGCTACCAAACAGTGTACTAGCTATTTATACCTGCTTCCTCAAGTAATTCATCACAATTCCCTCAAAATAATGCAATATCTTAGTAAGTTAAGGGAAACAGAGAAACAGTCTGTAAAAGTCAGGCAATGGATTATGATGTTTCACAGATGATATACAGAATAAAACCCTTCATTGGGTAGTGTCCTATGCTATCCCCTTGCTTTCCTTTTCTAATTCATTTTCATTACCACTCCTTCCAAAAAAAAAATATAATTCTACTGTGATTAAACCAGAATTTTACTGTTCTAACAGAGCATTCTCTCCTATTTACTGCTGGTCTCATTCAGACACACAGGTTTCAGTGGAAACTGAAAGCGGGGCCAAAAGATGGGGAACTGAAGTCTATTCATGCTCTGCTAATAAATCGTGTGTGCTCAAAACAAGTGAGCTTTTATGAGTGTTCAGATCTTTCTTCACATGTAGAAGGGGAAAAAAAATAAATCAACCAGTCACTTCAATGCAGTATAGTTCCTCAGGAGAAAGTACACAATTTAGTATTCACTCTCATTGACATTTAGTAAAAAAGTCTTCCTAACCTATTTAAACTTCTTACACCTGAATGCACAATTTGAAAACTAGTCACACCCATTTTCCTCTGAACTGGAATGTAAATAAAGCATTATGTAATAGGTACCATAATGGTAATAACACGGCATTTTATGTTTGTACTAAGGTGGGAGATTTATGTAAATTGCCCAACTTACTTGACAGTGCAGCTAAGCCAGCTCTAGTATTCAAAGGTTACATTCATAGAATACACTTTGGATTTTCCTTAGAAAACACATCAAGCACTAGGTGGCCCTAAATGAAAGAGTGCACAGATTTCATTTACTGAAAAAGCATACGACTCCCTTTTAAAATTTTTAATATAAAAAAAAATATACTATCAGTTTTAGCAGGGATTCACTCTCTTCACAGACAACCTGGCAACAGTGGAATGTCAAGAAGTAGAAAGCTCTGGAATTAAGAAGTATTGCAGAGCACACCTGTGAAGAAACATCATCTGAAACCTGCTACCATGAGTGCAATTTCAGGAGATGGGCAGGACACAAAAGCAGCCAGTGTGAAATCTAGATTAAAACAAAACAAAACAATTTTAAAAACATCAGAAGACACCAAAGTAACCAGAGAAAAAGACAAATCCACGCGTGTCAAGGGAGCCTGAGAGGTTTTGCCTCTCACAGACTGCAGAAAAGGAACAGAACTGTTGCCTGGTTGGTATCTCAGTGGAATTGGGTGGGGGAAGATGTAGATTTTTTTTTTTTTTCCTCTTCTCTTCAAAGAGCTACATTAGGTCAAAACCAAGTTCAGGAAATGAAACCAGTAGCATCAAAGTATTAGAAGTGACTGTTAGGTACCACATTTGATTCTCATCAAGCAGCTTTTTGGCTGTGCAGATTTTGGTCATAAATGAGCTACAGTAGCTATTACTCTACCTTTTTCCTGTTTTAATTTTTAACCATATCAAAAGTCACAGACAACCAATGTAAAACATTATACAGTGCTTTATTTTCCTTTTAATTGATGACTCTACTAAAATCTGTAAAGTTGATAAACTGTTTTCTTCCCCTTTAAATTCTTCAGCACTTTCTGATCACATTAATAAGAGAATTTGAAATACACTAATTATGTAACCGTTCTTGTACTTTTGTATCATCCTGAAACAGAAAGAACATGCTCCCCTCCAAGATTATCCTTGAGAAAGTTCCTAGCTTGCAGAAACCACACACATGCATTTCATTAATAATGCCAATGAAGTTTAATAATTCAATCACTCACTTGATAATACCTATTTAAAATATAATTTCTTAACTCTTACAGTTTTACTGGGTTTACCATTACTTAAAAAGAAGTATATTTAATAGTATATTGTAGGTTTAAGAGGCTGGAGTATCAGTAACTCCACTTCACAAGTCATCCTTAGGCTGTAATAACCTTACAGTATCACTTATAGATTACCTGTTCAACCTCACATACCCAACAGCAAACCTGCTGAAGTCAACAAGCACGTTTCTCAAGAATCACACTGGGATGTGACTGGCTTTTGGTCTGTATGCTGACAGCACCACATCAAGTTGTGCATGCTGCCTCTTTGCCAGAGGTTCCAGGCCACAGGGCCCACCCCTCCCCTCAGCCACTACCATTTCTATCATGACTGATACCTCTCAGCCAAGGACAAGATTGGATCATCTTAAATAGGCAAATTTGATAGCAGTAATTATAGACAATATCCCCATGGTGTTATTACTAGTCTTTTTCCAACATCAAGACCGAAGCATTACATGGCAGAACAGTTGCTATGAACTGCTCTCAGTGCGTGGGTTTGCCCTAACATGACTAGCTCATATGAAGTGGGAATGATTTTACTACCCTTTGTAGGTAGCCTGATGAACTGCCTGTTCACTAGGACTGAGCCTGGCTATAAACAGTGCAAAACCAGTCACGCTATTGCTAATTTAAAATATTTTACCTTTGTCATCAAGTATTATGAAGGAAGAAATTACACATGAAATCTTATTCCACACCACTCTGTCATCTAGCACTAGCCTGAATTTAGTCTAAGGGCACCTCCTCTTATACATAGTCCCTTCAGAAGCCAAGTGAATCTCAAAACAAGTGAAAAAACAGAAGTATAAAATCATTAGTCAAGGCTCATTCCACTATCTCCCAAGGTTAAGACTATTAGCAGCAACTGTCATCCACACCATTATTCACAGCTTCACGGTCATATTTGTTCTTGTGACCTGACACTGACTACAGGCTGGTTACACCCACCGTGTAAATGGCTAGACACATGAGAGTGAAGAATCAGGCCTATGATGTAATTACAGGATAAAACTAGTCAAATGGGTTTCTAATTTGGGGTAGAGGGAAGAAGGAGAAAGAAAGGGAGAAAGAACATTAAAACACCCCATATATCTGTAAGCTGCTGGTTTTAATTCTGTAATAGTTTGGTTTTGCACTTGGAATGAACTTTAAAGTAAAAAATACTTGGCAGCAGAACAATTTGTATACAGAAAAAGTTATCACTAAAATATTTTAAGATAGATAAACAAGAACAGAGCAGAAAGGGATGGCTCCTCACTTAGTTTTTCTGTTTATCTACTCTGAACAATTAAAGCAAATTTTAATAATTTTCCATGTCTGTTGGCATCTTTGACAATGCAATAAGCAAGATCACATTTTGGTATGTCTGCAAAAGTAGAACTGGCACAAAAACTCCAACAACTGGTGAAAATATCTTTTTTGTTTTTTTTTTCAGTTACACAAGACTTCATATTCTTGCATTTACTTCTAAGAGCACTGACCAAATTAAAAAACACTTTGCAGTTACCACAATGCAGCTTTTTTAGATTTTATTCTGTGACTCTGCACAGGTTTCATCAGCACAAAGGCTGCACCCACAAAAACTTCTGCATTTTAAATTAAACTGGTAGCAATGCTCAAATATGTACCTGGCCATAATTCCAACTATCACCATTTTTAAGATGCACTGAATATTGCAAGACTCAGATTGCAAGAATTTTGGATGATCAGACCACATTTTTATTTGCTCCAAGTAAGGCCCACTAGTCTCAGTGTACAGTACAGTACATAGGTATGTGTGATGTTTTGCAACACTTTCTCAAGTCACGCATGTATACCAATTTGGTGATATCACTCCTAGTTCTGCTGTAGATAATCTGTGAATTTCAGTCCTAAGTGCGTTAAACCAAGGGTTTCTACACTTTCCTCCTCCCCTCCCTTCTGCTGACTACTACCAACAGCAGCTCCTAGTTTCGTAGCCAGCTATGCACCACGTATATATGACTGGTATGCATGACAGTTTGGGAATCCCATCCCTGAGAGCACACAGGAAGATAGCCAGATAGTCAACAATAATCTCTTCAAAATTTTACCTCCACAACCCTTTCATTTCCTCATTACTAGTAACTATAGATTCAGGACAGTAAAACTGTAAAGTACACTATGGCCTCCTAATAGTTGTACTGTTGTGCACATGAAGTGCTAGAAGAATACAGAGCCATGTAACAATGGAAGAATCTCTGTCCAACTCAATTCACAGTGCACCTTAAATACAAAAAAAAACCAACCCGGTTTGGATAATATATTATTTGAAACTGTTACATTAAGACTGCATCTAAATATTCTTTTCCAGATTTAGTGGGGCCAAGAAAAACACCTAAACCCCACCTACACCTGAGACTGCCATCCTCCACTGCAACAGTTTGGGAAGACACTCACTAAATTACTGTAAAGGGGAAGAAGAGAAAAAAAAAAACAACCAAACAAAAGGCACATTAGGTAATAATTACCTTGTCAGGGGTGGTCCTTTGGTGACCAAAGAAAGTTCAGCCAGACAAAAACCTAACTACAAAACCAAGCCATTAATTTTTAGCCAGATCAGCCTCTTCAGCTGGCTCACCACACAGCTGCCAGAGCACCCCAGCTGGCAGGCAAGGGCATGCTCCTACTTTACACCAACCTAACGGCTATTTGTTGCCAAAAAGGAAAATTCAGTACCCACTGGCGCTGCTGGTCACCCAGTTACACAGTGCTCATGCAAAGGAGGCCAGGCCTTCCCATGGGCAGCAGCCGGCCACCAGCACAGCCGCACCCTCCGACCTGCGCTTCAAGGATAACTCATCCAATTCCCTTTCAATGCAAGTCATTAATCGCCCAGTTACTAGTTCCTACTGTGACTAACGCTTCTTTCCACACAGGCCACTTCTGAAGTGATTTCATGTTTCCAAAAACACCCTAGGTATTCGTGAGCGAGATCGCAGATGGTCTCTAGGGCAAATGAATACTACTGCCTGTTATTACATGAACAGGCCCTCAACCATGTTAAAGTTCTGCCATTTTTTCTACTCGACCATTCGAGAACTTATATATAGACGCAATTTAAAACAAATATACGCGGAGGGATGAAGAGCCCGCCTCCTCGGCGGCGCCTCCGGCTCCCGTCAGCGCGGCCCCAGCCCACCAGGCTCCCCCACAGCGAGGCGGCTACCGGCTCCTTCGCCCGCCCTTCCACGCCAGGCACGCCACAGCCCCGGCGCTGAGGCTGATCCCGNAGGCTGATCCCGACCTTGCCAGGAAACGCCGCAGGAGGCCAAGAGCTACGGGCAGTGAGGCCCGTCCGTCCCCACTGTGGAAAGCGGGGATCCGGGCCCCGCGAGCTTAGAGACACCGCCCTTCTCCCCACAACCAAGCGCCCCCTTACCGACGGGAAACGCTCCACCCCTCTCCCCCGCTGGATTAAGCTCCCTCAGCCCCCCCGCCCCGGCCCGACCCCGCCTGAGGCGAAGGCCCAGCCTGTCGCCAAGATCCCCCCCGACCGTGAGGGCGGGGGCGACCACGTGACCCCCGGCGGCAGAGGGCGACCCCGCCCCGCCCCACNCCAATTCCCTTTCAATGCAAGTCATTAATCGCCCAGTTACTAGTTCCTACTGTGACTAACGCTTCTTTCCACACAGGCCACTTCTGAAGTGATTTCATGTTTCCAAAAACACCCTAGGTATTCGTGAGCGAGATCGCAGATGGTCTCTAGGGCAAATGAATACTACTGCCTGTTATTACATGAACAGGCCCTCAACCATGTTAAAGTTCTGCCATTTTTTCTGCTCGACCATTCGAGAACTTATATATATATATACGCAATTTAAAACAAATATACGCGGAGGGATGAAGAGCCCGCCTCCTCGGCGGCGCCTCCGGCTCCCGTCAGCGCGGCCCCAGCCCACCAGGCTCCCCCACAGCGAGGCGGCTACCGGCTCCTTCGCCCGCCCTTCCACGCCAGGCACGCCACAGCCCCGGCGCTGAGGCTGATCCCG
>VZTM01008381.1:7364-18104 GCA_013400555.1 Jacana jacana
TCTCAATCGCAAGAAGCTAGCTAGCCTTCACCAACAGAGTTGAAAAACTGTATTTCTGTTGTCATTTTATTCCAAAGAAAACAATGAATTTTGTCTAGTACCCCCGTGAATGAACCAAGCGAAGACAGTTATATTTCTAGCCCCATGCAGCTTTGCACAGAGTAAGTAAATATCAGTTAGGCCAGAGAGATCATTCCTTTGAAACTAACGTAATGGTTTGTGAATTCACATGGGGAGGGGAGTTCCATCATCTGCTTTAGTTCAGTTCACTTATGCAGAATTTCACATTAAATATTTATGTGAAATGGTAGAAATGGAAGAATTCTGTCCCTGGCAGTTCTCTTCTTAGTAGACCATGAGGACTAAGGCTCTTTTTCACTCTCTTAGGCTCTTTAGTTATAACTAAGCATGCAGTTAGGCCACTGAAAAGTGAAACATTTATTAGAAAGAATTAACTTATTCTTCCTAGTAAAGATGTCTCAGTTCTCAAATGCCTGATAACTTATAGTCAGAGGCAGAAAATAAAGGATGGGTCTTCATCTCGCTGAAATTGCTTTACCACTGAACATACTAAACAAGAGAAGACCCTTTGTGGTTTTCCACAAAGTCCCATCTGGGACCTGACCTCTACAAGTATCTAACTGAATCAGGCTCTGCAGAGTACGAGGACAGAAATACCAGCTTCTGGATCGTGGGAGAGACTGGTGTTCAGCCTTAACAAATTATCAAGACTTCATTAGATCTAGGATGCTCAAAACCAAATATTTAATCCCTTACAGAACTTTTCTGCTGAACCTATGAATTCAATTCCAGTTTGGCTGCACTTGATTAGAAGTTCTGAAGACCTGAATTCCCGATTTTTATACCCGGTACAGCAGCCAGAGAATTGTCTTCTGCTGGATTTGCCCTTCATAAACTGCTGTTTCTAATGCCAATGTATGTTGTCAGTACTAAATGCTTAATGTAATGATTATTTTTTTTTAGAACTAATGTAATATCTTGCAAACCATCTGGATTCAGAGTCTTGCATCTGCATTATTTACACCCACTGCTGTAAGAAAAGAAGGAGGATGTTTACAAGCCAGGACACTGAAGAATTCCTGAAGAGTGCAGGACCATTCAAAGAAATTTTCAGAATCATATTTAGAAAGTGGATAAATTATTGGAAAATTTGCTATTGAGAAAGATAGGCTGAAAGAAAGATAATCTCAAAGTTCTGAAGTACTGTACTTTAGTTATTCTGGCTTGTTTGAACAAGTAGAAAATGTACAGATTATGGTAGAACTTCACCTCTGTTAGCTCTCCAGAACAAATAAAGGTCTTTAAAACAAGTAACAAAAGCTTTCATAGCTTGAATTTCCTCACGTGTACCTTAAGATTGAGTGACACATAAATACACCCATTCCAATAAGCCTTTCCTTTTATGTCATCTTTCTTACACAGATATCACCTACTCCCACTATTTTCATTCTTACTCATTTCATTCTTACTCATTTACTAGTTGTAAATGTTTTGTGTCTCTCTCCATGTCTATATCTTTCTTTCAATGTCCTTCATGCTAATTTCTTCAGTTATTTTCTCTCTTCTGCTACTTGAAGAGGGCTAGGAAGAGCTGAATGCAGCTTCTTGGCTGCAAATGTAGTTAGCCACTGTTTGTTTTGGAAACTTGGTTCTGTTTTGCATCATATTAAAGCTAAGTACAAGGGAAGCAGAAAACTCAAACTATAGATCTTTAAACTGCTGAAATCAGATAAACTTGAGCATGTTTATGGCCAAGGGTAACAAGATCATCCTAAAAGCACAGGGAGTTCGAAAATTTTTCCTGCTACATGTATCATACTAATTCATTTATATGAAGGCAGCAAAGAAAATCTGTTCTATAGCTTCTCTTGCTCCCTTAGTGATCTCAATTGTTCTTAGCCACCATTCTCTCTTCCATTTACACCCAGACATATCCGATCATAAAATTAAATAAAATTCAATGCATGGAAACACAATTTAAAGTTTTGGAGTTCATTCACATGGCAGGATGATCCAAATACCATTTCATACTACACTGTTACATTCATAACAAGGTATCACTAGGACTGTTAAAGGATCAGATCCATTTTTGTAAAATATATTGGATTGCAGATGACAGTCCTGCTTCCAAAAAACAGAAGGAGCTCCTCCAAGTTTGTTACAATTGAACAGTAGATTAAAAAGAAATATTGGCATCCCATGGGTAAATAATAAATAATGAGGTTATTGTCTCTTTCAAATCAGACAGACTTCACAAAATTTATACTCTAAATATAACATTATATAGAAATAGACATCAAGTAGATTAAGGAAGAGATTTCAGAAGAAAACTTTAAAGTCAACTGAAAAAAAAAAATGCTGTTTTTTAAAATGTAGACAAGCAGTTTGATAAAATAACTTTAAATTGAAGCNCCTTTAAACTTTGATTTCTCTATGGTGACACAAAAGCTGTCTTCCCTGGAACTGCATGCAAATTTTTAACCAGTAGTTCTGAATAGCGCCTGAATACATTAATATATAGTATTCTTATATTTTATGTCACTTGCAATCTGTCTTTCCTCCCAAGGCTTTCAACGGCAGATGCTGGTAATATAGATATATTAAGGAGTGTAGCCTCAGCTGCAGGGAGCTGGAAACAATTGCTTAAACATTTACCCAGCTACTAAATGGGGTTCTCGGGCATTGCGCCAACCACAATAGTTGGGCTGCCTGTAACATGAGTGAACTTGTTTAAAGCGGATGTGCTGTATTCCTTTACCCATAAAGCCCAGATAATGTTTGTTATCATACAAGAAGTAGCTCTTGCATTATCACATTTGGCATGTTCAGTTGGCTTTATGTATCCACCTACGTACATTGCTAACCCTTCACTCACCTATCGGTCCTCTTGATCCATACACATTAAATTTGTATTAACTAGTGAGCTTCCCATTTTTAAAGAGTGAATCACATTTCTTTATACCTCACTGAAACTCCTCTAAAAGACCAGAGTTTCCTTAAAACCAAGGAGCTACTGCTTTTATCTAGAATTTGTATAGTATGTCAAGAAAGTTCTGTATTTTAACTGGTTTTGGTTTAAGAAAAGTCTGGTTTAGTTCATTAAGCTCTCACTAGACACTGGTCCAGGTCAGCAGAAAGACTTTGTTAAAAGACTTATTTAATGACAAAGCAATGTGAAACTTTGAAATCTCAAGTCTTTGGTAGACTGAAAGCATACTCAAGACTGAAAAATGTGAAAAGGATTCTAAATGTCATAATGAGAAATGGATGATGTGGCAAAAGCTTTATTTTTTTTCTTAACACAGTTGTTCAGAGGCTACGTGAGGTCAAGATCGGATTATGCTGCAGCTGCTGTTAAGCAGCAAATGGATGCAGATTGCAAGATGTAGACTGCATGTCATGTGAAATGTCCTTACAGGCTGTATCTCTTCCTGTGCTATGAGGTAACATTCCAGGTTTGCAATGTGTTTGTGGTCCCTACAGTCACAGCGCAGAACAATTTTTTATTTTAGATGACCAAATGTATGAAAATTTTAATGCACTACACCAACACAACTGTACATTAGCTAAGTAATAACATGTGCCAGGAGCAACCACAAAAAGAAACAACCATATTGCTGCTGACCTTCCATCTTAGCCTTTACAGTTTATTTTACTTTTTCTTATTATTTAGACTATAATTTACTATGTCATTGAGGATTTCCGTATCTGAAGAGTCTTTCTAAATCCACATTGGTAGTGGTCTTCAAAAATTAGTAGAGGATTTTAGCTTATTGAATCCCAAATTTAGTGTTGGTAAAAAGCTCAGCAATAAACCAGCTGTGCAGCACCCTCCCTGACCAGTACCATTCACTCAGCCCCTAACATCAGCAAAACCAGCTTCAAAAGCAGGAACAACAAATGTGGAATTTGTGCAGGTCCCAAGCAAAAGTATCAAGCTATTCTGGGAAAAGTACTATTAGGGGGACCACCTGCTACACTGGAGAGGGAACTGGGAGAGCACATTCATATGGGGAGCCACACATACTTCCCTTCCTGGCTGGCCACTGGGAAGCATTTTCCATTCTCTCATTGTCTTTGTATCTCTTCCTTCCTCTGCCCATCACCCTTTTTCTCCTTCTTGGCACCTAGAACTCCCTTTCCGTTTCTCTTGGATTCTCCAAAAAGCCCGGTTTTGTGCTTGGGATTGCCCAACCCAGGTGTAGGACCTTGCATTTGGCCTTGCCGAACTTCAGGAGGCCCACTTCTCAAGCCTGCCCAGGTCCTTTTGGATAGCATCCATTCCCTCCAGCATGTCAATGGCGCCACACTGTTTGGTGTCAGTGGGAAACTTGCTGAGAGTGGACTCTATCCCACTGTTCATGTCTCCAACAAAGATGTTAAACCGCACTAGTCCCAGTACTGATCTCTGAGGAACACCACTTGTCACTGATTGCTACCTGGACATCAATTTTTTGACTACAACTCTTGGAGTGTGACCATCCACCAAGTGGCCCATTTGTCAAATCCATGTGTCTTGAATTCAGAGACAAAGATGTTCTGCATGACTTCACACAAGTCCAGGTAGATGATGTCAATTTATCTTCCCTTATCTCCCAGTGCTCCCAGTGATGGGGTTACATCATAGAAAGACACCAGATTTGTCAGACATCACTTGCCCCTTATGAAGCCGTGTTGGCTGCCACGTATCACCTCCTTTTTTTCCATGCGCCATAGCAGAGTTTCCAGGAGGATCTGCTCCATGATCTTGCCAGGCACAAGAGGTGAGACTGACTGATTTGTAGTTCCTTGGATCTTCTTTTTTTCACTTTTTAAAAATGGGTGTTATGTTTCCCCTTTTACAGTCAGTGGGAACTTCACTGCACTTTTTGCTTCTCAAATATGATGACAGAACAGGAGGGAATGGCTGCAAGCTGCAGCAGGGTAGGGTTAGACTGGACATTAGAAAACAGTTTTTTACAGAGAGAGTGGTCAGTCAGTGGAATCAGCTGCCCAGGGAGGTGGAGTCACCCTCCCTGACTGTGTTTAAGAGTAGATTGGATGTGGTGTTGAGGGATATGGTGTAGGGGAGAACTTGTGGAGTAGGGCTGATGGTTGGACTTGATGATCCCAAGGGTCTCTTCCAACCTAAATGATTCTATGATTCTATGATTCTAATAGTGGCTTAACCACTTTATATTCCAGTTCCTTCAGGAAACCATGGATGCATCTCATCAGGTCCTATGGACTTGTGCACCTTCAAGTTCTGAAGATGGTCTTAAACCTGACCTTCTCATACAGTGGCTAGTTCCTCATTGTCCCAGTGCCTCCTTTTGCCTTCCGCAACTTGAGTGGTGTGACTAGAGCACTCACTTGTGAAGACAGAGGCAAAAAAGTTACAGAGAACCTCAGCCTTCTACATACCCCATGTAACCAGGTCTTCTGCTTCCTTTGGAGAGGACCCACATTTTCCCTAGTCTTCCTTTTATCTTTGACATATCAGTAGAAGCTTTTCTTGTTGCCCTTGACATCCCTGACCAGCTTTAACTCTATCTGGGCTTTAGCTTTCCTAACCTGATCTGTGGCTGCTTGGACAATTTCTCTGCATTTCTTTCAGGCAACCTGTCTTTGCTTCCACCCCCTGTAGGCCTCCTTTTTTTGACTACCAAGCAGATCTCTCAAGAGGCCAAAGTCTGCTCTCCTGAAGTCCAGGGTAATGAGTTTTATATGTGCTCTCCTCACTGCTCTAAGGATCTTGAACCTCATTATTTTTCATGATCGCTGCAGCCAAGGCAGCCCCTAACCTTCACATTCCCCACTAGCTCCTCTTTGTTGGTGAGAACAAGGTTCAGCATAGCAGCTCTCATCATTGGCTTCTCTATCACTTGGAGAAGGATATTATCACCAATGCATTTAAGGAACCTCTTGGATTGCTTCTGGCTTGCTTTGTTATTTCTCCAAAAGATACCAGAGTCACTCAAGTCTTCTATGAGCACCAGAGTTTGTGAACATGAGGTTGCTCCTATCTGGCTATAGAGGGCCTCATCCTTCCTGGTCAGGTGGCTTATAGCAGACTACCACTGTAATGCCACCTGTCCTGGCCCTCCTTTTAATCTTGACCCATAAATGCCCAATAAAACTGGCAATGTGCACTTCTGTCCAGAAAACTGACCATATCCGGGGCTGCACCAAAAGCAGTGTGGCCAGCAGGGTGAGGGATGCAATTCTGCCCCTCAACTTCATTCTCATGAGACCCCACCTAGAATACTGTGTCAAATTCTGGGGCCCCCAACATAAGAGGAGCATGGATGTGTTGCAATCAGTCCAGAGGAGGGTCACAAAGATGCTCAGAGGGCTGGAGCCCCTCTCATATGAAGACAGGCTGAGAGAGCTAGGTTGCCCAGCCTGGAGAAGTGAAGGCTCTGAGGAGATTTTACAGCAGACCTCCAATACCTGAAGGGGGCTTACAGGAGAGATGGGGAGGGATTATTTATCAGGAACTGTAGAGATAGGATGAGGGGTAATAGTCTTTGAAAGACATGAAATTTAGATTAGATAACAGGAAGAAATTCTTTACTGTGAGGGTGGTGAGGCACTGGAACAGGTTGCCCAGGGAAGTTGTGGAAGACACATCCCTGGCAGTGTTCAAGGCCAGGCTGGATGGGGCCTTGAGCAACCTGGTCTAGTGGGAGGTGTCCCTGCCCACAGCAGGGGGGTTTGAACTTTAAGGTCCTTTCTAACCCAAACCATTCATTCTATGACTCGGTCACTCTGTCTCTCTTTCTTCTTTCTTGTTTGTGGTTGGGGTTTTTTTTAACATTTTACTAGCTTCACCATTAGAGTTGATGTATTTCAACAGCTGCAGACCCTGCTAATGACTGTATCCCTACAGTTACAAAACTAGGTCCAGTCCATCACTGCACATATCTTCAAAATCTTCCTCTCATTTCAGTTAGTGTCTCATATTAAATTAGCTTTAAAGGCAACAGTCATATGGAGAAAAAAATCAACCAAATTACTATAAAATTAGTTTTAGTATAATTGTTAGTTTCTAAATTATTTCTGTTGTAAAGGTTTTTTTGCCAAAATTCTTGTAAAAGCCTGTTAAAAGTTTTCATCATAATTTCTGTTATTATGCCAGGTAGTGCTTAACTTTTTATTGCTGCCCATGTTAGTGACAAAAACAGCCTGGTACCTAAGCATCATTGATATATGATAAGGTATATGAAGAAGTAGGATGGTGACAAGGAAAACAACTGCCTAAAACTGGTTTTGGGGTAAAAGGATATTGATCTGCAAAAAATCAATATATGTAACCATAAGGAGAAGAAAAAAGTTTCCTTCTTCTGGTATCACGTACTATTGCACAAATAATATTATCGTAGGGCAAATAACAGCAACTACATTTTATCAGTCAGTTAATTTGCAAAAAATTTGCAGCAAGCCTAACTCATCTGGAAGCTGGAACAAAACCGAAACATAGCTAGTGGATTGTATTAGAAAAAAGGTCAGGTATGAAAACTTATTTCTAATTCTGACCCTGGTGTATTGCCAGATTTACAGCAGGGAGAAGTCAGATTACAAATACTACTATTCTGAAGAAAGGCTATCCAAAATATATTCACTGAAAGTGACTGAAAACATTAAAACAGATGTGAAAAACAGGTAAAATTTTCAGATTTTGGAGATGTCAGATCAAAAATACTCTAGTTTTGAATCCAGAGTTTCTAGCCTAGAATCCCATGACTTAATATAAGAGTATAAAGACTATACTTTCACTACACCTGAACATACATTACTATTTGTATGAGAAGTTCCTCTTTTTCTTCACATTGAGGTCATGAAAATACCAAACTGAATATATTTAGCAGCTTACTGAAACAAACTGTCATGGCAATCCATCAACACAGGTTTTTTTTTCTTGGAAACTGTAAGGTTTTTTAACATTCTAAGACACTTTAACATGAGCATGTAACAGTCAAGTTTATCTTACTTCACATCCTGTTTACTTGGCTTGCCAAAGACACACATAGGGCTAAACTGGGTCTACAGTAGCCTATCTATTGCTTCCAGTACTTCCAAACTGTCATTAAATAATTCTGCTCTACTGTACAGTGAAGCTTTCTACTACTCAAAATCGGGCACCTATTTAAACTTCCATGTGCTTCTGTATGTAGCAGAAGACTAATGACTTTGCCTCCTATAAACTGACACGGCAAAGAGAACATAAAGGAAGAAGTATTAAGGAAGCAAAGGAGAAAGGAGTAATAACAGTCTAAAAGATGATTGTAGAGAGGAGAACAAATAGAATAGCTATACCTATAAAAAATGGATGAAAGCTGTGAGATGTGGAGGAGGGAGCTGGCATAAAAAGTAATAGAAGACTCTAGACAAATTTCAGGCTATGAAAGTAAGCTTGTTAGAAAGGCAACACAACAGAAATTAAAGCTCTTAGCAAGTTTTTAACCTGGTAGAGGTATAAGAAGCAGAGTAGCCTTCTCTGTTAAATGACCCACTGGTCAGTATTGCAAGCATTGCCAAGTTTCAGAAAGCTTGGCAGAAAATAATTTTAAAAAACCAAAACTTACTTTGCAAAGTCAAGAGAACAGAAACTGAAAGAAACAAGTGATGTCATACTTTTCCCAAGTAATAAGTTATAGGGAGAGAAAACGGCCTCAAGTTGTCCCAGGGGAGTTTTACATTGGATATTAGGAAAATTTTCTTCACCAAGAGGGTTGTCAGGCATTGGAATAGGCTGCCCAAGGAATTGGTTGAGTCACCATCCCTGGAGGTATTTAAAAGACATGTAGCAGTGGGGCTTAGGGCCATGATTTAGTGGTGGACTTGGTAGTGTTAGGTTAACAATTAGTCTCAATTATCTTAAAGGTCTTTTCCAACCTAAATGATTCCATAATTCTATGAGTTAGTAATGACTATGCTGACCATTGCTGTGAAGTCTACCATTTTTTGAGAAAACTCTGTTCTTAAAAATGCACACACAGAAATTATTCTGTATAAATGATGCAAACTTGAGCCACATTACCTTTGGTTTTAGCCCTTCTATTCCAATGAACAGCAGGGTTAACTTCAAAAGAGAGTGGGAGTGACACAGTATAAAGGGTCATTCCAGAAGTTCACATTTTTGTATTAAACACAAAGGGATGCCATTCTGTATCTTTAAAAAGAGATGATTTCTTCTACTTTTCTTTAGTTGTCTTGATTTCCACATGGATTTTCAATGAGGTATAACAAAGACTTATCTAGTTGGGGGACTTTTATACAAACTGGATGTAAAAGCACTTTGGACTTAACAGAGTGCACCCATGAGTGCTGAGGGTGCCAGCCAATGTCATTGCAAGGCCACTCTTGGTTAGCTCTGAAAAGTCAAGGCAACCAAGGGAGGTTCCTGAAGACTGGAAGAGGGCAAATGCCACTCATATCTCCAAGCAGGATGGAAAGGATCATGAGAAGTACTGACCAGTCAGCTTCACCTTTATCCCAGAGAAGGTACAACAAATAATACGAAGGTACAAAGAGTAATACTAGAAAACATTTCTGTACTATACAAAGGAAAAAAGGTGGCTGGGAGTACTCAGCTTGAATTCAAGAAGGGTAAATCATGCCTGAAGAATCTGATAGTGTTCTGTGACGAGATGGTACAGTGGATCACAGGAGAGCAGTGGATGCTGTTTATCTTGACTTTAGTAAGATTTTAGACAGTCTTCCATTACATACCTATTGACAAACTGATGAAATATGGACTAAATATGTGGTCGGTGAAGTGGGTTTAAAACTTGTGCCAAGTTTAGAGGGTTGTAATCAGTGGCAGTAAGTCCACCTTGGAACCCAGTCACCCATCATGCACCCCAGGGTTGACACAAGGGTTTAACATCTTCATTAATGATCTAGGTGATGGGGCAGAGTTCTCCCTCGGGAAGTTTGCAGACAATTGGAAACTGGGAGGACTGATTGATACACTGGATGGATACACCAGATGCACACTCAGAGGGAGCTTGACAAGCTGGAGAAACAAGATGTCAGAAACTTCACAAAGTTCAACGTAGGGAAATGCAAAGGGATGCACATGGGAAAGAATGACAGACCACACCAGCACAGCCTTGAGGCTGATTGGAAAGCAGCTTGGCAGAACTGGAACAGGTTCTTTGGAGGGGTTGTGGAACCTCCATCCTTGAAGATACTCAAAACCAACTGAACAAACTGTTGTAGTTGCCCCTGCTTTTAGCATGGAAGCATAGAGGCAACAGACCTCCAGAGGCTGTTTCAACTTCAACTATCCTGTGATTCTGTGAAATCATTATTATATAAATATATATATATATATTTAGAATTAATTAGAATCATAGAATCATTTAGGTTGGAAGAGACCCCTGGGATCATCAAGTCCAACCATCAGCCCTACTCTACAAGTTCTCCCCTACACCAGATCCCTCAACACCACATCTAATCTGCTCTTAAACACAGTCAGGGAGGGTGACTCCACCACCTCCCTGGGCAGCTGATTCCACTGACTGACCACTCTCTCTGGGAAAAACTTTTTCCTCATGTCCAGCCTAACCCTACCCTGCTGCAGCTTGCAGCCATTCCCTCTTGTTCTGTCGCTCATTGCCCGTGAGAAGAGACCAGCACCAACCTCCCTTTCCTTGAAAGGACAATGTCCTTTCAAGTAGTTGTAGAGAGCAATGAGGTCTCCTCTCAGCCTCCTCTTCCTCAAACTAAACA
>VZTM01008382.1:0-153039 GCA_013400555.1 Jacana jacana
GGATGGGGCCAGTCTTTTTTTCAGTCATGCGCATGAGAGGACAAGAGGAAATTGGCACAAACTTGTACATAAGAAGTTCCATCTAAAGATGAGGAGGAACTTCTTTACTTTGAGGGTGGCAGAGCACTGGAACATGCTGCCTAGAGAGGTGGAGGAGTCTCCATCTCTGGAGAGATTCAAAACCTACCTGGACAAGTTCCTGTGCAACCTGCTGTAGGAGGACCTGCTTTGGCAGGGGGGGTGGAGTAGGTGATTTCCAGAGTTCTCTTCCAACCCCATGTTATTCTGTGATTCAGGTTTGAGTGCAATCTTGCTGAATTGGAGCACTGGAAGATGCTTGGATATTGAGAGTGCATTCAGGTCCCATACAGAATGGCAGTGTTGGTCATGTATTTAATAATCTGTTGTTTCTTTATTCAGAAATGGGGTTAGATGTGGTATTTATGGGAAAGAGTTATATGCTGCTTTACAGGATAGTGTTCTTTTAAGATGTTATCAACATATTTAATCTGAGTGTTTTGAGATCTGCAGTATGAAGGGCACGCATACCAATTTGGAAGCGGAACAAAGTAGCTGGCATATTTATTTTGTAAGGTTGTCTTTGTTTGTCTAGAGTGGAAACATGGTATTTTTAATAGAAAAATGGCTTTGTACAGTTCTGCGTGGATTTTATCATGCAGCAATAAAGAACCATAATAATTTGGAGTCCTAACTAAAAGTATTGTTGCTAAAGTTGAGCAAGATAATCATCAGATTAAAGCTGTAGTTGAATCAATCAGTCACCTTGATGGATTAATAACGGAGATTAAAGTAAACAGTGAATCGAATGATTAGATGAAGAGAAGCAAGACAGAAGTCAGGGTGACTTAAAACATCTGACTGGTTATTACAAGGCAGTAAACCCAGATACCCAGTGGATATCACCTGCTGCCTGGCTCCTGGAGGCAGAGACAGGCCCTTCCAGTTTGCGCTTTAGTAAGGCACTTCAAGGGTTAATTCTGAGCCTAAACGTGCTACTTAGATGAAGGTGGTTTAGATGATTGTTCTTTTTCCATTTCCTCCCAAGTGAACTGTGTGCAAGCAATATTGGCTTGAAAAAATGATAGGCAAATATAGCACATCTTAAACATGTTTGCACTTTATTCATACCTTTTGAAATAATATATAAAAAAATTGATGGGAACAGAGTAGAAGAAAGATGAACTCCTTTGTGTAGGTTATTTGTGAAGCAAGATGGGTTGGAGAGCAGTTCTGGTTGCTCATGTCACTGATGGATGCCTCCTGTGAGCTTTCTCTGGGTATTTGTACATCAGGCTGTACCTTCTAGAATCTCTCTTCCTCCTCCTCCTCATCTGGACAGTGTCCAGGATATTAGGATCATAGATGGCTCTCAGTGATGTGGCAGCGCGAAAAAACTACCTTTTACTGATGTGTTCCTTTATGATGCCAACTCTGCTGCACCTCTTCAAATCTTCTAAATACTTTGGTGAAATAAGAGCTTTATAAGCCTGTAGCCTGGTCCAGTCCAAATGTGATTTTGACCTTTGGAATATAAAACACTTTTGGACCTTACTGTCAGATTTTATGTAACATATTTTTATTTTTAAAGTGTAAGAGAGAAGCTTGCTGAAGAAGCTTCAGTCTCATCGTGGTAAAATTTCAGAGTACATATACCTTAATGTTCCTTAAATCCCTGTAGGAATAGAACTGCTCTTTATCCATGCATCCATATTTTCATTTTCCTGCTATTTCTTAAAATATTCTTGTTCCTTTTCCCCAGGAAAGCATTGGGGTAATGAAATAATTTGGTTTAACTGGATTACGTACATGGCTCAGGTAAACTGTGTCATACATTTCATGAAAATAAACCTAAATACTGATTCATCAACTCTAAAAGCATTAAATACTGCACTCTTTTTTATTTAAAAAAAAACCACAATAGCACAGAAGGAGGAGAAGCATGAAGGGAAGACAAGACAAAGAAAAGGCTGATTAAGGCTTTAAAGCCACGGGGGGTTGGGATTTTTTGCTGCTAGTGACCTGAATCCAATGTAAAGTGTGGTATAATGTAAGGCATAAAACATTATGAATTCTGTATAAAGCAAAGGAACTTACTAGCAAGTGACTGACTAGCTAGAGAGGTCTTGGCTGGAAGGGAAAGGTTTCTGTAAAAATTAACCTCAAGTCACTGACCTTTGCCGACCCTGGCTGCCTCTCTCTTGCTTTGGAAAAACAATGCACAGCTCCCAGTGTGATGGATGGGAAGCACGATTCCAGGTTTCATTTGCCCAAACTTACTTGAAAGATTTGGTGTTTTATTGTGGTTTTTTTTCAAGTGCTTCCTGTATTTTATCCAGGAGTAAATAAGTAACTCCTATTTTGTTCAAGTACAGAAAACATGTATGTAATTAAATCACATCCAAAGTTTGTCTTTAAGCACGTGTCAATCTTCAGGTTCTGGATTTTTTTATATATATACACGTATAGGTATATATATATACACGCATATATATACATGTATATATATAAACACGAGTTTTACAGAAAACATTCTTTAAATAGCCGTTGGAGGAAAATTCTCGTTTTATGTACCTGGAGTACTGTGTCCAGCTCTGGAGTCCTCAACATAGAAAGGACATGGAACTGTTGGAACAAGTCCAGAGTGGAGGGCCAAGAAGATGATCAGAGGGCTGGAGCACCTGTCCTGTGAAGATCGGCTGAGGGAGCTGGGCTTGTTCAGCCTGGAGAAGAGAAGGATCTGGGGAGATCTTATAGCAGCCTTCCAGTATCTAAAGGAAGCCTTCAGGAGAGCTGGAGGACTCTTTGTTAGGAAGTGTAGTGACAAGACAAGGGGTAATGGCTTTAAATTGGAAGAGGGGAGATTTAGATGAGATACCAGAAAGAAATTCTTTGCTGTGAGGCTGGTGAGGCACTGGAACAGGTTGCTCAGGGAAGTTGTAGATGCCCCATCCCTGGAAGTGTTTAAGGCCAGACTGGATGGGGCTGTGGGCAGCCTGGTCTAGTGGGAGGTGTCCCTGCCTACGGCAGGGGGGCTGGAACTTGATGATATTCGAGGTCCTTTCCAACTCTAACTGTTCTATGATTCTGTGATTTTTATCCCGTCTGGAGAATTGGCAGATCCAGTGATTACTGAGCTGGAGTTTTATGTTGCCTTTAGGTTGCAATTTAAAATTACTCCTTAAAACATAAAGAGGTCTTAAATTATGAAGCAGTAGGAAATCCTGAGATCCAAAGCACTGAGTGGGCTTGCAGTATAGTGTATATTCATTATTTTGTTGCTGCTTCAGTAGCTTATTGGTATTAAGCACAGTGTTATGTTAGCTTTTTGGTGAAGACCAGACACTAGAAAATTCAAGTTTATGGTTCGACATTTGCTGATAGGATTTGCAATTCAGGGAAGTCCAGATTTAAGATGGTTTTTGCAGAGAACTTGCAAGAGGCCAGCCACAGTAACAGATGCATTTTTGTCTAAATTACTTTGCCTGTCTTTTCAGTTTCAATATCTGCTGATTTCATTTTAAAACCCATTTTAAAGCAAATGAAATAGCTAAGACATTTTCTATTACAGTAATCAAAGTCTTTAATACCCTCCCTCTCTACAGACCACAGTTTTAAGAGCTGATGTTTGTGCTGCTGTTGCCTGTGCTGAATGTACACTTGTGGGAGACGTAGTGGAGCTGAGGGTGTCCGTATTAGGGTCTAGTTTCAAGTAATAATAAACATTGATCAAGATTTTCAATCTGTTATTGGAAGACTTACCTTTTACTGAAGTGCTCTCAACAGCAGAGCTCCTCTTGCCTGTGCACCATGGTCTGAACGTCACAGTTCCAGAGAAATCTGGCCTGCGTCCAGTTTAAATTCACTTAAAAGGGTAAATCTGAAATGATTTAAACACTCTCAGTTTATTGCCATATCCAAAGGGTCAATGTGAAGAGCTGTAGAAGCACTAATATTCAAGAGAGTTTTTAAAGGCAAATTTAAAGGTAGCTGCTTTTAAAATGTCATTAAGATGAGGTAGGGAATGCTTTAGGTAAGCTATTTAAACAACCCAAGTCTTCTATTAATGGCTCACCTTAAGATTTTCTGTACTGTAACATACCTAGGGCTGGATTTTGTCCTGCTGACCTTGGTGGACTTTGGTTCATGCTGTCAAACGGTGGAGCAATGTATATTTTGGTATGTATGCAGGCATCACAAAGAATTGCTATCCCTAACGAGGCAGGTCATTTACTGAATGGATGTTCTTAGGCTTTGTGCATGCTTCTGGAAGGAAATGATAAAACAATCTACTTAAGAACATCTGATTTTTTTCTATATTTGTGCTACAGCTTTCCCTGATAAGTTACTAAACATGCTATCTATCGCTATTGATGCAAATATTTGCCTTTCTTTTCTTTTATGAGATATATTTTAGGACGGGCATCACCCTTTTGTTTAGTGAACGTGTGTTTCTTTAGCTCTTATCAAGTGTATCTTGGTATTATTTATTGCCTTTCTGTCTCACTCAGGCTCTTACGTGCTGTTTTGACTGCAGTCTTTCTCAAAATCTAAAAAAAGAATAATTTTGCATGAAAAGGAAAAATAGCTGTGTTGGTTTTGTTTTCCTTTGAACTTCAGAACCACAAAAAAAAGATTGACTAGAAATATGGAGAAAAATTAATTCAAAAACATAGAAAGGTGCTCACTGATTAAACTGTAGGGAACATTCACATATCTGCCATTTGGTCTCCTGAAGATCAATACTATGAGTCTAATCTATGATGCTGCAGCAGTCTATTATAACTCTAACGTATTATCTTTCAGAGTATTATTACTGGAACATAAATTGCTGGTTTTAAATTTTGAAGATATTGGGATATTTATCCTGGCATTCATTATTTCATAGAATGGAACAACAGTGTTCTCTGTGTGCACAAACAGTTCGATATTCTTTCAGAATGATACTGAAGGGTGATCATGCTGTTCCAGTGATCCTGTCCAGCGCGGTTGCACTTGCATGGATGCCAAAAAACCAAGCAAAATGTGACTGCTTCATGTCTGATGCTCAGTGTTACAAAGGTGTCATCTCACTGAGATGATGAAGGTGATGACATGTGATGAAGGCAAAGGACTGTCTGTATCAGTGTGATTTTGCCCAGTGAGAGTTGCAAATCCAGCTTGAAAGTTTTTTGCGGTGACTTCTGGTCTTTGTAAGTTAGATACTGGGAATTTGTTATTTGGTGAGGAGGGAGTAGCATCTTTAGGCATGGACTTATTGCTGTGCTGATAGACAAGTTACAAAGTTTGGAGTAATTATAATTTCCTGTATCTCCATAAATGGATTTGAAATTACTTGTTTGCTCTTGTGCTGTAGTAACTTTTGTCATTTATTCTTTTTTCTTTCAAGCAATTGAATGCCATATTGCCTCTAAATTGGGAAAATATTAGATTTCCTTAGCCTAATCGTTGAGTCTTGTTTTTGTAATTGTATTTCAGAACACTGATGGACAATAATCAGTGAAAGCAAAAGACATAATTCTCACCAAGGCTGGATTTGGAAGCCTCTGTTAAAAATTTGGCAACCTGTACCATGAGCAGTGGAACTAGCAAAGTCTAGCTTTCTACTGATTGCTATCTTCTTACCCATTGTTGTTCCCTTCCTCCCTGGAGCAAGAGCCCCAACTCTCCTCTGAGAGCATTTCCTGCAAGCAGAGATGGGTTTTCTGGTGCAAGGCATGTAGCTGTTGGTCAGCTCATGCCTGTGTGGGATGTGGTCAAACCTTTCCCCTTCAGTGGTGGAACTCTTTTGGGTCTTTTCTTTGTACTTCCAATTTTCACAAAGAGCACAGGAACTTAGTTATTTTTGTGACCTCTACCTGTGTTAGAATTTGTGATCTCCAGATACTTGGAGGGCCTGAAATGGAGTGAGAGAGAGATGGACAGACTGTCAATCATCCTGTCTCATAGTTATCCTTTTATAATTATCTTTTCCCTGCAGTGGAGAGTGCACATTGTGTGTGTAGGCAAAAACTTGAAAATAAGGAGTGAATTTCTATTATGCAGTAGCTGAATGTAGGGGATTTTCTGAGTGTCAGGGCAAGGGCTGGTGGCCTTTTCCCAACGGAGCTACTATCTAAATAACTTTGAACTGTTGTTCTTTTGAGCAATTTTTCAGAGTGAATATAACAGCATTGCTAGGGAAAGAATAATTTAAACCCTCAAAATTGCCAGTTAAATTTGTCCAATCTTGGCAGTGAGTATGTAGGTGTGATGTGTTTTACCAGCTTTACTAGTAGTGAACCAAAGGGAGTTTGTCAAAACACAAGTTGGTTATTGATGACACAGTTGTCTGTGATTGATTAAAAGTGGCAGATTTATTTCAGCTTCAACTCTTACCATTAGCATTCCTATCGACCATTTGGCAGTCGAAAACCTCACTTGTGAGATAGACTAGGATCTTGTTAAAAAAATTACAAGGTTTCTTGAGACCTTTTTTTCACCAATGTCCTGATGAGCCAGAAAGTTGTCACTTTTAGTGACAGTTCTCATTGCCTGAAAGGGTTGAGACTGAGGCTGGGTCAGCCCGTGATTTGTTTTTAATGTTTTTAATTATTGCCTTGATAGCATCAAACTTTTATTTAATAGCTGTGCAAGCATCATTCTGTGGGCTTTGTAGCTCTTCTGTAACATTCAGTTGTTGGTTGGAATGAGAAAGAGCACGTTGATGTTTAAATGGGATGAACAGAGCAAACAGTTTTTTTCAAAATGGCACCTACAGAAAACTAGAACTTTCCCTGAATTACTCAGTTATGAAGATGTCATAATCACCATTTGACCATGCTTAAGATACCCTGACCAAAACCATAATGTGCCATGGAGGGATGCTTAAAGGGCAAAAAATGAATTTCTAATTTAATTGTGATGTCCAAAGAAGTGGAATTGTGTATATGTCCATTAAATGGTAGAGGTGTGCACTGATATGAGAGAAATATGGAGCTGGTGTGCAATGGGTGATGAAACCTCAGGAGATTAGTAGAGCTCCTGCAACAGGACCATGAGTTACATCACCATCTGAAGTGCAGCAACTGCTCTGGCCCTGCTGTTCCCTTGTGACTAGTATGTATCAGGGCTACCTTTGTTAAACAGCTTTATGGGGCTTTTCTGCTGCGGTGTTTGGCACTTGGAATTGTAATGCTGGGTCTGGCTCCCCACCTGCAGCATCCTCTGCTCTCCAGAAATACAGTAATTCAAAATAAAGGCATGAAATCTTGTGGTTAAGACCACTTACATTTAGATTTTATAGGGGATGTTATAAAAATAATGTTATTTGTAAGTTGCAGAGAGGTGGGTCATGGACAGATAAAACATTCCGTGTGAGTTTCCCTGTATCTGCAGGGTTGCCTTAAAACAGTGCTTAAAATCTTTGCTAAACCTACTTTTTTGAGGAGGGCAAATTTGAAAGAAATAATTCTGTTTCTCAGAGCATGATAGATTTCTGTCCAGGATCTCCAGGGCTTGACCTTGGTGGCCATAAATATTTTGAATGGTTCCATGGATATTTCAAGTTTGTGCTTTGTTGAGACGTAATGTGCAGGGGACTTCTTCCTAAATGGGCTCCTCGTTGCACTTAGACTCACACAAACATTGGAGCAAGTGAAGATGTTAAGAAATATGCATGAAGGTCAAAGTGGCAGGTCTTATTAGGAGATTACTGGCAATAGTTCTCTTGAAGAGTAATCTCCTAACAATTTATTCTCAATTTTGTATTCGATTTAGGAAATTGTGTTGAGGCAGTATTAAGATTACGTAGATGGTAGCTGCTTATGCAATATTTAGCATTAGAAAGGAGATGAATCCATTCTGGTTTTATCTTTCACATTATTAATGTTTATGCAATTTCTGAAAATGAAATGTTTTTGGACAGTTAGCAAGGATTATCTGAAATACATACATAATATATAGTGTAATTAGGTCTCCTATGTTATCTATTTTTTGTTCTTAAGTAGAATAATATTGGAGTAAAAATTTGGAAGGAATTTACTCAGCCACTTTGAAGACATTTTGTGGAGGATTAAGATTTGTTTGTTTATATGTGTTTCTCAAAAAGTATTTCTCTTGTTCGCTGTTTTAATTGTGCCATCGCACCTGTGAAAGATCATTATCTTACTCTTTTGTACGGGCCCGTGTAAAAGCATTACTCCCTTTCAACCATCCATAGACTATTTGATACAAATGCTTCAAAAATGGAGCTGCTAATAGAGAAGGTACCATCCTTCCATCAGAAAGTTTCTTTAATTTCCTCACCTACAGGTTTATTTGTCCTACTTACTATGTTTTTTACAGAAATGATGCCTTTTGGCAGCTGCTGTTGTATTCATACTGGCTTTGGGATAACTGGCCAGACTTACGCACAACCCCATCTCAGTGCACTCTTCTAGATCCCTTGCCAGTTGTCTGCTTGAATACCATCTGTTCCTGGCAGGAGTTACCTTCAAATACCTAACAAAACGGGTCATGGGAAAAAACTAAAATCTTCCAGGAGCTAATGGTGTTAATGTTCTCTGCTTCTCTATACACCATGAGCATTTTCCTTGTAGCACTTCAGGAAACTTGGGCTATTTAGGCAGATTCTCTTACTCCAAGATCTTTCCTTTTGAGGAGTACCATGTCTGCCCAAGCAAACAGCAAGAACAGTGCTAACTCGCAAGAAATTGTTTTGTGGAAAGTTCGAACAGTGTGTGAAATCCAGTCCTACTTCATAATGAGAAGGAGAACTGTGCTAATGACATCTGCAGGAGACAATAAAATGAGTCATACAGCAAAGACGACTGAAAACAGCCGTGCAAAGCAGTGCCCTAAGAAAAAAAATATATCTGAGAGCAGGAAATAAAAAAGAGCATCTTGGAAAAAATCCAGGCTAATGCATCCAAAGAAATATAATCTGAAATGCAGACATACACAGGAGCAGAAGCTGTAAAAGCCATAAGGCTGAAAGTGATAGAGAGATAGTGGACTGCAAATTAGATATGAGGCTCTACAAAAGCACCAATTTGGGCCATGCTTTGGAGAAACGGCACATGACAGATTAGGGAGGAGTTAGGCCTGTCTTGGAGAACCATTCACTTCTGTGGATCGGGCAATTGGAGTTATTAGGGTGATTCCAGCAACAGAAGAGTGATGGTCTGGAGGAAATGCTGAAACACAGTCCGTTGTCTGATGATGGGAGCCTCCTCATACGTGAGCCTGCAAGTGTTTAGAGTGTAAATGAGGGAAACGGCAGCATATGGTATGGCAGAACTAGACTGCAACCAAGGAAAAGGCTAATTTCAGGGGGACAGCAGAAGGAGAGTCTGGGTGGCAGTAAGGTTGAGTGCCATGTTTGAAGACAGCACAGTCAAAATACAGGTTGAGGGCCAAATACTAAAGTGACGTTTTACTATCTTTGTCTCTTTTTGGAGCTGTATCTGATTAGATTAAGCCTGAATTTGTTCCTTAAGGCACTCATAGACTTGAAGAAAGAGATAAACAGTGATGATGAAGCATTTACGCATTCCTGTGGGTCCTCTGTAGCTAGAGGTGAACTTAAACAGTGTCAAACCAGAGGGAGCTGCACATCCCAGTCAGTAGTGGGCAAGAGGAGAAAGCTGGGCTGGCCCAGCTTCATCTCCTTGTGTGGGGATAAGCACCCTTAGACTTTTTTTCAAGTAATAACACAAGCTGAAGCAGGAATAGGGTCTGAAAACATCTTAAACAAAGTTTGTATGTAATCAGGGCTGGTTTATTTCTCCTGCAGGAGTTTACCTGGCACAAGCTCCATGGGGTGGGGGCAGCTGAAAGCTCTACTCTGTGGTGGAGAGGAAATGCCTGGGAACTGCAGCAGCTGCCCCAGTGCGAAGGGGAGTTGCCTTCGCCTCTCTCCACCCTTCATCCTGTTGACCCTGCTGAAGTGGTTTTAGTCTTAGAGAAACAAATCTTCAGCTAAGTATTTCCCCACTCCAGTTGCCGTTCTCATTGATGTTTTACCATTTGAAGTAGGAATGGTTACTTTGACCAGTTTTCGTAGTGCAGCAAGCAGAAAGGGAAACTAAAATTTGATTTATTGTGATCCTGGATGCAAATCAGGATCACCTTTTTCATCATGTCAAGAAGGTTATATGAAAACAGGGTACTTAGTAATTTTGAAAGAGGTCCAGCTTGCTGCTTAGTAGAACTGCATTTTGCGGAGCCTGGTTATTCAAACTCCTTTTCCTAATATCAGCATTAATTCCCTTATAGCAGTATTATAGAGTTGCTTATTCCTCAGTCCCTTTAAATGTGGAAGCCTGTCTGTAAGCACAACAGACAGCTTATCAGCTCAGCGGCCACCGCTGCCTGCCAGTATCGTATGTTTGGTAGCTGCTTGCAGTCAACCTTGAGAGTTTATGGACAGTTGCTTGCCTTTCTTTCTCTCCGTATTTCACTGCACTGTTTAAATCAAGAGTATTAGAAATCCTGCTAAATTTAGAGAGGAGAGAGAATCTGTGAATATACCAGCTCTGCCTCCTCCCACAAAATGTGAGTCTTCTGGCCAGCGAGAGCTGGAGCCAGCTGAAGTGCAAGGGGGCTTTGGATTTTGGGGGGCTCTGCAGACTTACCCTTAATAGAGGTTCTGTGGGTCTGAAGAGCCCAAGGGTAATTTATGACTTTGTCAAAGTGGAGAGGAAGTAAAAGAGCCTCCAAACGAGCATTTTTGCTGTTTTGCAGCTCAGGGTGGGTTTTTCCTTTCAAATGTTTTTATTTTTATATCTGACACCAGTCAAAGAGACAGAAGCTCTTTAACTTTAACACAAATAAAACAGTAGTGCTTTAGAAAAAAAAAAAAAGTTCACTTTATACCTCTAGGCTGATGGTTCTGACTACCAGAGAATTTAAAAATAAAATTACTCATTAGTTGGGGTTTTTTCTTTATCTGTTTAGCTGTATCAATCCATTTGAAGCCTGATTTTTGCTTAGCAGAACTAAGAAATTACCTATAGCAATAAATGTATCTGTCTGTCACGCTGTTTATCTGTCTGTCTATCCCCTGAAGACTTCAAAATGTTGTTTTTTATTTCTATACCATTGCTGAAAATCAATTTTGACATTTTCTGTTTAGGCTGCTAAAGGTTTTGGCAGATAGAACATGGATTTTGTCTTTTGATGGTGAATTGAATTTAGCATTTATTGCAAAGTCCTCAAGTGTTTAAACGTGTGGTGATAGACAACTAAAACTCCCGCTGTGCTAAACTCCACCAGGTCTCTTCAGTAGTTCTGCTATTCAAAAAGAACTGGGACTTGTTTCATCTGTTTTTAATAGATGTTAGGCTTGCACGCTTTTTATGTCAGAACTGAAGCCAACTTTGTGTTGCAGTTTGACATGTAGAGTCTAACTTTTTAGCTGTTGCTCCTAAAGACACCTGCTCAACTTACCATTTTGTTATTCATTGAAAAACGAGAGAGGCTTGTGCATCGTCTTATCTAAACTGTGATGTCAAAGTGTGCACATGAGAGGAAAGCAAAAGTTGCTCAGTAAAAATGTGGCTTATACTAAAGAGTACAGACCTGGACTTGCTTAGTGGCCAAACACACAATATCAGTGTTTGGGAGCAATTGGCTTTTGTTGGGTCTGTCATGCTGGTGCTAAAGCTGGGGAGAGTCCAGCAGAGTCCTCTTTTGAATACTGGAAAATGAGAGGAGGATGGAGACAGGGTCAGTGGGTCAGGCACCTCCCGCATCATTTTGAACAAATTGGAAGGGTTTTGGTGGTACCAAGCTCATGAGCTTCCTGAGAGCTGTAACACCGAGTAGGCATAATTTTGTGTCTGAGCTAATGTGCACTACGTACTGTCAGCTGTTCAGGGGGAGCATGGAGATATGGAGGGATAGATGTATGGCAGATGAAGGTGGGCTGTTCCAATGTGGTTTTGCCAAACACACATGTTGTGCCATCAGGAGGACTGACGAGCCAGGAGCCCAGGGTGCGACTGCTGGGGCAGCACTCGCTCAAGCACTTCTCCATATTTCTTTTGTTAAGAGATGAGAGAAATCTGCTCCAGAGCTCTCTGAGTGGTGCTGCCATTTGGTAATACTACAACATCACTCGTATGCCATTTCTGAAGTGTTTTTTTTTCACTTTTGTCCTATGAGACGGGTGGGGAATTTGAATATTTGGATTGCTTGGCATGGACATCATAATTCAGTGGGAAGATGCAGAAGCAATTAGTAAGTTCGATAGCGGGAGGATCAGCTTTTGCCATTATTGGTAATTGGTTTTAGCACCTTTGTGTAAAGTGGGTTCATGGTGGAAGCACGTATTTCGTTTATGAGGAAATCAGACGTTTATGCTGCTTTCTTGTTAATTTTTTAAGATTTTCAAATAAGTTATTGATACCGAGAAACCTACAGGTAACAAGAACCTTAAAGGAGCTTCAGCTGTAATTTCCATATTGAGGCGGGCAAAAACTTCTGGACTAATACATTCTTCCTCTAAGAATAACTGGAAAAGTTCACGTCAAAGGGTCATAAATTACTACCAGTTTCCAAATGTAAGTCTATCATGCACATGTTTAAATTTGATTCAATGCCCTTAAAAACAGTTTAATCTGAAAAGCACAGTGAAAAGTGTTTACATTACAATATGGCACTTACATTGCATTAAAAAAATACTTTATGCATCTGTTTGCTGTAACATTTTACTAACCAACTGAGCAAAGTGGCATGGAGATCTGTGGTGTTGCACTAAAACCCCAAGTGTTATGTTGCCAAGTATTGATGTTCCCACGAGACTTTGTAGACACAAAAAAACTAAGGCAAACTGGAATGATGCTGTAGTGCTGATAAAGGAAATACAGTGTATGGAGATTAAACAGCTGAAAGGCAGACATGTATTACAAGTGAGCCTGTGCAGACTGGTGTCTCTCTGGGGCCAAGCACTTCTTAGACATTTGCTGCATATTTTGACCAAGTACAGAATGTAAGAATCTAAACTTCATGCATTCAAGACTAATGCTTCTTAAAAAAATGGGGGGCGGGGGGCGGGGTTGGAGGGGGTTGGAAATGTCACCATTTTTTTTATTTAGAGGCTTTTTTTCTTAACTGATGCTTCAGAAATGCCTTTCCAAAGTCAGACAGCAAAAACAAGTGTGGTGATGAAAAAGAGCACAAGCGACGTTGCTCGTTAGACTTAGTTAAAACTTAGTTGATCATCGATGCAAATTTGCATTATTTTCCTAGTGTGGCGTTTGGTAACAACTTTCCTTGGTGTGCTTTTGTTTCAGTTGACGTTTGCTTGAATGGCCAAGTGAGTTGGCAAATTTTGTGTTACTGGTCTTTGAAGTTGTGACTTCAGCCCAAACAGCCTTCTCTTTGTGTACCGCGGGGAGCCCCTTCGCTTTGGTGCGGCACAAAGCCTAGAAAGGGTCCGTACATACCAAGCCTCACAATACTGCTCAGCACTGAACTTTAAGTAGCTCAGGTCTTGTAGGAATATTGGTTAATTTTCTGTGAATTTTTAATGCAAGCAGTTAAAGTTCAAAATAAATTAAAAAATATTAACCAGAAAGTACATTTTTTTATTGATCTTCAAACGTAAGTTCGTATTTAGAAGGAATTAGACTACAGTGGGAATTTACTGTCTTCTCTTCAGTACACTTGTTATTTCACAACGGGGTTTGAGTGCAAGCTCTTCTAGGTACAAAGAAAGAAGTAGTGATTTACTTGAGATGAATAGTGCTTGTTTCATGTTTTGCTCATTCTCACTACAGTTATACTAAAATCTGTCGTATGTCAAAAATTGTCTGAAAAACTTAACAATATGGTGACAAAAGGTGAATGATAGGATGGGAAGGAGAAATTCTCTATAAATAAATCAGTGTATAAGTATCTATTTATTGTAGTAGTTGCACATTTCACGGTCAGTTGAACTCCTTTTACTGTTCACAGTCCATATCTTAATAATTGTGATAGGAATGTAGCTTGCACAGCATGTCTGTGACTCCTTCTCAGGTGGCCTGATTTCATCCCTAGCTGTACACATCCAAGGCAGCACTGAAAGGCAACCGCAGCCGTTAGAGCTTTTCAGTATTTTCGTGTACACAAAGCTGAGGATGCGCATGAGCAGTTTTTGTGTGGAGCCTTATAGCTGCAATACTTTTCTTTTTAACATGTCTTCTGTAACTACAGTGAGATGGAGGAAAGGATGTTGTTCAGCAATAGGAATCACTTGCTGGGCTTTTACACTGACCTTTCTCAGAAGCTGGATTTTTGATGGCCGAAGAACTAAGCGCCAGGGGCCACAATTTCTTGGAAAAAAAATGAGGTGGAGTAAAAATTTTTAAACAGATCTTGTCGCATGTGTTTTGCTGTGCTTTGCTCTTACAAGGAGTGACTAATTCCCAGTTACAGATGTTTTGGCCATCTGAATGTTGAAGATTGGGGTCAATCTTCTTTCCACCCGGCCAGGTAGGGGCTTGGTGGAAAGCAAGCATCAGAAGCCATCCGTGTGGGCTGTAAGCCAAGGTCAGAGAAACATCTTCCCAGCTGAACTCTGCCGCTTTTCACTGTCCCTCTGATCTGCTGACTGACCTGCTTTTGCAAGTGCCCTTTAACCAATTTTGAAACCTCCAACAATTTCAAAGGGTAATAGCAAAGGTCTCCTTAGGCTGACCTGGCTTGTTTTGACTGAGCCAAATTAGGGACTGGTGGGCCAAGCAGAGCTGCCCCATTTACCAGGCCCGTGCAGCTGGCTCTGGGCAGCACGGCTTCACCTGGAGAGGTTTTCTATTCAGTCCAGTTAAACCAGAGCAAGAAGCTGCAAGGGACATCTCCCCTGCAGTTAGAAGGAGGTTTCTATTGGTTAATTTGTGTCTGTTAACAATAGCATTAAGCTGTGTTAAGGCAAACCTCTATTAACTAAGTCTGCTGTACATGTGTAGGATCCTCTACAGTAGCTAACCTAGTTGAATTACACATGAGCAACAGGGAGCTTACACAAGACATGGGAGAAGGTGGTGCTGTCTGCCCATCAGAAGTAGCATCTACCTTTTTTGAAAGGAGCTGCACCAATTGTACACAGCTTTTAAAACAAAAATTAATTTTGTTTTCCTTCCTGACATTTCCACTTGGAATTTTCTTTCCATAAGAAAATATGGCTGCATTTTTACACTCACTTAGCTCTACCAACTACATTGCAAAGGAGATAGGCTTTTTATAACATGAAGGGCTTCTGTGACCCGATTCTGTGATTTCTTGGTACCTAACAGTATATATGAGCAAATGCCCATAGTGTGTAGCAATGCACCTCTTAACTTGTGCGTATTCGATGGCAAATGACCATTTTCCCAGTGACTTGTACCATTTTTACACTTTATTATCCATGCATGCTTATACCCCAGTAGAGATTGCCATGCAAGCAGCGTCCTAGGTTGGAGTAACAGTTTACTTTCTGGACTTTTCATATGTCAATAGAAGTTGGATCTGAAGTTGTGAGAGAGCTGTATGAACTTCCAGATTTACATGAACTTTGACTTGGAGGGGTATTCTTCTAGCAGAGCATCCTGTTGGCTTTTTGTGATGGGAAGTGGGATCAACTTTATTTTAATTTTGAATAGTCTCTACAGATTAATGTGTACATTTCACAGTGGATGCTGGCATCTGACGAATTCATGCATTGGATGCAGTCTGATCTCTTGCAGAAATGGCACGATTTCGCCTCTCTTTATCAGGTTCCCCAGTCCCTGTGGTATCAGCACCTCCTGATGAGGTGAGAACATGTATCCCACAATGTACTTGTAAGGAGCAGAGAAGCCAGATGCAGGCATGCAGGGCATTAGAGCACATGGCTGGGAAGCCTGGCATACCCTGTATGGGTAGCGCTGGTAGGACGACCTGACAGACTGGTCGTACAGGCTTTGTTAGGGAACCCTGTTTACACAACCCAGAAAGTACTCAGGTGGTTATACAGCAATCACATGCCAGCCTGACTTCAGCCATCAGTGGAGCATTGCTATGGTTATTAGTTAAGTATTTCCATAATGCCTGTCTCTACAAGTTATAACTAGAGCCAAGCCTGCCCCTAGCTAATTACAAGCTTGCTTGGAAGTATAGTTTACATAAAGCTTTTAAAACTTTATGTGGGGAAGATATAAATCCACGAGCATAATAGGAATGATGCCTTATTTTCAAAATGAAATTTATAGGCTTTGGTGTCTGTTTCTCCCTCCCTTTACGGTTTCGTACAGGCTTTTTTGTTGCATCCTCATCTAAAGCTTTTGCCAGAAACATCGCCCAAGTTTCACCAACATGAAGGCAGCGATTTTTCAGTCTTCTGAGTGTTTCACTGCTGAGAGAGTAAACCAGATGTTAAGATGTCTTTGACTTTTGTGTTTTAAGAAGACTAATAAATAACACAGATTTCTCAGGAAAAGATAAGGAGTCTTGAAAGTGGTGAAACTTGTTGAATGTGTCACTACTATGCGTCTGTGGGGACTTGTGATGTGTTTGATTAAAAGGTGCTGCCTGTACGTGTTCTTATGAACAAAGCGATGCTGGCAGAATGAGCCTGCTTAGACCCTGAAGCAGCAACGCGGGCAAGCCTCGGTGACGAGACAGGTTGTGAATATGACATGCAGCTGTAAGGTGGGCTGGCAGGGCTGTGGCTCTAACGAGTGGTTGTTGCAGCATCACACACCAAGCACCATGGTTGCCAAGATGGCACTGATGTGGTCTCCACTGCCCTTCCAAGGTGTTCCCTTTGGGTTTTCTTATTTACTTGCTATCTTCCATTCTGCCCTTCCAAGTGCTGCTCTCTCAGGAATGAATGGTGTCTGAAAAAGAATGGGAATGCAGCGGAGCCGGCAGTGCTCATAGACTTGACTTTTGACACCTTTGGTACAAGGGGATGCTCACAAAGCCTCCATCACTACGACTCCTTGGAAAGAAAAAAGTGGGGTATATAATCCTCGTGTATGGCTGAGGAAGGAAACTTGTGAGGTAACTCCTGCAGCTGATGAATTCCCTCTCCTTGCTTCCGTCTAGCCATTTCTGAATTTGATATTAGTTTGATTATTCAGGTCAGATCAGATTTAGGTCAGTTGTGATGGATTTTTTCCAAATCCAGTTCCCTTGATTGTTACTGTAAATGCTTACCAGACGACATGATGTGAAGCTGGAACAGACTTGAGCTGTGTGATGACCGAATAAAATCTCAGTGGGAACCACTTCCACGTTCCTGAGATCGGTTTCTCATGTAATAAATTCTGTACCCAAAATTGTATCAAATACTTTTCTGACAAGAGTGAGTTTTTTTTCTAATGGACAAATCCCAGCAGAGCTATTTATAAGAAGCCTCTCTCTCATGTTTGCACTCACATTCCTCTTACTCAGACCTACAGTGAAGAACAAATCAGTAAAAACTCCTCTGTGTCTTTGCCAGTGATTTTGGACCCACGCTGTTTGGTCTCATCTGACATCCTCTGCTACATCTCTTCGGTATTCTTCTGTTGATAAGAGTTGCAGTAGGAAACGACCATTAAAGACTTCTCCCTGAAAGAGTAATCAGGATTTATTTGGTGACACCTTTCCTTTGCAGACTGTTTCACTTCTTTGTTTTGCCTGATCCTCTCCTAGCCATGAGGGGTGGGGAGGAGTGATCTGAGCAGGTATCATGCTCATGGCAAGCACCGTGCTATAAGCTAACACCTGCAAAACCTTGTATGACAGAGAGTAGCTGAGAGGGTGAGCACCATGGCAATGCATGGTGGTGATGTCCTTCATCTTGGCAAGAGAAGGCCAGTCCATTTCTCAAACACAAATCCACGCATGAGCAAGCTGCTTGAGTTGGTTTTTTTTTTAAGTATTAAGTTTAGAGCTGCATTCTTTCACCATTAATACCTAAAATGAAATTAGAAAACCTCCAGAGCTTCTTATTAGACCAGCCTACAACTTCTTTTCCTGTCACAGCCTCTTTATTAATTTCCTGATACAGTACAGAATGCATAGAAGCTTTGACACCAGACTTCCCCAAGGTGTGTCCTGACTCACGTATTGTTACATGCCAATCTCTTCTGTGTTAAGTCAGACAGATGAGACGTGTACTTTTGGTTTTGAAAAGTTCTGTTGTAGCTGGGCCACAGGAGAGAGCGTGTTCTTCCACTTTTGTCTCCTCAGTGGCTGCAAAAGCCACATTAAATCATCATTCCACCATTTGGCTGTGCTTGATTAGATGTTCTATGCATACCTCAAAATATGTGATGTTTTAAAGCTGGATTTGCTATTTAAATAAGAGGTTTGCCTTAATTGGCTGTTATAAATTACAAGCAAGAAGGAATGATTTATTGCTTATAATTAGAAATGAGTTACGAAAGGGAATGTTGGTAATCATAAAATAAAGCTTGGAATACATTGATTTCCAGATGGCTGGCAGTAAAATTGCTCTTTAATGTATAATAGACTAGACACAAGGAATGGGGGGGAGTGGGGAGTGGGAAATCTGTAATCCATCTTTATTCCTTGATAGATTACTCGTATGAATCTAAAGTTACCTGGATATTGAAATACTAGTTTTGGCTGCATAATCAGATGAGAAAAACTTGATTTACACAGTGGTGTATGCTATCAGGGGAGGTGGGAGAGGTGAGATAGTATTTTGCCTAGCATGATTTTTGTCCGTATAATGTCGATGGGGAAGATCAGAGTGGATTGTTCTCAGAGTCTGCAGATAACTAAAATGCTTTTCATCTTTTCCCTTATTAGCTGTTTTTGCGAGGCTGAGATTGATCAAAACACCTGTCCGAAAGCAAATATCTGTAAACCTCCTTGTTTGAGTCTAGAAAAATATATTTGCACCAGAAACAGACAGCAATACTACTGCTGAGAACTTTTCAATAGTATAATCCTCTGCTGTTGAGATCATAATGTGTTCATTTAATTTTTTAAATTTCATTTCTGTTACTATAGTTCCCAGCATGATTTAAAATTATTTATATTTGCCTTGTCTGCTATTAATGGTGCTTTCTGCCACAGTGGATGCATTCTCTGCTATTACCACTTGAAAGACTGAGCTACAAGATAGGTAGACATATTTGTATTGTCACCACATGAGTTGTCTCACGCCCACATTTTAAAAGTGACACTGCCATTAGCCTTGCTTAGCTGAGACCATCATGATTACTCATTTACCTTCATTAAAATGCTTCATAGCTTCCTTATTTTAAGTAGTTTTTCCCAGCAAGGTGCATATTTGCCTTGATACTATCATTTCATCCGGAAAAGTTTCTGTGGTGAAAGGAATAGCATATTTTCAACTAATATTTTTTTCTGACCTGTGGAGGGATGAGCTCATCAGTGTCTTTATTGACAAACCCAGGAAGAAGGTGTGTCAACCAGAAATATTAGATCAGTCATCCTTTCTTGTCCTGGAGCAATTGTAATTTCCCATGGTCTGCAGCAATTTCCTTTAGAAGCAGATATCTGCAGAGATTGTTTTGGATTGCTGCAGTAACATAATTTCATTTGGTCCCAATAAGGTGGCCTTAGATTTCATTCTTTTCAATTTTGCTGTGGAAAATCTTTTGGTTCAGTTGGTGGAAAGAAGAGCCAGTTGCTACTTAACAGCATCTAATCAAGGAATGAGTGCTGCAGCTATGCAAAAAAATACTCCCTGCTCTGAGCTGGGTTGTTGAATTTGGCTATCATGGCCTCTGGCCCTCTCTGAAAAGTCTCAAATAGGTGTTTAGTTCACAATACATAGCAAAGTCACTGCTTTTCAAAAGCATATTGATGACATGACCTAGGTACTTAATTCCTCACTCAGGACATCAGGCAGCCGGTCATTAATGTCACAACCAGCCGTGGCCTTGGCCATGTGCCCCAATTTCCTTTCTATGGGAGGGAATGGCTTTTGTGAGCACCCAGCTCTTTCAGCCAGAAAGAGATGTAGATGACAGTGGGACTGCAGCTGGATGTGCAAACCCCAAAGCGCTGCGGGATCATGGTTGTGATTACGCACAGTGGTCGAAGTCCTGGAGGGTCACCCCTTTATCCTGACCTAATGGCAAAACAGTGGGTTGGTATCTCCTGATGCTGTTGTGTTTCCAACAAGAGCATTAAATCCTTGCAGAGAGGTAATTCCCAGCTTTCCGGTAAGGATAACATTGACAGTACCTAATTAAAGGGCACTTTTAGCTGGGGTAAACATTTATATTAATTTCCTTTTCACACAGATGTCTGGTAAACTGACCTCCTGAGGTAAAACCATCTGGCCTCAGGTGGATGGAGGTTCTCAGCCAGCATGGAGACCATGACCGGTCTCTCGCCAAATTGTTGCTCAATAGCTTTTCTGTCACTGAAGTGGCACACGTATGAAAGGCCTGTGGTGTGGTTATTCGCATGTTTTATGAGCATTTGTCTTAGATGACCTGCATAATTACACTGCAGGCTTGTGGCTGTGGGCTCCATTGTATCTCTGCTTTCCATCGTGTATTCTGGGATCATCCGCATATAAAATTAGTATGGGTGGTAAACAGCAATAAGATGTTCCCTGCTTGTACGGATTAAATTAAAATTCAGTAAGAAACAGAGCTTTGGGTGAGTTTCCAAATTACTTGCAGGATTACACTGAGGAGATTGTTATGGTATCATAAACCTTTTTGGTAGGCAAACAGTCTGATGCAGGGAAGGTGGTTTTATTGTCTTGCAGCGCTTTTTCTGTTTTATGTAGTGCTGTGTAATCTTTTGTTATTAAATAATAAGCAAAATAAAAACAGTTGTTTGTCACAGCCAGCTTGTTTTTCAGAGAATTTGCTCACTTTGAAAGTTCAGTCTGTGCGATCTCCAGCCCTGTCAAGAGCTATTATATTGAATCTTCTTTTAAATTGTTTAAGCTGGAGGACAAAACTAGATGTTATCGTGCTCATCTCAACTGAGAGCAGAGCAGAGCAGATGCAGCAGGGAGCAGCCTCTGACGCTACGTACCGTGCCGTTAGTTTTTGTCGCAAACATGTCAAGATTATCTGCTTCCAGTGTTACATGTGTTGGCTGGCGTGAACATTAGTAGATCTGCATAATTTCTGAAGCAGTTTGAAATGTGGATGTAACACTGGGGGCTGTGTGAAATCTTTCTCTTTTTTTGCCCTTTTTACAAATCCCCTTGCTGTTCAGAAGGTTGCTTGTTTTGCTACTTCCTCTCACAAGGTACTGTATGAATTTGTAAAGTTCATAACAAAAGTCACCCAAACTAGAAAGCATAAGTAGTGAACAACTACTAAAACACTGTGAAAGACCAGTTGCAACATTACTTTTGGAACAGAGGCTGTTGGCGCTTTAGCATAGATGGGGTCGTATCTTAATAGAGCATATTATTGTTATATATGGAACTTGGCAACCTTGAATTCAAACTGGGCTTTGATGGACAGGAATTTTCACCAATTATGTGTGTGTGTGCTTCTTGATAGCCTTTTACAGATCAGATTGATTAATGCACGTTAAAAACTGGATACCTAAGTTACTTGTTTTTTTCAAGCTATGTTTTTGATCATTAATACTCAGATCTCTCCCAGCCTCAAAAGCAGTCATGCTCTTCCATGAAGACACTTTTTTCCACCCTCTGCAGTGCAGCCAGACAGCAGAAGGAGCCTGTATCTGTAGCCATGGCAGCCAGTAAATTATTGCTCCATATGGCTGGTGTGGCAGCAGCTGCTCTGGTTTAAGGAGGTCAGGGCATGGGGGCATTTAAGAAACAAAACAAAAACCCACTATAAAACCTTCCTAAAAGGTTTTGTACAGTAATAGTAGGGTTCTCCATAGGCATAAGGAGAGCCAAGGGAAAGAAATTAACTTCTCTTTTTATATACCTATAACTTTTACGTAATTGTAATCAAAGACATGATTTTGGTGGGGGGTGTGGGGAAAGAGTTTTTTTATCTCTCTTTGTGATGGTTTTACCATTTTTCAGTTTTTGTCACTAGTGTTTGTATGTAGCACATGGTACCATGGTGGAATGAGCTGGGTTTTTCAGTCCACATGGTGAATGATCCCTGTAGGTCTGCGCTGCAGCAGGTACCCAACAGCCAGAGCAGGAGCAGAATCCGACCTGCTTATTTTGGATGCATTAGATGTTATGCTGAGAGAGAAACTGTATTGCCCAAATTGAATGGCAGCACTATATTTCTAGTAATGAAGTAGAGATGTATGCTTTGTGAGCAATTACATGGAACAGAAATACAGCTTTAATTTTGATTTGGGTCTGAGAATCGCTCACTGCTGAAAAATGGTATAGAAGGGCTCTTGGATTTAGCACTAAAATTTGCAAATAGGCTTTTCATAAGCATGGATCTTTTTATTTTCATTAGGGGACCATTTTAATTAAAATGAAACTGGAATGTTTACTCTTCACTTCCTATAGCTGTGATTGTTTTCTTCACTGTGTGAGCTCATGTGTAATTTGCTCTAAAAGAAATGTCAGCAGTTTCTGATTACCTTGTGAGTCTTACTCAACAGCTTGATGTTAATTGGGGGGAGGAAAGATTTCAGGGTGCTCCAGGGAGATCTGATGTCTTTTGGTAGCAGGAGGAAATAGGTGCTATCTTTGGTACAATGTTAATTACAGTAATCACTACTACTGGTTTAAAATAAAAGTCCTTCACTTCTTACCCCCATTGGTTTTTTTCAATTGTGTCAATGAAATGCAACCTGTTTGGTAATTAGCATCCTTCAGTTATATAACCTTTTGACATTGCTGCATCCATATGTTTGCAAGTGTCTAAACAGGCTGGCTTTTGGAAAACCCTGATTGACAGTAGGTAGGCAATCTCAAATCTTGGAAAACAAGTTTTTTATGCTGAGGGTGGTGAAACAGTGGAACAGGTTATCCAGAGAGGTGGGAGATGCCCCAGCCCTGGAAACATTCACGGTCAGAATGGATTCAGCTTTAAGCAACCTGGTCTAGTGGGAGGTGCCCCTGCTCATGGCAGGGAGGTTGGACTAGATGACCTTTAAGGTCCCTTCCAACCCAAACTATTCTACAATTCTGTGAAAGCTCTACAATTCAGGTTAGATAAAGGAAAGAAAAGGCCAGATTAAGAGGGAGGAGAGCATTCATGCCTTCAGATACATTCTGTCTAAGTCCAGAAGCTCACCGGGATTAGTAAGTAGTAGATAGTTTATGTGGGTCAAGAGTATCTCTTTCTTGACATTTTTGATCTTTATGACATGTGACAAGAAGTGTCTGTGGCAGAACGATGTGTTCTGCATCCTTCGGCAGGCCATCTCCTGAAGTGTTCCTGTGGCTTCTTTTTGTTTCTACTTTTAGGAGACACCTTGGACTACTTTGGTTGCTGAAGTTCCTTTTGGGTCTTGCAAAGCATTTCAGAAATGAACAATTTCTGAACCTTTTTGGAGCTTAGCCATTATCTTGTATTTTAATAGTCTTCTCCGTCAGAGATAATGATCTGAGTCTCCTCTGCTCATTCTCTGAGGTCATGTTCCCTCCTGCTGATTGTTTGAAATAAATAAATAAGTAGGAAAACAACCAGTATTTGTGTGTTAACAGGGAGGAATGACTAATAGAAAAACAAGAAGAAAGGTACTGCTTATCATAAAAGACTGTATCTCTGGAGACGTAAATGGGTATTCATTAAGTTGTTTGCCTAGACTTAGTTAAAAGACATACTTGAGGAGCTGTCTAAGCAGTGTTTCAGTAGAAAGCAAGTCATCCTTTTTGTGACTAGATACTTCTAGACAGGGAGGAGAGAGCCAGAAAGCAACACTACCTGATGGATTGAAAACAGCCTTTGTGGCTGTTTTTCAGGAAGAACAATATTTAACACTTACCTGTAAAGTAATAGTGATCCACCCTTTCTCCCAAAATATGCAGGTTTTTTTCTTATCTAATGCAGAATTTTTAAAGATGTTTATGTTCAAGTTGTGTCTTTTCTCATTCAAGATATGCGGAGTCCACTTGGTTTTGATGATGATGTCTGTAGCTGGAGGTTAGAATTTTGTCTGTGATGATGATGATGTTACTGGTATCCTTGGTATAGCATCAACTACAGGGAAGCAGTTGCAGAGCGGTGCTGGGTAAATCAGAGTGTCACTTATTTTTGCCATGTCTGCATTATTCCAAAAAATCAGTTTTTGCCTTTTGTAATATGTGACAAACCCACCTATTTTGAAGACTGGAGCTGAGCTGGGGCTGCAGACTGAGATTTTGCTGCTGTGCTTCTTGGCAAACATAATTTGTTATTATCCTGAACTGGGACAGACTCTTACGAGGGAATGTGTGTATTAATTACTGTGGAGTCTGTGGCTCTCTGGTCATTACCTTACATCTTTAACCTAGTAGTTGAACAGCATAACACTAGCAAAGTTCTTTCACTGTTTGAAGAGTGAATACTCTGTGTCAGTCCCTTGTGGGTGGTGTAACTTTTCTAATGTTCACCATTTCTTCTTTCCTTCTTTGCAGATTAAGGCCCTTGATTTCAACACAGCTTGCTAAAAAGGCTGCCACTGAAGAGGTATGTAAAGTCCAGCACTTCTCCTAGTGCAACAGTTTGAATTTGGAAGTTCCCGCAAGCCTTTCTCAGCCCAGCTCTGGTTATGTGGTAGATATGGGCAAAAGAAAATAGTCTCGTCTCTCTGATCAGACCAGGAGCCGGTTACTGCAAATAGGTTGCCCGTTTTGTAACCAGTATTTGCCCTTACTTACTAGCACATGCCTGCTTAGACAGCGAAAAAGAGAAAATTCCCCGCAAACATCTGAAAAGATACACATCACACAAGTAGGTAGGAGGAGCAGGAGAGGACAGAGCATTTCTCAGCACTTGGACCGTCCCCATGAAGAAGGGGGGTGATGCAAAATGCCACTTCTGTGCAGCCAGCACTGACCCAAGGGAGGGGTTGGGCTTCTGCAGGAGACCGGTGAGGAAACAGTGAGAGCTTACCCTATATAGCATGGCTTACTCTTTGGTTGGTTGGTTGGTTTGTTTAGTTTGAAATTACAACAATCCCATAGAAAAGTCAGTGCTAGTAACGGGTCACCACCAGAAACCCTCCTTGAGTGGCTTTGTGCACCTGCATTTTCTGATGAAGGGATCTGGATTATTATCAGAGTTGCAGTGGTAACTGCTTACTTCCACTAGTATTTTCACACTGTACGGAGTAGACAGATGCATTTGATGTATGATAAAATAGCTGTCTACTGTGTACCTAAAAATTCTGTTAGTTGCCAAGTATACCAAAAGTATCTTTCCTTCTACTTTTTCCCATGAACATGTGACACTGACACCCCTTTGAAAGTGAACCAGTTACCTTGAGTTTGACAATTGCCCACCTGTACCTAAGCAGATGCCAAGCTGCAGTCCAGGATGTCTGGAAGTGAATTCAGGAAGTTCTATTTACAGGTGTTGTTTGACTACCTTATTTTTAAAATGACTGAAACCCGTTGATTTTCAGAAACAGTTTGATATCCTGCCTGGGGAAATACATTTTCACTTCTTATGCTATGCTCATTAGAAAACTCTGCACATTTTCAGAAGTGTAGCAGCCTGGAAGTGGACATGATAATTAGAAGAAGGTCATATTTTAATTAGCATGGTGCAATTTTAAAAAATAATGACTCAATTGTAGCTCTTTTATAGTCACCCATTTTTTCAGAGCAGATGGATACTTTTGAGCATATAAATTGATATATATTTTGATGCCAATTCATCTTAAACTGTTGTATCTATTTCTGCTTATACCAAAAACCTACATGGACTCAATTTGATCACTGTAGAGGCAAGAGCAGTGGTAAGAAATATAAAACAAACTGGAGGGAAGTTCCTCTAAATAATATGATTAATTTGAGCATCAAAAAATTATGAAAACCTGTCTTTCAGTGATCTGAATACCAAAATACTTGATTTTCCATTAAAATTAATGGGTGTCTTTTGCCTATAAATGAGCTATTGGAGCAAACCCTTAGGTGACTTTGAAAAACTCAGGCAGATCTTTAGGTTGACTGGCATGGTATATAACAAGTTAAGGAACAACTTTGATGTTTGAATAATTAGACTGTCAACTTTCTGGTACGGGGACTCTATTTATGGTATATCTGTAAAGTGCCTGGAGTTACAAGTTACAGGGATTCTGGCAGTTACTCCATTGCAAGTAAACACTTTTATAAATAAATAAAAATGAATTACAATGCTGAATTAGAACACATGGCCAGTGGAAGTGGAGAATATGAAGCAGTTACATAGTTGTAGATTGTAATTTAAAAGCTAAAGCACAGGAGGACTTTTCTTGTGGTAGGGACCACAGGAGTTGGGGTTTCGTGATCTCCTTTGGACCATTCATTGTTAGGAGCAAGTCTCCATTGTCCTTCCAAAGGAAGTGATCCTAGCCTTTTTTGTCCCTGCTAGTAGTGGAGATGATTCTCTCTGCTGGTAACAGCTGGTACTGACAGGTACTGTTAAGCATGCCTGTCCCAAAATTGCTTATATGACAAAGTGTTAATGATGAATCTTTAGTGTTCTTCAAGTTGCCACTAGTGGGATGTCCCTTCTACACCATGGGCTCTAGTGTACAAACCCCACATAGTCCGTGTACAGAACGGAAGGGAAAAGTACACTGTTAGAAAGTTGGTGGAGATAAAGCTCTTGTGATGTTTCTTCCCTGGATGAGAGAGAGAGATGGGGCCTGAGACTGAGCACACCATGGAAATGGTGCCAGGCCAGAGACTGTGCAGGGGAAGACCAGATTGCTGATTCCTGCCCCATTCACAGATCAGTTATTAGTGAGCTGAAGACACTATTACCTCCAAATTTACCTGTCCCTTTGCTCTGTTGTCCTTTCTCTCCTTCCCTGCCGTGTCCTGCCTAACTTTGGAGCAGCAGGGGAGATGCCTGTGTGGAATGGGTCCCATCATGATTGATTCCCAAGTTAGTGTTTGGGGATCATTATTCTGATGAATTTCATAGGTAACAATACCCGTGCTAACTTCTATTATCAACCTAGTGCTCTGGCATCACATTAAGGGCTGTCTAAAGCATGTTATTTGTTCCACAGCTCACTGTGCCCAAAATTAATCCAACCGCAGCTATCAAAACTAATACATGTTGAGTTTTTACTGATTTGAAGGGCACATTTTTGCTATCATTAAAGTGTCAATAATGTTATTGTGTAATAGGCCTGATGTGAGTTGAGAACAATGAGAAAAAGGTTGTAAGTTTTCCTGCAGAGCTCTACTAAGGAGCCTTTACTCCCAGATTTCTCCTTACCTTGTGCTTGCAAGAGGATCCTTGTTCTGCTGTTACCATCTGTGGGTATTTCACTTACTTGAAGAGGAATTATGTTAAAACTGTGGATGCTTGTGCCTGACTTTCATTTGGGGACCGTTTCACTGAGCAACTTTCAGGTCCCCTGCAAGAGCTAAGCTTTTAGCACTGGATGTGGTCTGCTAACTTTTTGTACAAATGCTGAACAGCCCCTCTTTGTTTTGCAGGTGACCTTCCAAAATGCACAAGCAGAAGCTCCTGACTTAGAAAAACCAGCAGCTGTGTTAGTGGAGAGTGGCCCAGTAGCTTACAACCCTGATGAAGAGGTAGAAGAGGAAGAAATAGAAGAAGATGATGATCATTGCATGAGCGCCTTGCAGTTAATGGGAGGAAACGGTAAGATGGGATGCTGTCTGAATTGCCATCTACTGGTGCTGCAGGGTTTGTTGTTGCAGGGCTGAGGATAGGCAGGGTTTCCCTGCTTGTCTCTGTCCTCTGGCAGCTTGTCCTGCGCAGAGCTCCTGCCACCTTTCTGGTGTTAACCATTCTTGTGGGAAAGCCTGGAGTCACCCTTTTCCAACTGCTCCTCAGATGACTTTGCATCTCGAGCTTTAGGCTAAGAGGGCTTCTCGGGAACAAACTGATGTTACACCTTTCTCAGAATAAGGTTTACTAATGTGGATCTGAGGAATTATGGGGTCAGTAACCCCTCCACAAGCAGCGCTTGGAATTTGTTGCCACCCAAGCCGAACCACCCTGCTTCTGCCTGCCTCTTTAGCTGGGGCTCCACCAATGTCCAGATTGGCCTCTAGCCCTGGGGACATGGCTCTCCAGCTCCAAACAAAATGAATTGTCACAGTCTGTTTCTGGGGAAAGTGGTAGGAGGAACGAGTTCTTCACCAAGTACAGAAATTGCATTGATAGCATACAGTGTGCTGTATGGTACACAGATATGTGCTAATTTCTTTGGGTTACCCAGCAAAGCCATTCATATAATTAGGTTTCTTTGCTGGCAGGAAAAGGCAGTATCCTCTCTGCTGCAGTTTTTCCTAGCTGGACACATCCACATTTATCCTTTATTAAAAGCTTCCCCTTAGAAGTTAAGCTTTGAAAATACACAAAAATATTTTTTAAATGAGAGCTGCTAATTATGGGTTGTGAAAAAGCACGATGGGAATAAGTTTCCTACAGACACGTTATTTACTGCAAAAACCTTTTCCAGTATTATTAATTTAGCTGTCCAGGACAATATGTATACATTTCACAAAAGTGTCTGTTGCTTTTAAATTGATTTCTCCACTGGAAAATAATTGCTGAACCGTAGGAAAAACAGTTTGTTGCCTGCATTTATTATTAGAATAATGTTCCCAAGAAAAAGCACCCATGTTGGGCAGGGTGGGTCTATGTTTATTAATCAAGCCCCCCTCAAAATAGAATAAAGGTCACTGAGCTTTTTTTTTCTTTGTAAATGTTACTATTTTTAAACCGTTCTGAGAACATTCCGCTACTCCCTGTCTCGTCTGGACAACAGCTGAAAAATCAGAGTTTAAAAAAAAATAAATAAAAGGAAAGGAATATTCCTAAAATTGAAGCACAGGTATGCCGAGCTGCTTAGCAGAACAAATAACTCCTTTCTGACAGCTTTCTTCATGGCTTTTAGACCTGTCTGCCTGGAGTAACTGTTGGAATTACAGATGGTGAACTTCACCCATCCTACACAAATTATTATAGATTACACTTAATTCTGCTTCCAAGCATTTGCTTGACTCTTTGGATGAAATGTTTCACTGTATTGAATTTGGAATATAAAGGTTAACTTTACTGGATGCTTATATTTAGTAGCTATCCATAGGTTTGACTATACAACAGAAGATATGTTTCAGTGCATTCAGAAGTGGACAGAAGAGAAATTTGTGCATTAGAAAACCCAGACAAGCCTTCTGACACACATTTCACACAGTCTTTGCACTCGGCATTGCTTAAGTAAACAAAAGTGGGTAAAAAAATAAGCTGTGCAGAGTTTTAAGTTGTTCTTCTACGAGTAAGTAGATACAGGAGATCTGAGTCAGATCCTTTGGTCAGGATTCGTTGCATGACTCCTTTGATGTTGATGGGAACCCAGAGCTATCTCTGAACCCTTGCACTTTCAGCTTATAAATCCATGAATAATATAAACGAGCCAGCTTTTTTCTTGGTGGCTGCGTGTAGTGAGAACTGTGCTTCTTTGTAAGTGTATGCTGCTGCTCATCAACCACTGTGTTCCAAATTACGCATGACAATCAGGCTTGATCACCTTAGCCACTGAATTAAACCAAGCACATATCCATGTGCCAAGTATTGCTAAATGAGGCTCCAGTGACAAGTGGGGAGAGATATTTACACATACATGCTTGCAAATAATTTTATTTCATTGAGGAGAATACACGCAAGAACTTTTTATTTAGCCCTAAGACAATGTATGATTTTTTTAAATGCTTGCTTAGGGCAAAACTTACCATCTAGTTACCTAGCAGGAGAACAACCTGAAAGTAGCAGTAATTTCCTTTTATCTTCTGCCTACCTGAAATATTTGCATTTTTATATGTCTGTCTTTGTGTGTTTCAGATTATGGCTGCGATATGGATGATGATGATGGGTATTAGTTCTGTTACCTTCCAAAGGACATGGACTGAGTCTTGTTCCCAGCAAATCTTTAGTCTTCAAACTGTATGAATAGCGAAAGAAGCTATCTATAGTCATCAAATGTAATTGAACAATCCTTACTTTTGTATAACAAATTTTAGATTGGCATTTACTCTGGTCAGCTTACACTGACCCATAACCCAGCAATAAAGTTTGGGTTTGTACTTGATTTTTTTTTTTAATTCTAGTGGATCATAGTTTGAGGATGAAATTAATGGGAGTAATGTTTCCAGAGAACAAAAGAGAAGAGACAAAATAGACTGTGTAAAAAGCATGTGTGGCGAAAACAACACAACTCCTATTTATGTGACTCTGCTTTTAGGTGTGCTGTTGAAAGGGAGCAGATTGGAGGACAGATAGGAGGACAGGTAAAAATGAGAAGAGCGCCTGTTGATTATTTGAGTACAGTAGCATTAGTTGTCTCACACTGCTACAACCGGAAAAAGAAAACCTTTCCAACCTGTATTGTACGCATGACCCCCTTACTGTATGCAAGTTTTCTTACCCAAGCCTATCCAAAATTAATGACAGGCAGGGCAGTATCGATTACTCTGAAATGAAGTATAAAGAGCAAGCAGGTGAAGATGGTGTGCTCACATGCCTTTGCTGGGCAGCCCTAGGACAGCCAGGTCTTGTTGCCACTGGTATTTCCGCAGGAGAGTCACTCCGGCTATCTATGGAGCTGCTCTTGTCTGACTGAGAGTGAAAGTCTGCTCCCAAGAGCTGCCTGTCTCAAAAAACAGTTGAAAGAAAGAAAGCTGAGCTTTTTAATAAATAAGCTACTTTGGCTCAATTTAATTTAATGTAATTTATTTAACCTTCTATGGGTAGATTAAAGGTCATCATGCAGCAGTCAGACTTTCATAGCTCAAAGCCCACCTTTGAACTGTCGCTGCTGTGTTAATAATGGTGAAGCTCCAGTCTTGTGTGACCCGAAATGCAACAGGTGGGTCTTTCTCATTCAGATACATCAGCTCTTGCAATGCCATGAGAGCAGGGGTCAGGGATGGAGCCCTACTGCCAGATCCCACCTTGTTGCCTCTGACCTGCCTTTCCCAGACATTGCTGGGTCCAATGCTCTTGGCTCCGTGGGAAATGCATAGCATTCAGGATCATGCTCTTGATGGCTGCAGCTGCAGGACCCAAGATGCTTTCATCTCTCTCCCTTTCTCATGACAGTCATGAAAACTGTAGCACCACAGGCTTGTCTTAGGCCAAGGAAGGATGAATATTTATCTTGCCAGAGTGGTTTCTGTTAAACTCTCTCTCCTGATCAGTTGTTGATCCTACCCGTTTTGAAAAGTGCTCATCACTAAAGCACTATTCATCCTCCTGCTGCAGAGGGCAGGAAAAGAAGCTGCCTTGGGAAGTTCTCTAGCTGCTGCCAGCCAGAGTGATGATGATGCTCATACCTGTGGTCATCACCAAGGAGGGGAAGGGCCATATGGCCTTCCATACCTCTTCTGTCCATCTCAGTAACATGCATAATGAGGGGTCATTTAACTAGAGTAAGAGCGAGTGCTTTTTCTAGGAGCAGACTTGCTATTGTTTGGCTGTTAAATGTAGTTTGTTGGGTAGGTTGTATCTGCTAGATATTGTTGAGCCATATAGGAGTGTTTTTCCAACGACGACTTAAAAGCAGAACTTGGTAAGAAAAAGGGGGTAGTGAGGCTAATGGGAAGAAGAGCTCTTCTGAACTAGATTTCAGTTACTTAGTTTGCAGCACTTAAATGAAAGAAGAGATTCCATATAATTCTTAGGACGAAAACTGGCATTTTCACAAAAAACTATAGATTTTTTTCTGATACTTTATAAGTACTGCACAGAAAATGATACCGAGGAGATAAACCTTTCTACCTCTCTTTTATCTACACCATAAATTCAAAATCAGGCCTGCTTAAGACAATTTTTTTTAGAAGTAGTTTGTTTTGTTGAAGATCATGCTGTGCAAGTCTTTGAGACAGATGAGTTTGAGCATTTGGTTTTGAATTAATCTGCCAATAGCACTATTACACATACCCACACTCTCAGTATATTCTCAAAGCTTGGGTTTTATTCCAAGGTACACATTCTCTACACCGGAAATAAACATACATAAATAAACATGCCTATGACTCATGTAGGTTGAGTGCTTTCCTCAGATGCTTGTAGTTGGCTCTTAAAGAAACCGCTAAGTTCTTTATTGCTAAGGGTCTTTCCTCCAGTCTTCTGCGTTGATTTTCATTGGTTTGTTCCCCCAAAGGATACTAAACCTGCTGCCACGTAGTGGTGTTATGTGCAGGAGCTGAGAGTCCACCAACTGCTGCTAGTAAACTTGAATTTCAGTAGCACACTGTGTTTCTGAGAACATTGTTTCCTGCACTGGAAGTAGAGGATTGCAGTTTTTGAATGCTCTCATAAGATTTGATTAGGAAAGGCTGTTGCATAGTCTGCTAGAAGGGTGCTTGGAGAGGAAAGAATAAAAAAAAAAACAAAACAAAAGACAAAAGATTCCATAGCATCTCAGTATTGCTGGTGAAGTTAATGGCTTGGTTTCTGTACAGGAATCCTAAAGGAAAGGCCGTGGTATCGGATAGGCAGACTTCACTGAGCATTGTAAAGCTTCTTAAGCTATAGTGGTTATGTGCATTTTTAATTTATTGGTGACTTACCAGGATTTTTATAATGTTCATTCCTTCTTGATTTAACTAAGCTCAGGAAATGTAAACAGATTAGAACGTGCTAGTTGCTGTTTTTATAGCTAGTCATTAAAATGTAAAAAGATTAACACTGCATTAACTCTGTTTACTACTGTTGATGTATCTGGACAATTGTGTTGTATATAAGTGAGCCTGAATTCACTTGGAGTGATTTGGACCCTGCTTTTCTCAGGATTCTGATTATAATGAAGAGAGCTTATAAGCCTTCAACATTTGTTGTTCTTAGATCTTCTAATTTGAACCCACACAAGCTGTATATCAGTGGTTTTGTTACATAAAGCATGGCTGTTGCTGAGAGTCACTTTGACAGACAAAGCCCTCCAGCTGTTGCATCCAGCTTGTCTGCTCTACAGCCTTTTAGCATTCTCGTATCGTGGGAGTAAAATGAAAGAAAGAAGGAAAATAATGTTATTTTTCACTATGATAAGTGCATTTTCGGTGTCTTATCGTCTATGACATTTCTTTAAAATCACTGTGTTCAGTATAGCAACCTTTAAATGGTGCCAGGCAGCCTTGTCTTGAGGGTTAAACATGTTCGTCGAAAAAGTTCTTGCCATCCTGATGGCTTGTTTGTATTCTTTGGATTGCATTGAAACTCCAGTCACAGATGTGTACAGTTAATGTAGAGTTTGCCTAATAAGTGTTCTGTTTCTTATTTTTGTGTTGAATCCTTTCATTTGGTTCAGTCTGTGCCAAGGAAATTAAACCTGTTTGATGTAAGCATATGTATCATCCTTACACAACCACAATATGAGCCATGTTAAGCTTTTTTACTGTAATATATTTGCTGTAAATAAAAAGTAAAACCCTTACATAACCCGTATTTTATGATGCTGTCCTGCTAATTTCTGATTCTTCTGTTCTTTTTTCATTGCTGTGTGATTGGTTGTTAGTAACCCAAAGTTGTAATTCAGCTTTCTTTTGTCTCTAGAAGGAAAGACACATCTAATCAGGCAAGAGTTTTTTACAGGATATTGTTCCACTGATAAATGTAGATACTTTCTGTAAACTGCATAACATTAGCAAGGTTTTTCCACTGAGCTACATAATTAACTGACTGTGGGAACAATATAGTGTGTGTGTTTAGTGGAACTGTTCCAGTGCTTGTTTCTGAAAGTTGTACCTTGATAAATAAGGTGTGTGCTGAGTAAAAAATAATGTGATTTTGTCAAAATCTGATCACAGAATATCAGGGGTTGGAAGGGATCTTGAAAGGTCATCTAGTCTAATCCCCCTGCCAGAGCAGGAAATCCCCCTGCTGGAGCAGGAACACCTAGATAAGGTCACACGGGATCACCACAGTTTGGATGCCAAAATCCACATCTACTCTTGGTGCATGTGGATGTTTGCTGCTTGTATATTTTTGGGAAAGTGGAGCTACTACTGGGTCCTCAATGTCTATACTGCAAAGTTTTAGCATATCGTAGGACAATTAGTGGTAGGCAGTATGTCTCATTCCAGCATTTCACTGGGTTCCCATACTCTGATATAGGTGCCCTTCTACTCATTGACATTGGGATGTTTTTATCTTAGTTTCTTTTCAGCTGTTCCAACCCTTGCCACTAGTAGTTGGGAACTTCTCCAGTGATGTCCATCACTAATGCTCTCTCACTCGTAACAGCTAAGCTGTTGAAAAGTACTGGCCACTTTGGCCTCGTATTTTTGCTATTGCCAAGCTGTACAGTTTATTTGCTTTGTCCTCTATTTTTTCTCTTCCCCCCTACACCCGGCTGTTGTAAGCAAAGGATTCTGTCACCCCAGCTGTGTTCATCGAATGCTCCTCCATAAGGAGTCTGAGAAGTTAAACAATGTTAGTAAAGCTGAAATCTTGCAAAGCTTTATATTATCTTCATTTGTCACCAGTAGATCATAAGATACTCATTCTTAGGCTCATGTTCTGTAATGCAAAAGAGGCTGTGGTAATTTTCTGTTCTTGTCGCGTGTAAGAAGAATTGCAGCAAATTATTTGGTACTTCTTCTGCCTGCCCTGGTATCTGACAGATGTCTTGGTGAGTGGTGGTTGTTCAGTGAAACAAACTAAGGAACTTACTCAGGTTAAGCACATATGAAAGGAGGCTGGGTGAAAAATCATGACTTAGGGCATAACAAATCTACTTGGAGAGTTTTCATCATAACTGCTTTTTTCTTACGGGACTGTTGTGCATTTTTATGGAAATGAGGGAGGCACATACATTTCATGGAAATGCAAAATGAAATTCCCATCTTGCCATGTGCTTCTAGGAGCACAAGATTTAATGACGTCTACTCTGAGTCTTCCATTTGTGATTGTATGGCTTGGCATTAAGTGGCACTGTGCTGGATATCGGAATGGCAGTCACTGTATTATTTGTTTCTATTGCAAAATTGCAACAAGAATGCTTTCTTTCTGCCCTTGGTGCTCTAAGTAAAGTTTTTTAATTCTTCAAAAGCAGAAAAAATACAGCAATTGAAGGAATTTGAACAAAGCAACAGAAAGAAACATCACCAAGACTGCGCTTACCAGGTAATTTTTCTTCAGTGCTCTTCTCTGGGAAAGGTAAAAAGTATTTACATGCAGAGGCTAAGAGGCCCAAAAGTTGTATCTTGGCAGCAGCAGAGGCGAGGCAGCATTGTCCATTTTCCACACAAGAATTCCAGACTCCTGTTTCATGGTGTATCCTGCACCATCTTCATCATTTTGTAGACTGGGTGGGCAGTCCACCTAGCCAGGTAAGGAAAAGGAGATGGTGAGGTGTCTGTTTCGCTTGAGTTAAAAAAAAAAAAAAAAAAAAAAAAAGGAGATTATTTAGAGTGGCTTTAAGGGCTGTAGTTTGATGTTAAGGGGAAAAACAAGCTGCATTAAGAAAACCAGAATGATCAGGGAATATTCCTCTGCAGTGATTTGACTGTACAAGGGACTGTCAGCATAGGAACGGACCAAGGATAATATTCACATCTCTGGTAACCCGACTGTTCACACAGCTGCATTAAAAATTTAATTCCTTGGCTATGCTGCTGTTCCTGACATGCTTCTGCTCTTGTGGATGTGATTTCCAGCTCTGCCCTGCGACGTCAGCTGCACACACATGTGCTGGTGGACACATTTCTGGCTTGGTGCAGATGTTTCCTTGTCCCCCCTGCCCATAGCTGCTCAGTCTCAAAGAAGAATCTCTGAGATTCTGGGGGTAAAAAAGGCCACCTGCTCATTTCTCAATTCTGGCTTTTTATAACCCTGACAAGAAATAGGCTAAACTGCAGACTGCACAAGCTGGCCTTCAGTTCCGCCTTGCTGCGGAGCAATAGTGCATGGTGGAGGGCAGCACACAAGGCTGGTGCAGTCATCCATCCTTGAGTGGCTCAGCGGGTAGTGTAGCTGGCAAGTATTTCTGACTCCTGTCCTTTTTAATGAGGGTCTCTTAAGTCTGCCATTGTAGTGGTTCTAATCCTGTTCTTTGTTAAATACCCTTGGGCACATAAGGATTTCAAAGCAAACACTTTTGAGTAAAAGTTCCATGCAAAGAGTGTGATCTGTGCCCTAAGCAGATGTCTGTTGGCAGTCAGGGATCTTAACTTCCTAAAAATGCAAACAACAAATAGGAAAGTGATGTGAAAATATCTATGGTAGATATTCACAGTTGCTGTAAGTTGGTACAGTTCCTGTGACTTCCCGTCAGGCAATAAGAGCTCTGCTGGCTTAGGTCAGTTGAGGATCTGTGCCATTAGCAACAGTCTCTAGAGGTGGTACCAGTACTGAAGGAGGAGAGAAAAGTGCTCTGGGGTGAAAACGGTTTGTGATATTGTGGTGTGTTGCCCAAAGCCACTTCATACTCCATTTGTCAAGCACAACTTACTGCCTTGCCTAATTAACCAGCAAACTGGATTTACCTATTTTGCTGGTTTTAAAATAAATGAGAAAAGTGAACTTCAATGGTGATATAGCTTTAATCTGCAGTTTATAATGCATCCTTCTTCAGCTCTGCATGGGAATGGCTGCAGCTGTCAAAACTCTCTCTTTCTAGGTGGTCACAGACTACTCTGACATGCATCTGTTGTAATTGAATAGTGGTTCTTCAGAGCAGCATTGTGTCTGGGAAATAGGCAAAATCCTTGTATCTGCTTTGATTCCTATCCATACTCGCAGAGCTCGCCAAAGCAGATTTACACATACATACTGGAACAATTCAGAAAAGATTCATAGGCTAGCACAGGGTAAAATACAGCTATAGCAAATGGTTTCAAAACTCTAGTCACTATTTTCAAGCAAACTTTCACACAAGGCCACCGGGAAATTGTTGATGCTGCTGCATGCTGCATTAAATCAGTAGGACCTACCATAAGCTCTGAGGTCTCCCAACAGCAAATCAGTCCAATGTGAATCATCGTGTTTTCTTTATGGACCATCAGGCACCATGAGGAAGTCTGAGTGAATTTTGCTGCCTGCAGTAAGATGAAGGAACTATCATCTTGTTGATCTTATATTGCTTCAGAGGAGCTGGCTGCGCTGAATTAATAAAATGCCATCTAAAATACTTCTGGCCAATGTTCTTGGCATATGTGCAAGCGTGGATTTTCAGATCTCCCCTGGCCACTTGGTACGCAAAAAGTCTCTATCACTAGGGGTAGTGCCAACTCTTTTCCAGCTGCCCAGCACAGACCCCAAATATTGACACTGCATATGGGTATAATACTGGTGTGAAGGGGGGTACATCTCATATGAAAGATGATGGTACACCACTTAGGAGATTATATTTATCCCAGTCTGATGCACATATGAGTGTGGAAAAGCAGGTATACTACTATTGCCAAAAAAAGAAACCATAAATAAGAAAACATTATTTGTGTCTGAGGGTGCAACATGGGAGAAAGAGCTGAGCTGGGAGCATGGCACAGCATGGCTTTAACTGGAAAGCAGGAGTGACAGCTACTTCCCACTCAAGACCAGAGGAGAGCTTTAGGGACAGCAGTGGGTTTTACTTCTGGGTGGCAGCTCATCAAGACCTTGGGCTGCATTGTTGACTGGTGCAGTCATTGGTGCTCAGCAAGACTCAGTCTGGTGTCAGAGAGTCACCCTTCTGGTTAGTTGGAAGTCCTACCTCGTGGACACCCCATCTACCAGCACAAAGGGAAAATGTCTCTAGAGGAAGCAAACTTACCCACTGAAATCCCTGCAATCTGTAATAAATATGTGAGATGTATAAAGCTAACAAAATGGAATGGAGTCAGACATGAAAGTGAAATCTGCCTTTTTTAACTTGAAAACAGTGTGATATCAGCAATGCTGCAGTGTCTGGGAGCAGTCTGAATAAAAATGTGGACACATTTAGGAATTATCGTATTTGTACAAGAAATGTTCAAAGGGCTGAAGTCTTCAGTCTCTTTAATTAGTCATGGGAGCGAACATCATTGGCTTTCTGTGAAAGAACAGCAGACTGTTGCCGTTCTGTTTTTCTAAATACATGTCCTGTTTTCCCCTTAGTATATTTCATTATAAAATACAATATTAAAGCTTTAAGAAGTCTTTATTAGCTAGCAGATGGTTTTGCAAGTCATTTTAATGAGATGAAGAAAACTTTAATGGCAGACGTTTAAAGTTGTGCTTAGAGAGACTATTGCCTTTGGAAAAATCTTGGGAATGTTTTCTCCTTTTGTTTTGGCAGAGCTTGGCACAAGATTATGTACAAGGAAATAGAAGGGAATGATTTACGCCAACTGGTTCCCTCCCAAGAGTGGTTTTACATCAGTGTAACATCGTTGAGTTCCACAGTCATGCCATGATTTACAGAGGTGCAAAGGGAGAGGGAAATGTCATTAACTTGATGCAGTTCAGGAGAAATATTACATTTCTCGTATACTTGCCTCATTCCATTGCCACAGTCAAGAGACTTTTTGGGAAGTTTATAGACAGCTCCCTTACAGACAGGGCAGCAGTGTGCCAGCTTCTTCTGGACATCTCTTTCTTGATGTAGGCATCAGCACCATGTGGGGAGAAGAAAAAGAAGATGCTATACTCCTGAGACCATGTTCATGAGGGACAGCCTTGCAAGTCCTGGCCTTCTTCTTCCACCCTTGCTAAATTTCCTGAGCTATAAGATGCTTGTGCTGAAAACTGGTAGGGACTTCGTTGTTCTCAACCCCTGCCCCCACCCGCCTGCCCTCCCCTTCTTCCCCTTCCTCCCCCTCCCCTCCCTCAGCAAAACAACCCCAAAAAACCAAAAAAACCCAAACCACCACAAAAAAACCCCAACCAACCAAAAACAAAACAAACCTTTCAAGGTCTTGATGGTTCTTCCAGGCCTATATTTCTTGCTTGAATGACCAATGCCATCTTCTTTGGATGTGCAAGCTATCTCACAATGCATATGAGAACTCACATCTTGAACACCCAGTCCATGACAAGGAGAATTTATATTCCTCTAAATATGCAAGATCTTGTTTGTGGGTTTTTTTATGTGAGCAACTGCTGACTTTCAGACCTGCTTCTTCCAAGGGTTTGTCTTGGCCTCGCAGGAGCAGGGAGTGGGGAGCGCGTGGTGATTCATTTGCACAGCCAGAGGATTGACTGTCCCCACACATACTAAGAGATGAATCATGCTTCACAAAAGCAATAAAAAATGCCTACTAAATGAGTAATTGCCTGGCTACCTTCTTAGTCTGTCCAACCCTTTGTTCCTCCCTTGGACTGCTGACCCTGTAACACCTGGCCAAGCTTCAGTGTCAGCTTTTTGCACTGTGGGAGACCTCTGTCCTTCTAGTTTTTCTAGATCTGGCTGATCTAATCTCAAAAGCCATTTTTCAGATTTGGAAAAGCCTTGCAGCTATATCTGCTACAAAGGCCATTAAGGAAACCACACACCTTCCAGACAGAGGGTGTAGGATCACCTACACACTTGCAAGAAATAATGTCCTGTAATTTATCTAGGAACTATAGTGATGGACTTTTTAGAAATGCCCTCACCAACATATGTAGAAGGGAAAACAAGAAAGACAGTTTGCTGGAATGTTAACATTCAGCAGAAGACAATTTCTCTATTTGTGAGCCCCGAGGACTCTTAACAGTTGCTCTGAAAAGCCCTGTGATCTCCAAAGACTTGATATGAAGAAGGTTCTTTCTTCTAATGGCACTGTGTTTCTCTGCCTCATTGCTCAGGAGGAGCTCAAGAAGGAGGTTGGGGTGAACTGCTCTTCAGGATGGCAATAGCAAAGGTGCCTCTGTATTAAGCTGTACCAGGTCTTCATCTTCTCCCCTGCTTTGCAATTCTAATACTAAGTAGCAAAGAGGGGGTATCCATTGTCATTTTGCCACCATCCCTACAGTCATCACCATTAGCTCCTGGTAATAAAGATCCTTGCCACATTATGCTCTACTCTCTGTCCAGCAGCAGGTATTTCTGTGGAGACCTGTCCTGAAATAAAGGGCACTTGCTAAGAGAAAAAGAATTCCTTCATTTACCAGGAAAGTACAAGAAACATCTGTGCCCCTAGTGACAGATGCACTGTATGATGAGAACATCTCCTCATGCCCTTCTCGGGGTCATGGGACCAATAAGTAGCAAATTGCCATCTGCAGTGTTGGGACTCCTGCAGAGTGAAAGTCAACCTGCTCCTGCCAGCTTTGCCAGGCTCTTAATTGCAGATGTTGCAGTACCCAAATCCTCTCAAATTACTACATTGACTTGTGGGGTGGCCAAGGGGCAAGATGGGTATCTGCCATTTGAGGTAGGTGAATAAAGGCCATTGTAGTTAGGCATCTTTCCAGGCCAGGTTGTTCTGGGAACAAACAGACCCTTTTTCTACAGCCATTCAAAAATGTACAGGGACTCAGTTATCTTCTTGCTCTGTTTTGACAACACATATTTGCTGTGGCCTGTTTATTCCACTGACTCCCAAATTCATCACTCTCTGCTCTGTAACGCTGCCAGTCATGCCCTCTTAAATATATGTGGAGATCTACTCTATAGAGCTGTAGATTCTCCAGGAACATTTTACTTCATTTAAAGCCATCATCTTTTCTTGGTGACTCCCTGGGCTGCCTGTTTCTCTCCACTCAATATAAAGGAGCTGCTGGTGAGTTCTTGGGGCAGAGCTGTCTGCCGTGTAGGCACCAGGAATGAGATGAGGAAATCCCATTCCTATCTGCCTCAGCTTTCATTTAAAGTCCTAGTTGTCTAACAGAGCAAGAGGCTTGAGTGCCTCCCTTTTGCTATTAACCAGCCATCATGTCCCACAAAACAAAACAAAATAGCTTTTAATATATAGCTAGGCTAAGTAGCCATTGCAAAGTGTTGCAACATAAATATCTTAGGTTAATAATTTGTTTATCTGCCACTTCACAATAAGCAGGGGAAGCATTTTTGAGGCTGTTAAGCAATGCTCTTTGCAGCTAAATTTGGTGTTTAAAACATGTCCCTGAGACAAGCATCGAAAAACTTTGTGAGGAATAAAGACAATTTCAAATGTTCGAAGCACACACAGAATAAATTGCAGCTGGCCTATTTGCCCCACACATTAATAGCTGCTGCTGCTTTCTTTCTCTGGTGATTCCCACACTGCAGTTTTATTACTAAAGTTGTGTCATGTCCTGGTGCATGTGCATGTTTAATTTAAGCTCCATCAATCTAATCTGAAGTCCATGTGTGCTGAGTCAAGCCACATGCTGAATGCTATGGATCTACTCCTATTTCTGGCCCACCACTGTTATCCCTGTGTCCTAGTGGCTTGGACTCATCAGGATCCCTCCAGGAACAATCCCAGGGTGTTCTGATCCATCCAGAAGCAACTGCACTAACCACCACTGGAACTCTTGGCCCAGAGTCACAGTCACCACAAACTTTCTCTAGCCTCTAAAACTGAAGTACATTTTGGATCCAGTCTCTTACCAAGAGAGCACGTGGGTTACAGTGTCATAAGGAGCTGGAGATGAAACTCCTGCCTGCTACCATCCCTGAAAGCTGCCTGTCCTCTGCACTTGTGACATCCATAATGTGACATTGTGGATGCAATCCCCAGCAGTGAAGGCACCTAGCATTTCACCAAGGATGGGGACTCGAAGGGTGGAGATGGGAAGGCATGAGCTCATTAGGGCCCAATGTCAGCTGCCCTTGTACCTGGACTCAGTAGCTACACATGTATGTCCATGTAGATTTTTGTGCCAACTACATGTTAGAGAAATGCTGCACGGAGAAGGTCACATGTAAATGAAGTTTCACCCAAAGGATCTCATTGTTTGCAGACACATCAGTGAGATGGGGGAGGGAAAAGGGAATTTGTGCCCTTCCCTGGGGCAGAGACATCTTACGGGGCTGAGCAGATATGTGGGCCCCAGGAGACACCGAAGGCGAGCTCTCCTTATTTCAGTTGAGCAAAATGGTAGGCCATGTCCTGGGCAGCAGAAATGGAGTGAATTTCTGGGCAAAAGAAAATTTGTCAGGTCCCCTGGAAGGTTTCAAAGGTGGACTGTGGGTGCACATGGAGGGTGCTCCTCACTGGTGAGGTGTGCCATGGGAGCAGCTAGCAGGGGTGGCTTGAGGCACAAAGTAGCTGTGTGGGTGGGAAATAAGGAGATGGTTCCCATGTCACCCTAGGAATGCTAGATGCAAGTATTTGTTTATTTAATTTCTCCCTGGCTTTTACAAACACTTGTGACAGTGGTGCTTGTTTCATAGATCTGAGTAAGTAAGTGCTGCTGTTGACATTTTACCACCTGGCTTGTGTGAGCAAAGTGTGATTTAAGGCACCTGCGTAACCCTATTGTTGTTCTCTCTCAGAAGCTGGCTAGGTCTGTGGGCAGGGTACCAGGGCATAAATCACAGCTTCTCCCCACTGTCTGTGCTGGGGTCAGGGGTGATGTAAGGGCCCTGGAGGTAGGGGCAAAGCTTTCACTGCAGGCTTGGAAGAGGCAAAGTCACAGAAACCAAACAAAAAGAGTTTGATTACTCCCAAAACAGCTCTCTGGAAGAGTTGAATGGTGAATTTGAGCTGCTGTGTTCTGTACCTGTGGAGAGATGAGGTGGGTGTGATCTGCCTTGGGATAGGATAAGGAGCACACCTATGGGAGTCTTGGCTGTGGCTTGATAGGCAGCACCCAAGTTAACCAAAGGCATGGAAATCTTGGGGGGGGAGCGGAGGGAGGAGGGGAAGGGATAACATAGGACAGGATGAGACCCATCCCACATTCTTGAGTCACAAGGGAGCTATCATCTTCTCGTGCTTTGTTTTTGCACGGCTATTGGGGTTTGAGACGTTTCACTGTCTTTTATGACTGCTCAGTAATGTTCATTCTTTGTAGGGGGGAAACAGGAGTCATTATTCTCTTGGGAAACAAAAATGGTCCCATCCAAATTGTACAGTGTGTTAATATTTCATTTAAAATTCATGTGTGCATCTGCTTGTGAAGTGAACACATATTAGAGCCTTCTCAAGACTGCCACCTGGGTCTCCTTTGACATGCAGCCCTGTACTTTGCCCCTGCAATCAATGACCCTGTTTCCAACATCCCCTGCCCTCCCTTCTCTTCTCTTCACACCTCTATGTGGGGAATGTTTTTGCCTTTGTTTCACTCTACTTAAAATACAATGTACAACATTCCAGAATTGATCCTGGGGCTCATCACTGGTGCTGTAAAACTGGTATTTTGCATGTGCCACCATGAGAGAAGAGCATAACTTTGCCAATGCATCTCCTTCCATGGGAGAGGCAGGCTGGGGAGGCAGCTGGAGAGATATGCAGAAATCTGGGGTCATTGTCTGCTGCTAGGTATGAAGGTGTGAGGAAAGGCAGCTGATGCATTTGTTCCTCCAAACTAAACTTGTTTGGGTAGACATGGGCTACATTTCTAAATGGACTGTTTTTATCTATGTTTTAACACTAAACTCAGGCCCAGGGCAAAGCTGTGCTAGAAATTTCCCATGAGAATTAGTGCAGAGCCAGAATGGAACAGTCTTCAAGCTCCTCTCACTGTTTTCCAGAGCAGCACTGGAAAAGGATGGTATGTCAGCCTGAAACTGGAATTTCCTGTAATTCGTCCATTTTCACAATTCTACAATTATTAAAATGCAAATTATCTTTTCTTTTATTTTCTTTTTTTTTTTTTCTTTGCATGTGCTGGATGCTGTGAATCAGAAAGTGGCAGGAAATTATCTTGCTCCAATGTAATTTGATTCTTTCTCCCCCCCCCCCCCCCCCCCGCCTTAGTATTTGATGAGAAACCTTTGTATTTTCATGCTTTAATACAATCTGGCACATAATTACAAATGACTCATGGATAATCTTGGTCATGGAGCTCTCTGAAATTAGATGATAATTTAGCCTGGAATTTCTGTAGAAAGAACGAAGGAAAAGACAATTATAATTATTCTAATCAAGATATCTTTTTCTTTGCCTGGGGTATTGCTCTGTGAACTGCCAGAGGCCTGAAAGTATTTAGACCATTTCTGCCTCTCATGGTTTCCCAGGCAAACACCATGTAGCTTCATTGCCGTGAAATTCCCTTAAGTGCTACTGACAGAAGAGAAGATGAAAGGCTCAGGGGCAGAACCGCAGAGCTGCATGCTGGTGGGGTGTGAGCAGAGCATCCACCGAAAAGAGACGGGTCTGGGAGCTTTGTGCAAACCCCTGGGCCTTCCTGCCAGGAGGGACTGAATCCTGCACAGCAGCGAAAGGATATTTTGTGACATCCACCACTGGTGCCCACGCAGTGAGTTGAGGCACTGCAGCTGACAGAAAGGAGGGATAGATGCTCCCATTCGCATCACTGGGCCTTGTGCAACTTCCCTTTCATGGTTTAGGTGCTTCCAGTGAAGTGCTGGGCTGCAAGGTCAAGCACCACCTGACACAACAGAAATCACATCCTTGTTGTCACTGCTAAAGCCAGTGCTTTGAGCCTTTTAAAGAAGGGATCTCTAGTCCATAGGATGTTGAGTCAGAGAGGGGTCACTATGAGGTACGGAGTTGGTTGTGTGAGGCTGTTCCTGGCTACTAGATCTCGTGTTTTGGTCCTTTCTAAAGTGGAAATGTCAGCAGGTTGGTAGGAAAACAGCATTTTTTCAGGAGAGACTCATAAGAGTGTGGCTTGTCTCACCCAGGAAAGGCAAAGAGGTGATCTGAGTTCAATCTATAAATACTTCAAGGGGGCAAGCACCAGGGAAAGGAAAAAGCAAAGAAAACAAGGTTGCATAAGAATAAATAAGAATAAATTAAGCATGAAGTAATCTAGGCTGAAAGGTTTTTCAGTATTCTGGGGAATCTCTCCTAGTTTTATGTTCTGTTTATTTAGGGAAGGGAGATAAGGCTACTCCCTTCATCCCAGAAGATGAGTCTGAAATATAATGACTGGCCAGGTCCCCACCAACATTGCTGATTGTCCTGCTGATGATTATCTCTGGCAGCAGCATAAAATGGATGTGCTTATGAGTGGTCTTGGGTCCTCAGCTGCATCACTGGTAGGCAGGACCCTCCTTCCTGTCTCACCCGTTGGGGCTTGTTCCTGGAAGGGTCTTGAATAGGTTCAAGTACTGGTGATGCAAAACATCTCCTTGTTAGAAACCAGGAGAGGTTAGGCAAATAGGAAGGTCAATTAAACCAAAAAGAAAAATGTCATGGGAAGAAGGATGGGGTTCTGCTGATTTGCATGACCACTCTTGGCATTTAATTGAATAAAATACAGTTTTCATTCTGTTGTGGGTGCAGGTTCTCAGCCTGTTGCCCTTATGTGCAACATCTGGACTCCACAGGACCCAGCACAACAGGGGAATGGGACCCGAGATGGCTCCAGCCTTCTGGGAGATAAGGGTTTCTGGCATACAGGTCCCTTGCAGCAACCCTCATGCAGGTTATACATGAGTTTTACCTTGGTTGCCTGCTTGACAGAGAGACAAGGGCTGGCAATACGACCTGTGAATGTAATGAGCACATCTCCCACCTTTCACATGGTTGGTGCCAAGTACCGCTTATGCTGATGAAGCTATGTATTAACAGCTGAAATACCATCTCAGGATTTTTTATCCTGCACTTTTATAGCCCCTGGCCTTTTCCTTTCCAGTGTTGTCCCACTTCCTAGCACACATCATGTTGCAGGGTCATGCCAATCACTCAGTGAATGGACCCGCTGATGGGGACTGGGCAAAAGTCTCCTTAAAAAGAACTGAACAATTTTGCATTTATTTCCTTTTTTAAGTAAAACCTTTCCCTTACCTCCCTGGCTTCAGTGGCATTTCCAGCATGGAGAGTGATGGGATGTCTTGTCAGTGAAGCTGGGAAGCAAAGACAGGGTAAGATGTTGTGGCAGGAAAGGATAGAAGGCAGGAGTGCTAATGTGCTATGAAAGCCATTCTGAGGCTGAGGAGGGTGATAACATTTAGTTAATTCTGTTTGCCAAGCCTCCATCCTGTTTTTCAGATGTGTCCCCAGCATCAGTTCAAACCCTGCTGGCAGCTACATCCCAGCCATTGCTCTGCCTCCCCACACTGCGAGGGATGAAGGTAAAGAGGGTTTGCTAGAATGAATGAAACAGGAGTTTCTCAACTTGCATCAAAAGCCTCCATCTGAAATGGGGATATCTGCTTTTCCCAGGAGCTCAGGTCTGCAGATTCTTGGGGGTGAGCCTGCCCATTTCCAGTCTTGATGCACTGGGGAAACATCTTCCTGCTGCACTGTCTCAGTTTGTGCTTGCAGAATGGTTAAGCATGAATGGTAGAGTGTTGCTGTAAGATTAGGCAGACAGCACTGTTATCCTGATAGAGCTCATCCCTTCACTACCCAGGAAAGCAGCCAGCAGAGGCTCAGATGCCCAGGAGAGGCATTTTATCCTTATTTTGCTATGATGCTGTGCTGCCGGTGAGTGGGACGTGCTGGCCTCAGGCTTGGCCAGCACAGAGGCTGGAGGAAGCAAAACAGTGGCAGGTTTCATGTTTCCCTCCTGTATTTATTAACAGCACAGACTGCAAGGATGGAGAGTGATATGAATGAACTGTGGCTCTGGGGCTGTGAATGAAGTGGGGTCCCTGCAGGATGCTGCTCTGCTGTGGGGTGGTTGCAGCACAGTGAGGCAGTGTGCTGCCACATACATAATGCAAAATAAACACTTTCTTCATCCATGGTGCAAAATAAACACCTTGTAGGAGGTCCAAAATGCAACAGGGCTGGGGGGACTCCCAGGGGTGGTAGGTCCAGGAGTTGGTTTGGTGTTTCTTTGGTGCAGCTTTCAATAGAAGCAGGCGAGAGCACTCTTCTCCTCGTTGCCCAAGCCGTGTCTAGCAGGGGTGCTGCTGATGCCACATCAGTTTTTGAGCACAAGATGCGTGTGGAGGTGTGCTGACCCTGTTCTGTGGGGAGGGGAAGGACAGGCAAAGCTGGAACCCTTGGTTTCTGTCTCAGGGCCCTGGGCTTGGCTGAACCATGCCAGAGGAGGTATGTGAGCAGACCCCAGCGGTTTCTGCTTTCAGGGAGATGATGTACTTTTTTTTTTTTTCTTTATGTGCCTGAAAACCCTCATTATCTCAGCAATAGAGTGAACAAACTGCTTTGCTGGAAAGCAGCTGGTGAGAGCAGGGTCTGCTCTGCCAGGAGTTTCTCAGGACTGCCCTGCTTCCTGAAGCCTGTCAGAGTCGGGTTTTAAGATGCCGTAGAAGTATCAGGAGACTAAAGTCTCTGATAGATGCAAAAACGGTGAGATCAGAGAAAAATGAGATTGGATTCAGAGCAGCTGCTGGGAAACAGACTCTTTGCAATAAACTGAAATGTTCTTCACACTTGATGTTTGTGTGCTACAATAAAAACATCTCTGGTACAGTAGGTTTATTTTAACTACAGAGGACAGAACCTGTCAAATGAATGCACAGCCCCTGATTTGATCTAGTTCATGTTCACATGTGTGGGTTTTTTCTGCTCCTTGCAGCTATTGTAGGGCTTGTTGAGGCTGATTTATTTGTGCTATTTGGAAGGTGGGCGTTATGAGGACTCACTGCCACAGATCTCCATGTGGAGATGCATTATCTGTGAGCTCAGACAGGATGGAAGAAGCAAGGTGATGATGGATGTTTACATTTGCCAGCTGAACTAAAACACTTAAGGGGTGGAAAAAAGTGCAGTTTCAAACATTTTGCTTGATCTAAATACAGATATCTTATTTCTCTTCAGATAAATTGTGTATTTTGTAATATTTATCTGTTCCCCCCCACTCAAATTTAAGTTATGGTTAATGTATGCTTACCCTAATATTTCCAGTAAGGGGCTGTATGCAAACTTTTGAAAAACTGTTTGAAAAAGTGCATTTAAAGAAAAATAATATTGTAATTAAGCTTCCCCCTGTCAGACAGTCCTTCAGGCTATCTTTTGCGTCAACCAATCTGACATTGACCTGTGAGCTCTCAGGTCCATCTGTATCAGCATTTTCAATTGCATAAGCTCTGAACAAAGAGGTTTCCTTGCTGTGTTGGAGGCAGCTGCTCTGCTTTCTCTGTCCCCAACACAATCACCTGCCCATAGTCCTCTTCTGCCTTTTGCTCTTGCCTGGGAAGTGTTTGCATCACTCCTTTGGTCCAGCTGCAATTTCAGAGTGTGAAATAAGAAAGCACTCTTTTATATTGATGCACTTGGCATTTTCAGAGGTGCAGCCAGGCCTTATGGTTCTCCCTGCTCTTGGCTGTACTCTTGTCTCTGCAGGGATAGTTTTTGCCCATCTTCCTGCTGATTTCTGAAGGAGAAAATTAATAGGCAAAAAGCCAGCAGCTTTATAGAGGTGGGACTTTGTGACAGAAAGGGACTTTGGTGGTGCTGTGAAAGGAAAATTATTTCTATACAATTTAACATGAATTAATGTCTCTTGAAGATTTAAAAAAAAAAACTAGCCACCACCTGAGGATCAAAAAAGAAAATTAATTTGCTCTTAGAGCCACGGTGGTTGTGCTGCTCAGTAGTGGATGCTGGAGACTGATGTCTTCTTTGCCCAGGCAGCAAGGACAACAGAGCTGGAAGCACTTACTTCTTTGCTGGTGGACTGATCTCAGCAGGAAAAAGGCTAGCAGGCCTTCTGTATACATGGTTGAGGTAGTTGTAAGGCCCACTTGAGCCCAGAGTGGCTGCCCCATACTTGTGTGGTTTGTTTTGAGATGCTTTCTGGAACATTAACTGCAATGAAGGTGTGGAAAAATGGCTGAAAAGGGGCATAGGCAGTCATATGGTTCCCCTTCATCTGAATGCAGCCAGCCCTTCTTCAGATGCCCCAAGAAACCTTCTCTCATATGTAAGCCTTTCTTCTGTGGCACCTCAGAAAAATGTGCATTGGCTCAGTTTGCCAACAGGCACAGATTTGAGGATGAACCTCAGAAGCTTGTTGGCAAGGAAGCGGCACTGTGGACCCAACTCCATAATGTGCAGTGTGCAAATCCACCAGGTGTCTATCTTGCTCAGGCCTTCCGTTGGTACCTTCAGGTTCCTATAATTAATCAGCTTTTCCTATGAAAAACCTACCCAGAACATTACAAGCCAGGAATGAGAAAGTGATTGCTCATAGATATGTATCTAAATTGCTGAACTGGTACCAACCAAATAACAAATGCGATTTTGACAAATGTTCCTACTGCACACAGATGCCACACTGCTTTTAGGAGCAGAAAAACTCAGTCAGCAGGTACTGGACTGCAAAATTAACGTTTGACTCTCAATTTTGTATTTTGAGGCATCACCTTCATTCCACTTTCCCCTGTACCTACTTGCTTGGGAAGGATTAGGCACAGAGGAGCTGACTCTCACTCAGTGCACAAAACCGTAACAGCCTCTTGCAGCATCATCTGTGGACCTTGGGAAGAGCCACGGTGGCACATGGTCCTTGGACCCCAGGACCAGCTGCTGAGGGGTGAATTTCAGAGGGAAGAGATCACAGCTGGGCAGATACAGTATGTTCACAGACAGAGAAAGATTTTCTTTTAAATTTGATTTATGATAAGTGGAGAAAGGACAGGACTTCCCAAAGCAGCTAAGGGAATTAGGTGCCTGAATCCCATTGATTTCCCTTTGACAGAGATTAATGTACTGTTTTTCACTTTGTGATATGCCCAGATACGTTGGCAGGGGAGGATAATATATCAATCAGTGACTAATACATCTGCTTGCTAACTTCGATGAATGGCGGGAGGACATTTTACATTAGGCTCTGAATCAGGCTTTTGGCTGCTTATCATATTTTGGGTTGAGCTGGTTGGTTGTTGGCTGTTTTTTTGGTGATTGCAAGATGTGTTTGCAGGGATTTATGGGATATTGCACCAACAGTGGGTAAGCTGAACTGCAGAGTGTGGTGAATTTTTTTCATGGTGTGAGGCAGCAGCAGATTTTAGAGAGGGGAAAAGTTCTGGTTTATTTTCATTTCCCCAAATTCACAAGCAAATGCAGGAAGAATAATTTGACTAAACGATATTTTCCAATCACCTTAGGCATTTTGCTGAGGCTGCATTTGCATGACAGAGCTTTTTATTTTCCACCTTCTGATACTCAGCAGGAGAGGGACATTAATGTCACTAGAATATTCCCGATTCAATGAAATTTGAGTGGGCTAATTAAAAAAATGTAAAAGCTTGCCAAAGCCCAGCAGTTCTGTGTGAACGGAAATGGCACGGCGTCTCCTCTCTTTATTTAAATGGGAGGAGAGGAAATATGTGAGTCTAATGAACTCTATAAGTTCCTGTGGCTTATTCTGAGCAAAGTAACCTATAGCACTATTTGCATTATTAATATCCCAGATGGGCAAACTGGCTGACACTTGACACCAGATAAAAATCACATGGAAAAAATTCATTAACTTCTTCCTGCTGTCTTCTTGGGATTCCTCCTCAATCTTAGGGAGCAAACCTTAGAAATGTGTTGGAAATGGTGAGCGCTTTCTGTCTGCTCTCTATTTTAATTTCATATACTATTTATTTAAGGAGTGGAAGTTTTGGCCTTGGAAGTCAATACCAGGCTCCCATTCATGACAGTTGACTTTGGATGAGGCACATCTTTCTAGAAAAGGATATGAATTTCCATCTTGGCAGGAGGAAGCAGCCAGGCCTCAGCTCTCACTGGAGAGCCACACAATTTTGTTTTTAGGGAAGTTCAAAGCATTTGCACATTCCTTGATGTCTCTACCTTCTCTGCTAACTCTTTTTGATTACCCAGTGCCACTATGGGACCAATGGCCTGAGCAGGGTCCCTGGGGGCTCAGCAGCACTGCTGGGTCACATCTAGATGTGGCAAAAACATGGACATGTCAGGGACAGATCACCGTGTCCTTCTCTGCCCCTGTAATCACTGAGGGATTTTTTTGAGGCCCTGAATACTGAACCCCTGAAATGATCCAGGTTAAAAGCACCCCTCTTTGATACATGCATATTTAACCACAGGCTAAAAACCAAACCAAGCCAAACCCAGCATCACTTTAATGGTCCCGGTTGCAATGGGGCCTGCAGGATCAGACAGGGAGGAGGAATTTTGGAAACTGGATTTGACACTAAATCTGGGGCCTCTTGATTCTCCACCCCTTCAGCTGTACCAGAGCTGCTGCCTTGGCAGAGGGGACACAGAAGGCCTGAAACGCACCCTGTTCAGGGGCTACCCTTCAGTCTGTAACCAGAGGCTGCTGCTGTTTCCCATTGCACATGTACATCTGTCCAAGTAACCAGGCTGGTAAACCCAGGGGCATTTTTGGTGTACGGTACCACACAAGGTGCTTACAGACTTAGGTGGAGCATCCAGGAACACAGTGTTATGTCCAGGCAGGAACTATATGAGAATCTCCAAGCAAAAACTTGCTGATAGCTAACAGGGATATCAGATTTTCCAGGAGGAGAGGTATGGGAGGATCCCAGCTCCTGGTGTGTCAGGTAACCCTATGGAGAAATTATGTCTCTTGCTCCCCAGAGTTTTGGATTAGGAGCCTGATATGTTAGAATTACAGTGGGAAGATGTCTCACAATGAGTTTTTTTTCCCTGTAAAATATCTGAAGTGTAGTAAGAAGAAATGCTCAAATTGTTTCATGCCCAGACTAATGTTAAAAGTGAGCGCCTAAGGCTAAATATTTCAGAATTATTTCACTGTCCAGTCAGGACTGTTGATTCTACTCCATCAGGTGCTGGGAGCTTGGTGATGTGTTAAGAATTACTGGGCTTTTAAAAGGCCTTTACTACATAGTCTGACCTTGCCAGTGCTCTGAGAAACTTTGTAAGGTTTCCAAAAGGTCAGACAGACCTTGGAAATGTCCCAAAATGTTTGTCCAAAAATGTTTGCTGCAATAAGAGTGGCTTTTCTGGTTTTACTGTCCTGTTCAAGAGGGTGACGTACCAGTCTGCCAGCTTCTCTGAGGTCCTCAATTGCAAAGCATGGTCTTGCTTTTAAACAAGTGAATAATACTGTTAAAGCCAAGAAGGATATTCACATGCCTGATATTTGGTTTGCTTTATGCTCTTTTTTCAATTAGGGTTTGATGCTTTATCAACCTCCCTTTATGCTTCTGCAAAACCATCCTTGCTTCTGTGTCTGCTCCAAGCTGCTGTCCTCAGTGTGGCTGTCCCCCTGGCCGGCTGCACATCCCTCCCTGAGTCACTCCCTTGCTCTGGCACCAGTGTGATCTCCCTCTGCCTGCCTTGCTGCAGCAGCATGTCATGCAGCACAAGGAAAGAGCATTACCCTTGTTGTTCCCCAGCTGCAAGTCAGTGGCCATATAATTCAGAGGCCAGAGAATCGATGATAACTGCAAATGTGATCAAGTGGCTGGCAAAAAAATGAAGAGAAGCGCTATTTAAACTGTAGCAGCTGCAAGTTGAGCTGTGCATAGGAGTGTGCTGCAGTCCTGCTTCCAGCTTCCTCTTGAAATGGGCAACAGCTCAGTGGCCTGTATGCAAATGCATAGCAGATGATATGCAGTCCTTGCCATCACCACTGTGCTCTTCTTGATGCCCAACAGGGAATTCAGGACCCTTTCTCCTCTGTGGATGTGTGTGGAGTGGTGTGAAGCCACATTGGTATTTCTTCCACCTAAATGGAAGAAATGACTGGTCTACTTGTGTGATTGTTCAAAGACCTACAGAGATGCAACACTGTGCCTCTTCCTTTCTGGTGTGTTGACCTGGGATTGTTCTTCTCACACATACGCATTGCCATCTCTACCCCAGGCTCTCTGCCTGAACTGAGATCTGCTTCTGCAGGATATAAACCAGTGCTGTGGAATGGGGAGGGGGAGAGGCCACCACAGTGGACTGCATTGGGGTGCCTGTCCCCAAGGCAAGCACAGAGCAGAGGCCTCTTGTGTGCTGAGGGGAGCTACCAGGCTCAGAAGCAGGGCATGCGAGCCAGCTCTTAGTGTGCCATTTGTGCTTGAAGGATAAGACTTTGCAGCGCTGAGTCTGGCTCTCAGGCACCATAAAATCATGCCAAGGCACATGAGATGCTGGACACCACTGCTGGTGATAAGTTCCTGTGACCATGTGTGAGAGGGGTCATGTTGGGGAGGAGTCATGAAATGTCCCTGCATAGGTTGGTTACAGATGCTTCTTGGCATCCTGTAGCCCCTGGAGACTTTTTTTTTTTTTAAGGCAAAAAAAGCCCATCAGATGCAGCAGGAAAGGTGCAGAGGAGGGTAAGACCAGCAATGCCTAAGTCTCTGCAATATCAATTTTGATTTCTTGCACACCACCTCTGGGAAGCTACCTGTGCTCCTGTACTACAGAAGGGGCAAGAAAGTCCTTGCAGTCCCTACCAGTCTGATCATGTCACCCTGGTGACAGGTTTAACTCCAACACACTTGGAGGCTGAAGGAGAATTTTGTGTCCTAAAGCTGCCTTCTCTGTTGGGCCAGTCCTTGTCCCATTTTATATGTTTTCTGCTTTCTATTTTTATCTGGTGCACAGGTTTGCTAAGTAAGAGTGCCCTCAGTCACTCCTAATCAGCTGCCTCCTCAGTCATATCTGGATAAGTAGAAGTGTAACATATGCCCCAAAAGGCAGAAAAGCTGAAAACCTTCAGTGACTAATCACTGCAAAAGGGTGCATCACAGCCACCACAGCTATTTCTGCTAAACTCAGGCTAAAAATCCCAGAGCAGACGCTATTTATGTAGTACAGCACTTCAGAGGCAGCATTGCAAAAAAAGCAGATAGACAGAATGAAGGTCAGTCCAGGCCTTTTAAGCACTATATTACTTAAATCGCTTTTCCTGCCTCAGCTGTCTTGCTCTGAGATTAGTATAACTCCAAATGAGGAGGGTTTTTTTTCCCTGCTGCAGTAAATCACATGCACGTTTCTGTGCTAGTTCTGAGGCTGGAAGATACGGAGCAATCCTACACATTTGCAAACAATTGCTCAAACTGAATGCCTGGCTGGGAGATCCCTTCTAAAATAGTTAACAATTACAACACATCCCCAAATTGCATCAAATCTTTGATCTGCTTGGTGTTTAAAAAAACCCCAGAAACTCATTTTCTAAATTGCTGTCAAGTCTTTAATTTTTTAGATACATAAAGTTGGCATGTGAACACACCCATGTCTATAGCATAACCTTGGCTTCTCTGAATTTGTGAGAAGCTTGGCAAAATTTGAATGATTGAGTTACTAAAATAACTTTTGTTGTAATTAACATGGATTGCCTTTTCAGGTACCAGGGAAATTGGATAATTGAAGTTTAAGTGACAGAGGTTGCACAGCTCTTTGTAAAAGCACAGAATGTCTGCTCTATCCTTTTGAAACAACCTCATTAAAATCAATAGATCAGCATACTAGAATACAGAGAAGTTTATGTTTTGGGGAATAGTTTCTGCTCTTCTGTTGCTATTATTTTCTGATAAACTGTCTGGAAAACTGGTCCGGTGCTAGTGAATTTGTGGTTCATTTGTGGAAGACGCTGCATTGAGGGAGCTCTGGAGATGCTGCACTGACTGACTGAAGCGTTTGTGCCTTCTGGGACTTTGCAGGGGCAAAGACGAGACTGCATTTTCAACACAAGTGTAAATCCAGATTTAGCAGCCATGAGTTACAAATTTGATCAGAGATCAGAGAACAAACTTAACAGAGAGCAGCACGTGGCCAATAGTTTAGAGCTATCTGTGGTTCTCAAGTAATAAAGCAGTGGCACAGATCTGAATGCCTCAGAAACCATCTTTTCCTGACTATGTCCCCACCCTGACAACTGCATGCTGCAGGAATGCCTGTGCCATGGATTAAAATTGCATTTACCAACATAGAAGTTAACTCAGCACTTCTGTAGCGTTTGTAATTTGAGTGGCTTGTAAAGGCCTCTGTATACCAAAATTAGTATGTCCTTGACCTATTGCTATTTAGGTAGATTGCCAGATTATAAATGTAGGTTTTTTTTTCCTGCATTGCCTTGAAGACCTGTAAAACCATGCAGCTGCCCTCTGAGCCATCTCTCGATCATCTGAGCGAGGCACCCTGGAGACCTTTGTTCCAGGCTCTCAGCAAGCTCAAGAAAATACCTCTGCGTCAGCTGCATTTGTTTCACTCTTTGTAGTTTTTCCTTAGAAACAGCCTTTCTAAGGCTTTTTAAGACATCTCAGATATTCCCCGTGCCTAGCTTCAACATCCTGAGTGGAACTGGACAAGGTGAGAGGTACTGGTGCTCCCTTCCACCAGGCATCATAGCAGTGAAAGACCTTTTTGGGTCATAACAAAATAGGACATCCATTTGCACACAAGGGAACTGTGCAAATTCTCGATTTCCTTTTTTGTTCATTGACCAAACTGAAAAGGAAGCTCAGGTTAGATGGATTCAAACTAGACTTTTTAAAAGTATATTTGCAAGGTGAAGTATTAAGAGAAATCTTTTGTTTTATTGAGAACATGAAGTCTAACTGCTCAGATACTTAACTTTGTTATTTTTTCATTAGTAAGTTTGAAGCAAAGCCATATATTTCATGCCTGAATTTCCAGGAATTCCACTCTCCTATTTACTTTTATATTTGGAACATACACAAAAAGTTCAGTCCACGCTAATAAAATATGTCCATCTTGAAAACTTAATTTCTTAGTAAATTCTTGGTTTTCCTTAGTATTTCTGGCTGGTTTTCCTACACAGAGCACCCAATCTGATGCCTCCAAAGTCTGGCCTCTCACACCATGCCCCATGTGAAATCTCTGTGTGAGCTGACATTTGTGCTGTCAAATGTGACTTTGGCTTGAAGCGCAGTGGGTCTTTCAGCATGGTCTCCCGTGACAACTCAGAGCAGTTTCCCAGAGATGGGGAGATTCCTGAGCAACAGAAGGACTAAAAAATATTGGGAGGAACAATTTAGGCTCTTACCTACATAACTATCATAGTGAAGACTCCCTGTTCTGTATGGCATCCAAGCTGCAGCAGAGCATCTTCTTTTGCTAGCCAAGTGTGATACGAGACCCAATTTAAAATAAAATAGTAAAAATAAAAGAGCCCTGGCTCAGAAAACAATTAAGAAGTTGATTCAACTCAGCTCTAGCTAGGAGAACACTTAAACGTGTCCCCAGTCTGAAGCATGTACTGTACTTACTTAATCTGGACCTACACACATGCTTGAAAATGCTTACATGCTTTCCAGAGCTTAGTTCATTGCTGTCCAAAAGGTCCCTATGGAAGCTGTTGCCTCCTTGAGTAAAGAGAATGAGCCTAGTGCACAGTTTCCAGAAATGGAAAAACTATAATTAAACAAAAGCATAATAATTGGCTTTATCTCATCTGGTATGAAATCTCCTGTTTGTATGTGGGTGAAAGGATTTCTTTCTTTCATCTTTGAATAAAAACCAAGAAGTTAAAAAAAGCAAGAAGGTATAAACATCCTTTAACTGTGGGTGTTGTACTGAACTGGTAATTCGTCTGCAGCTGAAGTGAAAAGATGTTGAATATTACTATATTGTAGAATTCACATTAGTAGAATATTATACAGTTGTTCACTGTTCTCTATTAAACAGGGTATATATGCATTTAAATAGGCACATCATGACTTGGATTTATCGCACCAATATTTTATTTATTTCTTGCAAGATTATTTTTACTGCTGACAAATATTTTCTGTGTAGTTTGAAATTCAAAAGAAATAGTCACAAACAGTCATTAATGTTTAAAGTCACAGGTTATTATTTAGTATAGTGCTAGTTATATTATACATTATGCATTAAATACTTTTTGGTGGTACACTTATTAAATACAAATTGAGGCAAACCAATCCCTTAGTGGGAACAGACCTGCCAAATAACTATTTTCTTTTTACTTTCAATCTGACATACAAATGAAGATCTTTTGGATTTCAAAGCTGGTGCTGTTTCCCCCCTCTCCCCCGCCCCCTGCAACCGCTGTTTTCAGTGTGGATTTCCAAGGCTATGGGGACTTGTTAAGGAAAGATCAAACATAATATATATATGTATTAATGCATGAAACAGATATATTTACCTCACAGGGGCATTGAGAATTAATTAGTTACTGATTAGAAAGCAGTGGAAAATTGAAACACTAAGCACTTGATACTGCTTTTCCTTTAAATCTGCAGCTGAAAATGAAGACGGTCAGAGAGGGTGTTGTGGGACATGCCTGCGCTGCTCGTGATCTGGGCTAAGCCTTGGTGCAGCCTGAGCACAGTCTGGAAGCAGTGGGTTGCATGCCTGGGAGTCCTCCATACTGTTTGTCTGACTGAATTTATAAAGTAGCTTGCTTAGACTGCTTTGGTGCAGATGCTTTTAATGAAGTCAGCCCCTGCCTTGAGCATCTGGCTGTGTTGCAAGTGTCTCCAGATGGGCTCAGTGGTGGAGTGGCTTCTCCCCATTAAATCCATGGGGTCACTTCATTTGGCTGAGCCTGGGAACAGCCCAGGGACCCACATGCACACATGGATCCTGGCCATGCAGGTGCTGCAGAGAACGGATAAGAGCAGAGAATATATGAGATAATGGTTCCCCTCAACAACCCCCAGACCCTACTAGTGTTTGGTTCAGGGACATCCCAAGCCTCATGTGGTATCTGTATGCTTAACTATCCCCAGAAGATTTATTTTTGGTGGTCAGATTTATTCTTTCCTCAAGGCTGGGTAAACCCTCAGAACCCCCAGGCCAATGCTGCAAGGAGCTTCCAGAGGGCTTTTGAAGAAAGCCGTCTTTTTAATTTGTTTTTAACCTGTCACCCACTAGTTTGATGCCACCTCATTCTTGTTCTCTGGAAGGCACTGAGACATTGTTCCCTGCTCGCTCTCTCCATGTTACTCCTGAGTTTATAGGCCTTTATCATATCTCCCCTCAGTCATTTCTTTCCCAATATGAGAAGCAAGTCACAGCCTGTTTAGCTGTTTCTTCTATGTGTTCATTTTCCTGAACCCTCCTCTAAGGACAAGGCCCATTGAACCAGTGCCAGGGTATTGAGATCTTGGTAAAAATGAAATTACAAGCCATGAATTTTTCTGCAACACCTCTGGGAAGAAGGGAGAAGAGGGGTGGGGTGGAGAGGGGAGGGGACGGGAGGGAAGGAACCAGGAGATAGGTTTAGAAAGGATATTTCTGTAGCTAGCTCAGTGTGGTGAATTACTGCTCCTGCGTGAATTTTTGTTTCTGAATGCTGTGGCAGCTGTTAGTATATTTTGATTGTAATTAGGATGCAGGGAAACCAGGAGCTTTATGTAAGTGTCTTTTGTTCTTTAAATATTCTACATATAGTCGAAGCAAGCTCCTGAGCTGTCTGTGTTGGCTATCCAGCTCGTGTCAAACCTAAAACCCAACTGATATTCAAATCATGGAGACAGTCACAGGCCTCTGCTAAAGCAGGGGAAGAGAAAAAGCCCCCCTTCCACCTCTGGGACTGAGTTCAGTGAACCTGGTTTGGATTTCAATGTGGTCAGAGGATGGGGGTGTGATGGGTGAGGGTGTGTCCAGTGCAGACCCCACACATACAAACAGCATGTCTCAGGCTATCTCTGGAGAGCACAAAATACTGCAAAAGCTGAAATTAAGCAAAATACTGAAAGAAGGAAAAAGAACAGATTGTGATGATTTTGTGGGATTAGAAACATGCTTTTTAGAAAACCTTTAACCCTTTAATTCACTGCCAGTGTCCTTTAGACATTGTACTTGGATGTAAGCCAAAAGCAGGGCTTGAGAAACATGGCATGAGGGGGTGCCTTGTGGTCCCTCCCTTCTCATAAAACTTCAGCTGAAATGGCTGATGTTGCCATCAACCCCTTGGATTAGCTGTAGCTGAGCACAGTTACAATCCTTGTAGAAGCAGCCATGGACTATGTCAGTGGTCATCACTAGCCACAGTCTGGTTTCTTCTTGCCAATGTGCTGAAAATTCAACACACTAAAAAGAAATTTTACAGGGCTGTGTTGAGGTGTGCTCTGAGCTCCACTGGAGTTCCTGGACAGTACTTTTTGCCTTCCCTTGGGGACATATAAAAGCATCCATCCACTCCTGCTGAGTGGGCTGAGGATCACCGTGGAGACCTGCTGAGTGGGCTGAGGATCACTGTGGAGAGCGTGTGTACGTATACGTGCGGCTCCAGGCACAGGGTGTCAAGGTAGAATCATAGAATCATTTAGGTTGGAAGAGACCCTTGGGATCATCAAGTCCAACCATCAGCCCTACTCTACAAGTTCTTCCCTACACCATGTCCCTCAACACCACATCCAATCTACTCTTAAACACAGTCAGGGATGGCGACTCCACCACCTCCCTGGGCAGCCCATTCCACTGACTGACTACTCTTTCTGTGAAGAATTTTTTCCTAATGTCCAGCCTAACCCTACCCTGCTGCAGCTTGCAGCCATTCCCTCTTGTTCTATCACTAATTGCCCTTGAGAAGAGACAAGCACCAACCTCCCTAAAATGCCCTTTCAAGCAGTTGTAGAGAGTGATGAGGTCTCCCCTCAGCCTCCTCTTCCTCAAACTAAACAACCCCAACTCCCTCAATCGATCCTCATAAGCCTTATTCTCCAGGCCTCTCACCAGTTTCGTTGCCCTCCTCTGCGCTCACTCCAGCACCTCGATATCTCTCTTGTGCTGAGGTGCCCAGAACTGGACACAAGACTCAAGGTGCGGCCTCACCAGTGCTGAGTACAGGGGGACAATCACCTCCCTACTTCTGCTGGTCACACTATTTTTTATGCAAGCCAGGATGCCATTGCGTCTTGGCCACCTGGGCACACTGCTGGCTCATGTTCAGCTGCCCGTCGACCAGCACCCCCAGGTCCTTTTCTGCCAGGCAGCTCTCCAGCCACACTTCCCCAAGCCTGTAGCGATGCATGGGGTTGTTGTGGCCCAAGTGCAGGCCCTGGCACTTGGCCTCATTGAAGGCCATGCCATTAACATTGGCCCATCTATCTAGTCTATCCAAGTCCCTCTGTAGAGCATCCCTGCCCTCAACCAGATCAACACTCACACCCAACTTGGTGTCATCTGCGAACTTACTGATAGTGTTTTCTATATTCCTCGCATGTCCTTTGCATAGGATTCAGTAAATTTTTGGTAGGACCCTTTCGATACACATCTTGCAGCATTTCCTGATATTGGTCTTTCTGCTTCAGCAGTAAATGGATTGAACAGTGACTAATTAATTTTTGTCTTGAAAGCAGACCAAGCTACAGTGCCTGAATCCTGCATTAAACAGGCAAAATTACTGCCTTCTACTTTCCTATAGATTTTGCCTTAGCCTCTCCTTTGCCTGCTCCTCCTACCCTGCGCCCTCCTCCCGATTCAGTTGGCAACTAGCAGCAGATACTAATTTACTGGGCACAATTCCTGCTGCTTGCCAGGCCAGCGCACATGTGCCACTTGCCATTGACCACTTGCCTTTAATAATAAGCAAGGGTCTGAGATATAGCAACCTTTTTCTCACTGAAAAGGTATACCTTTAGGTCTCAGGCTTGTTTTACCCACATCTTTTAGGGATTTAATGTCTTTGGCTGCATCTAATTAAAAAGTGAGGAGAAAGGAGAGGCGGGTGAATAGGTAGGCAGAAGCACAGACCAACAGGGAGATTGCTGAGGCAGTCATGATGAAAGCAGGAAAAATAGGAAACAATGTGTAAAATAGCTCCAACTTGGAGCTGCTGATTCCTCTGTAGAAACCCTGCAGAGAGGGCTGGAAAACTATGACAACTACCAACTGCATGAAAACAGGGGCAAAAAGAAACTATATTGTTTTTACCTGCCACCTCCCTGTCAGGAGGAAAGGGTCTGGCTGGTGAACTGCTTCTGCCAGATAGCGGAATGAGATGCTGAGAGGGAGCCCAGGAGAGGTGGGTGTGCTGCACCAGCTCCCAATTAAAACACTGCTGCTGAATACTCCAGCATCAGTGGGAACAGCAGCGCACCCAGCTGCTTTTGATGGGCTGGGCAGTGGGGCAGTGAAGGCAGAGAGGGCTGGCGCTGGCTTCTCTCCAGGGAGAAGTCTCTGCAGTGTATGGACAGGGTACTGGCTCCTGTCTGCTAGCCAGGCAGCTGCCTGCACTGCCTAAGGCCCTGTTTGACCCAACTGGGGAGAGCTGAAATCCAGTCTCTGGCTGTCCTTTTCAAAGAAACCATGAGAAAACAACGTCACAAGTCAGAAAAGAGACTGCATCTTTGGTAGAGTGGATGAAAGCATCCAAACAGCTCTGTTTACTTTAGCAAACGTTTTCTAGATTGTTAGGAATTTGCATTAAATGGTTATTTTTAATGTTTCCTCTTGTCCTCCTGAATCAGGGGAGAGTGCAAAGCCAAGGAGACCCTCCTGAGACCTGGCACGGGGTGCCTGACAGGGTAATTAATCTACGTTCTCCAAAAACTCTCCTTCAAGTCTCACAACTTCAAAGAAAAGAAAAAAACACAGTACCTCTGGCTTCAGGGTGTCCATGTCTTGCTTTCTGACATTTGATGCAAAGGGGATTAATTCTCCCACATCCAAGCTGAAATTCCCCAGGTACTAATCAGCATTTTCATGTTTTCAGCTTGAAACGATTTGTGTGAAAGTCATTAGATTCTAGGAAGCGGGGTGGATGAGAGATGCTCTCACTTGATATTTCCAAAGGGGAAGTAATTTTTTATTTGTATTCTTGGACTGGTGGCATTTCAGATGTTTGCCCCCAAATCTCAAGCTGTAGAAGGAATTGGACCACCACATGCTTTGGCATTGTTAGAAATAAAATTGGGCTGTTGAGTGTTTGTGTGTTGTCTTAAACCTGAGCTTCCTTGCTGAGATATATTCTTTAGTGGAAATTAAATAACATACAGTTGCCCCTGTCTAAAAGGCTCATTACTGTCTGTCAGTTCTGACCATTATATCCACTTAAAATACCACAGGGAGAGCTTATTGGGATTCTTCTGATATACTATTCCTCCAAAAGTCAATCAAAAACCAATCTAGTGCACTTAAGGCTTTTACTGTTTTGCTGAAGACAATCTCCAAGTATTGGCTAATCTGCACAGTCTGCTCCAATAGCACAATGATTTTTAAGGGCATGTGAGAAGAGATTACCTACCTGTTTGTAAATGAGAATAATGGCTCTACTTTCAGTGGGTTGTGGGTATACGATCAGAGGTGACAAATGCAATTACTCCTCCTTCTCCAGCTGGAGGAGGAAAAAAACCCAAGTGCAACACGCTTGTTTGGACTGTGTCATAAAATCAGCAGAGAGTTGCTTGGTGGGAGGAAATCATCAGTGGGATCATTGGTCGGGGAGGTGAACTGCAGGCAATGGAGCTGAGTTATTTCCCCAAGGTACTGGTAGGCAAAGCAGACTCCAGTGTGGGAGGGGAAAGGTTTGTTTTCAGAGCAGCTAATAGTCCCAAAGGGTCCCAGGGCCCTCTGCATCGCTTTGCTCTGTAGTACAGGCAGGGCAATGGGGAAAAAGAGGCACAGCTGTGCAGCAGTGTTTATGGAGAGTTACAGCCTGCAAGAGCAGGGGGGCAGGGACAAGCTCCCGAGCAGTCTGCCTGCAATGCTTCCTGTAGGTGAAGGGATAGATGGACAGAGGAACAGGCACAGCACTGTCCATTTAGAGTGCCAGAAGTGTTAAGAAAATATTATGTCCCTAAAGAGGCTCTGTGTACTCCTAGAACATTTCTCAGGGGTGAGGCAGTAGCATCCCCATCATAAAGATGGGGAAAATGAAGCCCAAAACACTTCAGCAATTAAGAGTTTATAGTAAAACAAGGAATGGAGTAGAGATATCCTTGTTCCCCTTCCTGCTTTAATAAAAAAAGGTGTTTCTTTGCTCCCTTAATTTAAAAGTTTCATTTCTACGTTTTCCAAGTAATGAGTTGTCCCTGAGGGCTGCTATACTGGAAGTTAGTGTCAGTCTGGCTTCCAGATGAGACAGAAAGCCTGCATGTATCTTTCCACCATCCATAACCCTAGTGCTCATTGCTCTGCCGGTGCTCTCACTCACCCTGATGGTCTTACTGCCTTTTAGAAGAAGCAGCCCATGCTCTGTGCCCTTTCCCTTCTTGTCATCTCATAAAGCCAGGGCCCTCCTTCTGTGCCCAAAGTCTCAGCTCAAGTGTAAATTTATGCATATTCTATTAATAATTGAAGTATCCTCTGCACAGTTAATCTGGTCATGTGAAGAGAATGCATATTTCTCCCAAGTATAGCTCCTACTGAGGCAGAGAATGGAGTGGGGGGGCTTAGGACAGCCTAAGCATTGGTCTTCTATGAGTATAGTTGTAGTGTGTGATTTTGGCTTGTAGAAATGACCACTGGCCTTCACAGCCTCCTTGGGGCTCCTTGGGCTTCATGTATGTTCCTCACTGCTGTACTCCATGCCAGATGGTTTTCCTGATCAGGATGGACAAAGAAAGGCACTTCTTCCTCTCCTCAACCCTGTTATGGCAATTTTCATGCCACATTGCACATTTACTCTTGTAATACATTGAATGCTCTTTGAATGGCCTAGGGGTTGTCTGTTAGGGAGCCGGACTCTTGCTGCGAAGTTCCAGTGGCCCATTTGTAATATCCAGGGCTTAATCTTCCAGTTTCTATTTGTCTTTCCTTTAGGTGAATCTAGAATCACTCTCTGTTCACTCAAGCTGGAGTTTCCTTGCCTAAGGGTTTACCTAGTGGAGAGGAAGGCAGAGAACAAATGCAACACCATCTGAAGCTAAAATGTTCCAGAGTTGCCTGTGGCCTCCTTCAGAGATCGTCCTTCTTTGCTTGCACAGGTGGGGTGCATGAGACCACATGATACTCTGGTACGAGAGAGGAATTGATTCACCTGCTCCTTGCTTTACCTAGAGGTTTCTTTTTTATGCTTTAACTATCAGTATGAACGTTATGCTACTTGTTTTTCCAATTCCATTCTGGACATACTCTTGTAAAATCTTGTACATCATATTACAAATATATTAAATGCACAATCTTTTGTGATACTTACATGTAATACTATCCTGGAAGCACAAGAGATGGGTCACTGTACCGCAGATGGTTAAATGAGGAGTGTGGTTCTTAATTTGAATAACATCTTTCAGCCCTTGTAGAGATTTATTCTTACAGGTGTGTGCTCTGGGATGCACCATCACAGCATGTCTGACAGGAATTTTGGGTGAACAGCTGCAACCCAGTCTGCACTTGCAGTTCATCACTGGGGATCTGTTGCTTTCATTGGAGAAAACAAAGGGATGGTGGTTCCTCCCTTCCTCCCCAGCCTGGAGGAAAGTCTGATTCTGAAGCTAGCAAAGGGGGAGACCTTATCACTCCTGTCCTGACAATTACTCAAAAACAGAGGCTTTCTAAGCTTGTGATTTTTGCATGTCCCTGCACATCTACAGCATCTGACAGCATGTCAGAGCTTGATCTATTTATCTTTAGCTCCCTGGGATGCAGAGGAGTGTGTTCCACTCTTCTTTTGTTTTATGGATGAGGAGTGGAGAAGAGATGCTAAAGCTCAGCCTGACTGTCTTGCCCACATCCATCAAAGAAAGCCACAGTAGACAAAGCAGCTTGTCACCAAGTTTTTCTCCTCCATGCAGAGGATCTCTGTGGCATTGGCCAGTAGGGGCACTGTAAGCACCAGGGAAGGCCCAGCTGGTTCTGGGGGAATACCTCCCTGACTGGGCAGCTCCATGTGGTGCATACGGGGAGATTCCCTGGCCCATGCCTGCTCCACAACCATGCTTACAGTTCAACCCTGTGTTGTCCCTAAAAACAAGGGCTCTTCAGCCAGTATGCAAGAGCAAATCAACACACTGAGTCAAGATACTTGTTTTTATTTCAGTTCTGCAGATTAGGTGCTAGGAAACTAACGCAGCCAGCACACCTTTAAAGGAAACACATCGGGTCTTTTACACAAAACTGTATCAAAGAAATCACAAAGTAGTTGATTGATCACTTGTACTTTGTATCACAAAAGCTTGTTTGTGCATGTCCGAATTTCTGACTACTTCATTATAGGAAGGTGGTCCTATATTTACACATAAAATCTCCTCCTAAGGGTTTTAGTATTATATTAGCTAAGGCAATTAGAAGTTATACCTTCATCCTGTCAGCTACCAGTATGTCACTATGTCACTGTTTCCCATTACATTCTGTTGCAGTTTATGCTTAGGCAATGCCCAAGGTAGTTTCAAGGTAGGTAGTTGCAGATATTAGACCTAGAAACTTTCTATTCTCCTTGTCATGGTCTCAGAACAGTTACGGTCTCAGAACCGTCGTGGCATCAGAACCATCACGGTTGCCCAATTTTGTAGGTCTTTAATGCCTTTTGACTTTGTAGATCTTTAACTCTTCCCAACATCATCTGGAGTTCATGTCCCCATTGTCCTCATGCTAGTCTGGCGTAGACAGTGACCTCGTTACATCCTTTCTGGCATCTTAAGCACATGCTGCAGAGAAAAGCATTCCCACTGCTCTGTGCCTGATGCAGCGAAGTCCTGTGAGTGCTTAACTAGGCTTAACTGGGTGGTTATGCCTTGGGCTTGAACTGCTAAAGTCTGCATTTGTAGTTGAAAACTCAAATAGCATAAAAATGGTAAAGTGACTCATAAAATGACTAACATGACATCTCTATAGTCTTCAGGAGACATTTTCTACCCTTTTCATACCAAATCACAGATTAATTCATCAGTTTGATAAAATAAAAATTAATTAATATATTTCTGTCATGTATCTCCTTGCAGTCAGAATGATAAAATATTCACAAGAGAGGTGACTTGGAAACATGAATTTGATGAAGATGATTTAAAAAGAAAGAAAGTTTAATTAAAGTCTAGAAAGGTCATTGAGTCCTACCATCAGATAATGGTGAAATTATAAAACAGATGGCAAATGTCCCCAAGAAGAAGCGAAGCAGAGGTCTGGAAAAAGAGAAAGAGATACTGTTAACAAAGTAAAATGCCACTTAGCAGAGGCATTGTTCTAACAGTCTGGAGAGGAAGAAGAAGTGCTCAGACAATTTGGACTTGCAGAACCAGACTTTTTGACTGCTATTAAAAAATGAAACTTTTGGAGAAGAACATTGTATTTAGGTTTGTCTCAGTCATTTAATTCACTTCTTTTTTTCAGGTGCATTGTGATGGAGGAAGTCCCACTGGTGTCTCCAGAGAGAGTAAACCCAGGTTGATTTGAAACCTTATTCTTGAGGCAAGCTAAAGGTGAGGGCCAGCTGACTCGGCTATTCCTGGATAACTCTGCAAAGCTGAAACTTGGAGTCAAAAGGTTTTGTTGGCAACAAACATCTGTGTGTCTTAATCCCACTGATTGAATGAGCTGTGTGTGCTTGGGAAGTGCTGTGAACTGGATTGCGATACGGTCGTCCCAGGGTTAGAAACCCATTGTATTAGAAGCTATGGGCACACATGGAGGACTTCTGTGCTTTTGCTACAACCATTCAATCTAGCTAGAACTGGAAATGCAAACAGTAAAGATGCAGTGGCAGATTTTTTTTATCAAGATGGCAATCTGGCTGCCTATTTTGCTGGACCTGCACTGTTTTCTGGCCTAGCCTGCCATGTCATTGACAACGGAGAAGAGGATAAAAACTGGCAGCATCATTCTGCAGTGGTATCAATATGTTGCAGCAGCTGTGACTACACCCACGCAAAAAAAGATACATAGGTCTAGCAACATTGCCAAAATGAGGTGGGGTCTGGAGTGACTTCCTTGTGATATGCCCCTGGCTAGAGATTCCTTTTCAGCTTGTATGAGAGTCTGGTAGATAGAGGCCATCAGATGTCCTCCAAGGATGGGACAGAGTGCTCACCACATCAGTAGCAGTTGAATAAGGAATAATTAATTCACCACTCAGCCACTTTTTTCTAATTCTTTAGAAGAAACTATGGGACTTCACTAGAGGTGCAAAGGTTCAAAACAAACCACAGGAGATGGTTTGTCACATGACTAACATCTCCACTGGAACTCATCATTAATATTTAAAAAAAGATGGAGAAACACTTGGAAGAGAGTCCATTGGAGTTTATTAATACCAAAGATGCTGGTTTTGGCTTTGCAAGTTTTCAAATTGCAAACCTTGGGAGCTGGGAGAGCTTTCTGAGGAGGTATTACTATATGTACTATACACTTGCCCCATCCTTCTACTCTTCCCTGGGTGTCTGCTTTTGGTTGGCTGATGCTGGAAACAAAACATCAGGTGAGATAGATCCATGGTTTAACCCAACGAGGCTATTCTTGTAATCTTAATGTTTTCAGCTAGGTTAAAGCTGTCTAATCCCCATTTCTGTGATTCCTCTCTGACCCCAAGACCTTAATTAGGCCTAGAAGGGTAGAAGGCTAGAAGAAACTGCAGGAGCTCACCTGTCTGTCCATCCTGAGAAACAGGACCATCTCTCCAAGGGCTCTCATTAGTGCTGTGTTGCCCTGAGCATTAGAAAGTGTTTCATACTGTCAGGCCTAAAAACATGATGCTATGGTCTTAATCTATTATCTTTATTCTGTCCCCTGAGGGCATGAAGACTAGGGCATGACGCTTCCTACTAACCTTCACCTACAACCAGAAAACCTTTACTTTTTCAGAAGACCACGGTCAGTGACAAGAATAGGAGAATCAAGCAGGTAAGGAAGCCGTGACGTAGTAGTGGATGCATTGTTTCCGGTCGAAGAAGCAGAGGTGTCCATCTTGTCCCATGGCTTAGCTGTTATCTTCCATGTTGTAGGACTATGTGACCTGTTGTATTCTGATATTTGTGGGGAGGAATTGTGTAGCATGTGTGAGAACATGGAGCTATGAAAGTCCTCTATCCTTTCCATCTGTTTTTTGGGAAAATAGGGAGGTTTCAAGAAAACCTTAAAAACCTGGAGTATATTTAGTTGCCTTATTCACATCACTGGGATTACTGTCCTGTTCAGTGTGGGCCATTATATGATGCTTCCACAGAAATCCTACTGCTACTCACAGGGCATTGTTACGTCTCAGCATTAGGGAAGGCCAGGCTCAGGGTTGCTCATGCAACCCTAATTCACCATGATCTCATCTTCACTTGCCCTGTCACAGTCTAATTTTTCCATTTAAGCCTTTCTCAGTTAATGCAGTGAAGGGTTGGCGCTCACTGAGAAGCTATTGGAGACACTTTGCTCCTTATTGCTCAATGCACAGCCCCAGGCATAAGCTATTGTGCACACTTTATGCTCTCCTGGGGTTTTCTTGTGCCCATTCCTACCAGGTGAATGGATGGCGGGCTAAAGAGATATTAAGAGCAAAGGTTTCCAAGGAGGCTGAGTACCTGCCTGCAGTGCACCTGATTTGTCAAACTACCTCACTTCTATAGCATTTCTTGTGGCACCCAGGAGGGTTCAGCTCTTATCACCTGCAGACCTCTGGGGATTCAGCCCAATGTAAGTGGTGTGAGAGGGAAGTGTGGGGATCACACTGTGATTCCTAGGTAAAAAAAATGTATTTTTCTTCACTTCTCAGCCTTTATGCACCTTTCTAATCTTGCTGACAGAGAATGCAGTAAATGCTCTCCTTTGCTGCCCGGCATTGAGTCACACCTCAAGCACATTCATTATGGTGAGGAGTACCATTGTGGAAGATATGTCAAGTGGCCACGTAATTAAACTTGCCATCAAAATATATATACATCAAATGACTTCCCAGGGTCTTATGCTTCACAAACCAAACAGCGAAGGAATCTCATTGATTGCAGCAGAAGACAGGTTTCTCTCATAATGTGAGTCAGCTTTGATGTTGCTGACTATCAAACAGCATCCTTGGCATCTGTCTCAGGCTCTCAGCAGGGCTATGTATGATTTGAAGTGATGGTCTCAGACATTTAGATCACAGATCCTTGTCCTACATTGTAGATAAAAGCAGATGAAGACAGGCAAAACGGAGCTGTGACACATGCTACCTGGCAGGGTGGGCTGAGAGAGACAAGTCAGGTTCTCTCTAGTGAGTGTGCGTGACTGACTGCAGGGCTGGCTGAACTGGGTCCTAATCCCTGAACAGCCATACTTCTCAGTCATTTATTTAGTACTTAAAAGTATCCACCAAGCAATTTTCAAGGCTGTCATGGACTATAAATGGCAGATGAACCCTACACCCCATGCAGAAGTCCTATGGCTGGGTGGACAGCATGAATGGGTACGTGAACCTCCACCACTGCAGTGAAATGGGTCTGTGAACCTCAGCTTAGGTCTGATCTGTAAAACGGTCTTCAAGTGTCACCCATTGAGTTCTGGATCCTTGGACCCAGCACCTGCTCTCCTTTTCAGTCATCTCTGTGCTTCAATGTGGCTTCTTCATCCTCCTAGTATACTCAAAGACCAATCCAATTTTCATGTGCAATGTTTTATTTGTACAGCTCACATATGAAAGATCAAAAGTGGGCTAATAGGGCTGCTCTATTCCCTAATATCTTCAGCATTCCTTTGGCAAGTCGAGATATTAAAGATAGGTGACAGCATAGACCAAACTCTTTTGGTTATCTTTTGGTTGCACGTTGGATGAACTGAGGCAGACAGAAACTAGATCTCCACACCTCTTTCTTTTTAATTTCTGAAGGAAAATCCAGTGCCCAGGAGCCAGGGATCTAACATACCTGAATTTGACCTTTTTTTTTTTTGCATGTCTACTATGTTTTCCAGAAAGTTTATTTGTTTTACAGTGTATTATAGATTCTAAAGGAAAGAACTCCCTTCTTTTTGCCTATCTAAGTTAGGTAATGTGTTTACACATTTTCTCATCCTGCCAAAGGCAGTATAAAAGAAGGGCTTTTTCAGTGGTGTCCTTGGGGTGACCCACTGCTTTCATATATGTACCCAAATTTATAGTTTCCCTCCATCACTTAAAACATTCCATCAACAGAAATGGAGTGATATAGGTAAACTTCTTAGCAAAAAGAAAATGTGAAGGTCATTGCTCAAGGGATCTTTTAGTAATTTTAATCCATGGCTAATGCTCTTAAAGCAAAACTTATATTACTGAAATGTAAAATCAAATTCTTATTTCAGAATTAGATCTAAAGAGCATATACCAGAATTTCCAAAATTTCAAGGAAGAAAAGTTGTAAATGAGCACATTTTTGCAAATTGACTCCTTTCATCTTACTGGGGAAATGGAAACATAATTTGGATATTTCAGAACACTTTTCAAGTGGATTTTAACTTGTAAAAAGTTTAAAACAATTGTTTCCCTGTAAAAGAACAACAAACGTAGTTTATGATAGATATCCAAAGAAAATATAGGAGGACACCCTCCTGCAGGTGCTCACACCTGCAACACGTTTCTCAATGGTGTTGAAGTGATTCATCTCTACCAGAGGAGAATGTCACAGTATTTCTCCCAGATAGGAGGGGGTGTATGTGTGTGAGAGAGTACCCCCAAGGGTCATTTGCATCCTAAAATGACTGATTTCATTTGGGTCTCAAACAAGAAGCATATGTGAGCACCCTACATTAACATATGTGCATGCCTGGAGACAGAATTGATCCTGTAATTTGCATGTCGATGTGACAAAGTCTGCAGAAAGACTTCATGCTGAGGGCTGCTAGCACCTGCCCAGGTAGAAAAGGTCAGTTTATCCTTTAGTAGTTGAATGATTTGCTAATGGCTTTCAAGCACAGGAGATGACTCCACCTGGCCACCCAACTGCATATTTGCATTTCCAAAGAGAGGAGACCTCTCCCTAGCCTAGAGGGAAAACTGGTGAAATTGCCTCCTGTTCGAGGGGGATCAATGCATACTTGATGCAATGACTAAAGGGAAATTTGAATTTAAAGAAGCAACAGGTTGTACCAACCTTGATTTTTTTGTTTTGGTTTGGTTTTTTTTGTTCCCTTGTGAATGCAAACTGCAAAAGGAGAAAGGGCATCCTATGACCAAGCCCCTGGTGAGGTGTCTCCAGGTTGTAGACTGTAGACTTACCACGGTGGAGTAAGTTTCCTATTGGTTTGGACCTTGCAACAACCATATGAAATGACCTTTTCTTTCCTTTCTGTGATGCATGTCTTTATGAGCCTATGAAATGTTATGGTCCATTTTGGACTTTTTTTTTGTGTGTGTTAAGCTTTAGTTTTACCTGGCTTATGTTAAGTGATTTCAAAGTGATGGACTAAAATCAGGATATTAATTTCTATGGTGTGGTGATCTCTCTCACTGTGCACCAATTCGGTCTGGCAGTGCTCTGAACACAACATATTTGGATGAAAGTCCCAGTGAGATTTTAGGCAGCAGGAACAGGGCATGTTTGAATCCTAAGGGGTTTGAGAAAGTCTGTAACAGGGGTACAAATACATGCATGCAGAGAAAAGTTGCTGACATTTAATCATTGTCACACATAGCGTATGCTGAATAAATACCAAGTACATACACTGATGTCCAGAAACAGTTTAGTGTATTGCCAAGAAGCACTGCATTTATATCTGGATACGTGGGCTGTATAGTTATGTCATTACAATGTACTTATTGCCAGCTGGATGTGATAGATAGCCATATAAGTACATCTTGTTTATTAGCTCATACTTATGGTATAAGAACATATAAACACCATATATTCATAGCCACATAAAATCTCTCCTACTTATCAGCTCATCATCTCACTTCCTATCTCAGCAGAAAATGTCTTCTCTCTTACTGAATCTTCTTGGCTTGTGCTTCTTATTTAGGTGAATGATTCTGCCCTTTAGCTTCCCAGACACAATGTGGGGATAGAGCTCATACAAAAATGCTTGGCATAGAACAGATCACAGAAAACAAGTCTGGGAGAATCGTTGTGAAGTTATGTTGTTGATTCCCTGGCTATGAGCAAGGACTGGCAACACTTGTGTCATACTTGTGGAAATTTTCATTACTACCCTGGTAACTGCTCCGTAAGAGAAGAGGACCAGAGCTAGCTCGCATCCATCCCACCCACCCCAGTGATGGAGCAGGGCAGGCTGGGGTCAAGGTGGACAGCCCCAACCCCAGGGCATCAGGCACCTCTGTGCCTGCAGCTGTAAGATGGCAGTATTAAGGTGTGGATGGCAGTCTGTTTTTGCTCTTTATTTTGATCTCTATTTGCTTCTGGTAGTGCCTAGCGTGCCTACGAGACAGCTTGTCTACACCTGTACATGAAGATATTATTTTTTTATTGCAATAGCAAGTCAAGGAAGTGCTAACACTGAAGACTATGTGACAGCAGCAGATTTGATGTAGTTCACACTAACCTTTTAATATCAGTTGCTGTTTTGAAGCCGTTTCTGAAGGGTTTAGACCAACATCGCCATTTTGTAGGGTGGAAACTGAGGCACAGGAGCTTCCTAAGGTCTAGAACCAGGTCTGATAACAGAAATAAAATTAAGGTTTCTGAGTCACTGTATTACCAAATAAACAGCATACAGAATAGCTGATTCAGATGAAAGATGCTTGTCTACTTTATTGACTTACACAATTGTCTGTGACCCTCATACTGTAGGACAGATGATCCTATTACTACCTCATAGTAAGGAGATATTGCAAAGGCTTTGCAGGCTCATTTTGGTCTGATCCCTTACTTGGGAGCATCCAAGCCAGAACTAATTTGTAACTTGTTCCTCCTAGGCAAATTACCATTAAATTCTTATCATCTTGTCCTTTCCTGTAAGGAGTTGTGGATATACAGTATGTTTCTTAGAAAAGCTGTTATGAAGTATTTTCAGAGAATTTAATCCCTTCCACCCCATATTTAACCTACTTTCCTAAAACAACGAGGCATACACAATCATAGGAGCCATCCACCAGCAGTCTCTTCATCTTCCTCTTGACCTTTACCAATGGTGAGCCCCTTAGTTGATTCCAGCTATAGCTGACATAGGGATAGAGATCTCAAAGATACTCTGTTCTTGGGGAGTTTTATGAAACTAGCAGCAGGAGGAAGCCCTTGGGGGCCACCACCAGAGACTCCAATATGATCTTCCAAGGTGTGGGCAGAGTTGGGTGGTAGATAGGGGAGCACCTGAAATATGGCAGGTGTGGAATGAGCTGTGGGCTGCTGCAAAGGGATATGTAAAAATCCAGGGCATACAGGAAAACTAACCAGCAGCAGCTCTGCTCTCTTGGACTACCTTGTTCCCTCCCTAAACTGTGCTGTGATTACCTCTGGGAATCATGAAATACAGTTGTCTGAGGAAGGACATGGGGAATGCCAAACAAACCAGAAACTTGCTCTAAATTACTTGACGTCTTATTGAGACTGTACCATACTGGAGTCATGTGGATGTGGATCAAAAACTGCATGCTCTGGGCACTCGGGATTTTCTTTCCCAATGATTTTCTGCCTCTTCCATGCTGCAAATCACTGGGTCTTTGCTGGGCTCAACAGTCATGCCAGCTTTCTGTAGGTGAGGAGGCCTTCCATCTTCAGCCCATAGGGCTTGTGTGATACTGACTGGTTCAGGGCTGACTGCAGCTCCTGGCAAGGAGCCACCTGGAGAAGTAAGATAACATGACACACATTCCAGCTACGTGGTCCCAAACAAGATGCTCTGGTGTTGCACGTGTCTATTTTGTCCCACTCTGTGTTCATCATCTTGCTTTTCTGTGAGATGCTGAAGTGTAGCTAACTCTTAGCACTTGCAGGTTATTCACTCCTGGATGGAAGTGGACAGTTGCTTGAGGGTCAGACAGTGTTTGATTTTATTTTAAAAATAGGAGGAGCAGTAGAGAAAGTCTTTCAGTGAGACTTTCAGCTCTCTGCTACAACTTGAGCAGTGTAAGAAGGCAGCTGTCTTTCGCCAAAGAAATCTCTAGTTAAATCTGGAAAGAGCACAGTGCAGCTGAGATAACCTGGTCTCATAAGGAACTGTTGGGCTTACAGCTCATCCCGTGGTTGCTACAGCATGTGTGTAGTACATTACTCAGAGCTGAGGAGATAATGCTCCCAGAGAGAAGCTGATATGTCTGCTGAGCAAAGCTGCAGTGCTCTTAGACTGGTAAAGCAGTAAGGTGCTTCTTGAATTACACTAACTCAGTCTCCCGATTTTGCCCTCTTTTATCATTTTTTTTTTTACCCAGTGCAACTCCATGATATGAAAGCCTGGTAAGTGACACTCAGCTGCTATCAACTCTGTTTTAATATGGACTTTTCTGAGGGAGGGAAAAAAAAAAAAGCTTTTCCAAGGTCATTAGCTGACAATTGCAGCCTGTTTCAAAATTGCTTGCACTCTCTGCTAATTGGTCTAGCAGACCTGTTCATTTGTTAATTTGATGCCATTAGGTAACTGGCACATCTCTGCTGCAGACAGAATAAGGCAATGACTGAGGGTGCTGTTTTGGTCTTTTTCTTTAGATTCTTTGAGAGGACCTGACACAGAGCAAGGTGGTTCTGTGCCTGCCAGTGGGGGCCATCCTCAGGGGAGGTAGGATACTATAGAGACATCCTGGGTAGTGTGTCACCCCTGCTGGGTGGTATAAAACCTGGACTCTGGGGTGAAGGGGATAGGCTGAATGAATAAATTGCTTTAGGGTGAGCGAATAGTTCAGCTTTAAAGCAATTATTGCAATTACTTAGATTGACCGAAATTGACTGGGTTTGGATTTGCAAAGTGAAAGAAAAAAGATGTTTCAGGGTTAAATGAATGCTTTATTTGACCAAAAAAAGAGTCCTGTAAATAAGACTAAAAGGTTTGACCCACAGAACAGGTACCAATACCTCCTCTCCTCCCATAACAAATGGCCAACCTGGATGAACAAGGAGCTTTTGATGGGACTTAGAAATAAAAGGAGGGTTTACCACCTTTGGAAGAAGGGAGAGAGAACTCAGGAGGACTTCAGAGATCACATTAGGTTATACAGAGAGAAAATTAGGAAGGCAAAAGCCCAGCTAGAGCTCAACTTGGCCAATAACTTAAGAGACAACAAAAAAAGCTTTTATAAATATATCAACAAAAAGAGCCAGGGAGAATCTCCATCGTTTACTTGATACAGAGGGGAGCATTACAACCAAGGACAAGGAGAAGGCTGAGGTACTTAATGCTTTCTTTGCTTCTGTCTTCAATAGTCAGACCAGCTGCCCCCAGGGTGTTGAGCCTCCTGAGCTGGAAGATAAGGATGGAAAATAGAACAACACACCCCATAATCCAGAAGAAAGCAGTTAATGATCTGCTTCTGCACCTAGACCTGCATAAGTCTTTGAGGCTCAAAGGGTTTCACCCAAGAGTACTCAGGGAGCTGGTGGGAGAGCTCACCAAGCCTCTCTCCATCATTTATCAACAGTCCTGGTCAGCAGGGGAGGTACCAGAGTACCAGATGACTGGAGGGTGGCTAACGTGACACCCATCTACAGGAAGGGCTGGAAGGAGGATCCGGGGAACTACAGGTCTGTCAGCCTGACCTTGATACCAAGAAAGATCCTGGAGAGGCTCCGGTTGAGTACGCTCTCATGGCAAGTGCAGGGTGGCCAAGGGATCAGGGCCACTCAGCATGGGTTTATCAAAGGGAGGTCCTGCTTAACCAACCTGATCTCTTTCTATGACCGTGTGATCCACTGTCTGGATGGGGGGAAGGCTGTGGACATCGTCTACCTGGACTTTGGTAAGGCCTTTGACACTGTCCCCCACAGTATTCTCCTGGAGAAGCTGGCATATCATGGCATAGACAAGTGTACTCTTCTCTGGGTAAAAAAAATGGCTGGGTGGCTGTGCCCAGAGAGCTGTGATTAATGGGGTGAAATCTTGTTGGTGGCTGGTCACCAGTGGTGTCCCTCGGGGCTCAGTTTTGGGGCCAGTCTTGTTTAATATCTTTATTGATGATCTGGATAAGGGGATTGAGTGCACTCTTCAGTAAGTTTGCAGATGACACCAAACTAGGTGGGATTGTTGATTTGCTTGAGGGTAGGAAGGTTCTACAAAGGGCCCTGGACATGTTGGATCAATGGGCCAAGGCCAATTTTATGAGGTTCAATAAAGCCAAGTGCCATGTCTTGCATTTTGGTCACAACAACCCCAAGTAACACTACAGGCTTGGAGAAGAGTGGCTGGAAAGCTGCCCAGCAGAAAAGGACCTGGGGGTGCTGGTGGACAGCCAGCTTAACATGAGCCAGCAGTGTGCCCAGGTGGCCAAGAAGGCCAACAGCATCCTGGTTTGTATCAGGAATAGCGTGGACAGCAGGACTAGGGAAGTGATTGTGCCTCTGTACTTGGCACTGGTGAGGCCTCACCTTGAGTACCGTCTGGGCCTCTCACTACAAGAAGGACATTGAGGTGCTGGAGGTTGTCCAGAGGAGAGCCACCAAACCAGTGAGAGGTATAGAGAGAGTCCTAAGAGGAGAGTCTGAGGGAACTGGGTCTGTTTAGTTTGGAGAAGAGGAGGCTGAGGGGAGACCTCATTGCCCTCTACAGCTATCTGAAAGGAGGTTGTAGAGAAGTGGGTGTTGGCCTCTTCTCTTGAGTGAATAATGACAGGACCAGAGGAAATGGTCTGAAGTGTCAGCAGAGGATGTTTAGATTAGATATTAGGAAGAATTACTTTACTGAAAGAGTAATCAGGCACTGGGACAGCCAGCCCAGGGAGGTGGTTGAGTCGCCATCCCTGGAGGTATTTAAGAAGCATGTAAATGTGGCACTTCAGGGCATGCTCCAGTGGCAAGCTCTAATGGCTGAGATGTAGGGGGTGGGGTGGTGGTGTGTGTATTATGGTTGGACTCAATGATCTAAGACCAGGAAGTTTCTGTGACAAGAACTTGGGCCTCAGTCATCGACCTTCCAGGAAAATGGGCAACCATCCATCTCCCCTGCTGTTTGTGTGAAACACAAATGGACAGAAGGAGAAAGAGGCAAAGAGCTCTGCTCTCAGCCTGGTGAGGCCAAGCTCTGGAGGGAAACACAAATCCCAGTATGTGGGGATACCCTGCTGTGCTTATCCTTAAATATACCTATACTTGGATGGTTAGGCTATTTTTGGAGGAGAAAGACTTTGAATTCAACAGGGATGAGATTTGAACTGATACATAGCCTGAGATGCTGTAGCAGAAGAGACATCAGCTGTGTCTCTCAATCTGTGAAAGGTGCCAAATGCCCTGAAACTATTTACAGATTTAAAGAGTACTCAATGAGTGCAACCCAAACTGTTTCAGGTTGGCTGAAACAGGAGCTTTTAGTAGTCTCACTTTATGCTTTAAAAAAAATTGCTCTTCCCTGTATCATGTCTGCTTCCTTCAGCCTGCTGCTCAGCTGTGCCAAGCAGAAATGCAGCCCATCTGCAAACCAGTGTTACTGGTTGATGGTATGTCTGTGTTAAGGACCTGCTTTTTTGGCAAATGGCAGCCATAATTTCTTTGGTGTGGGGAAGGAAAATTAATTAGCTCAGCTGGTGCACAGGGCTGCTGGGTGCTGCCAGGAAAAGGCTCGACTTCAGCTCCCTGTGCTGTCTTGATTGTATGGGGAACTTGTGTCATGGTCAGAGCCAGGAGTCATTCAGCGGTTCTGCCTCACTTACTGTCCAAAGAACACTAGAACAAAGTATTGTGTTGCTCATCCCATTGGGGCCACCTACTAACTCCCTTCTACCCTTTGTATCCTTCATCCTCTGTCTTCTCTTTTTCATCCCAAAGAGACCATGAACATCTCAGACTCAAAACTTACTGCCTTAAAAGCATCTGCTATTTTCCCGAGAGTGTGTTTGAACCCTGGAGTTTACTACTACACATGTGAATTGTTGCTGCCCTGTCCCCGTAACGGCAGCAGAGTGTGACATGAAGGGCTACATCCATGTGTTGGAGTGTAAACCTCTCCCCCTTCATCTTTGTGAAGGGCCTTACTGATGGCACCATGAACAGAAAAGGGTGTCTTGGCAGTAAGAACTACAGTAATTACTTAAAAATTCAACTTTGGATCAGTTTTGCTACTTTTAAATTGAATAGAAAATTTATTCCTGTTGTTACAGGTCATGCTCTGTTCCTGGGTGAGCTTTGCTGCATAACGCTGGTACTTTCTTTACCCCATGCACCTAAGAAAACGCTACTTTGCTGTGTGATCTAGGTGTTGGTCACAGCAATTGAAACAAATCCCAAGAGAACCACACCGGGGTGGTAAGTGAAGGAGACACTGGATCCTACCTTGGACCTGCCCTTGTGTCAGGGCTAAGCCCAGGTCTATGTTTGGAAAGCTGGAAGTGGGGAACTCGTCAAGCACCTCTGGTGATGACCTGGCTTTGAACGAGTAACCTGTGTTTTGGTGATGTTGAAGAAAAACAAGCAAAAGCCCAATAATTCTCCCTAAACTGGGGGTTTCACCAGCCCAGCTATGGTAGTCACAAATTGCACCTCATTGTGCCTGACAGTCACAGCTAGACTGGAAAAAGCTTGTCCCCTTATCCTAGCACCAGGAGTCAGAGGATTTAGCGGGCTCTTCCTTGCTACGTTTTAAGAGTTTCTTATGAAAACACTTTCCTTTTGTGGGTGATTTCACAAGTTGGGAGAAAAGCAGCTGTTGGTGGTTCACAGCTCAGATTTCCCTGAGAAGTGTAAAGTCTCAGCTGGACACCATGATGATATATTTTATAGATTCCCCACCCCCCTCCTTCCCCCATTCCATATCCACCAGGCAGCTAAATCCAACAGTAAGCTACAGTGCATTTCTCTGTGTTTAACTTCTCCTTGAGATAATCCATTTGCCTCTGTTCTTTGAAAACTTACTGAATAAGCCACTTGTTTCACACTGGTGGGGAAATAACACTTTGGGGGCCCCTTTTGTGCCTGTCTTATGTATAACAGAAGCGTCAATTTTTATAAAGTCTAATAAATACCCAACTCTGCCAGATGTTATCTTGACCTTTTTTTATTTGCCTTTTTTTTTTTTTCCCTGCTAGAAAGGAGGTCAGAATTTGAGTTCCAGACTTTAGCTTATTGCAAATAAAATGGGACTGTTTCTAAGAGACATGTTGTGACAGTGTAAATTATCACATTTTAGATGGTGTTAAATATAGAAATGCCACTTAAGAGGGGATGCATTTTGTTCGATGTCTGATATTTGTCTTGTCAAGACAATCTTGTGAGGTGGTGCCTGTTTATTATCTTTGCACCTTTTTACTCTATTATTCTGCTCTGTCTGCTCACAACAGTTAATGTTATAGCCTTTTCTGTACTTCATGGTGCTTGAGAGAGGGGACGGGTCATTGTGTAGCCTGTGGAGTCTGACTCCAAATTAGCATGTGGCTTAGAAATCCACACTTGCAAGATCTGCCTCTTCCCCTCCAGAAGAAACTTCTGGGTTAAATGGAGGGAGCAGAGGCAGGTGAAAGATGTCAAAAGGCCATGCTAACACACAGTCCCATGGCTACAGTCAGGGTAGAGGGTCTGCAGGAGGCAAGTGGAGAGGCTGGGGAGAGAGACCCAGCAAGGAGATGTGATACAGCCCAAAGCAGTAAAGCCAGGGTGAGGATAAAAAAACATTTTCCTTACACTGGAACAGACAAAATTCGCTGTAGTGAACAGTTTTGAAGTTTGTTCAGTTACTTTCATTAAATCTCTTTCATTGATGGCTCTGTTTCCTTCACCCATTGGAAAAGCATGTGTTTGGTCTCATTTATAGAATGAAAAAGTGCCATTTTCTTTATATATTATACTCTCTGCTCCTTCTCAAGAGTAGTAATTGCATGGAAACTTGCATGGTTTATAACTAAAGGAATCTTAATTTTAATACATACAAAATTACACCAATTTAAGCCTCATTTAGTTAGAAGCAGTGCGGTTTTCCATCAAATGCCTCTCCAAACAGAAGCTCAGAAGCTGGTTTTGCACTTAAAGTAGATTCTCAGTTGTAACTTTATCTTCCCCACTTTGGTCTCAGCTCCATTAAACTTAATCACGATCATATACTATTACGTGTTCGGTTAATGAAAAATAGTTTTCTCCAAAAGTAAAGCGTTATAATTAAGGGCTCTACATAGACACAATAGCTTCTGTGCCTTCAATCTTTTTTCATTTTTAAAATTGGTTCATTCTGTGCAGAGCAAAAGGCCAGAAATGCTTATGAGACACAATAATTCTGCTCAGATGATGAGAAAAAGAATTACCTTGGATTACATAGCCACAGATAAAATTTTCCAACAGGTTCTTGTCCCAACCGTGGATCATCAGATAGATATGATAAAACTGTAGGCCAGTGTTGCCCAATAAGTTAATCGCAGCGTTGCTTTTATTCAGAATTATACCAGGCTGCTTTTCAAGCAGTAATGAGACTCACGCACAATGGGGCAAGTAGTCTGGCCAGAGACCCCAGTTGGTAGAGAAGAGGTTTGTATCTCCATCCATAGCACCCATAGGCATGCCAGCAGTTGAGAGAGATGACAGTTCAGGCCCAACTGAGCTAAAGAGAAATAATTTGAATATTCACATCATCAAATTGTTTTGCCAAAATTGCTGCTGCAGTTTTTTGCCTATGCACTGAACTAATTTTCTATTCTCTTCCTCATTCTCTAAATTAAAAAAAGTCCTTCATGGATAATTCCTGATCTGTGCTAGTAAAAATATGTTCTTGTGTGTATGTTCTTATGATGCATAGCCAGTTATATAAATATAGATGATTTGTAGCACACACAAGTAAAGCAGGATTTTCAAAAGCAGTCTAACTACTCCCAGCCTAAACTACTTGGAGGAAAAGCAGGGAGAGTTCATAATTAAATTCACCAGGAGCTGTGCTAGACCCCTGCTGAGTGCTTTTAAACATTCCTTTCCTTAGACTCTACTGGGAGAGTAATATACTGTATTTATAGCCATCTTGTTTCAATATAAACATGTCAAACTGTAAATCTCAGACACAGAGATGGGCTCAAGCTGAAAAATTCAGATCCAGATTTCTGACATTCTCTATTTCAGATCAATTCTGTTGTGTGCTTCAGGTCTGAGGATCCGGGGCGGGTTTCTTGTTTAGGTCCAGCTTCCTTCTTTGCATGTGGAGAGGGTTGCCTCTGTATCCCACTGAACTTCAGTCATACTGTGTGCACTGAATTAGCTCCTGATTTCTCTCAACTCCAAGCTGCTCTCCCAGGGTGAAACTCCCTTTGTGTTTCAGCACCCAAGTCCCTTCTAACCTTACTCCCATACAGAAGATGATTACACATTTCCTCTACAACAGGAGCAGTGTGTACGTGTCTTTTGGTTTCACATTTTTTGTTTCACGTCTCTGTCTTTTCTTCCATGCCCTGTGCTGAAAAGAGCCTAATAACATAACGACAACAACAAAAATAACATTATGGTTACTATTGGCTTTGGACAGGTTTCTTTCTAGGAACTGATCAGTCTGTGAAATGGACCATATGCCTCAGGACAAGATGCTTTTCCTGTCTCATTGGGCCGCTCCAATGGGAGTCAGAGAAACAAAGCAAAACGCATTAACTTTTGCTAATTTGGGAAGTGACATTAGTAATTGGTGTGTTGACAATTCCAAGCTTGTTTAAGCAATAGATCTGAGGTAGAAGGGTAGGGGGCAGGGCGGGTAGGGGGAAAGAAAATGTTTCCATAACAACTGACAAGTGAATGCTGCTAACTTTCCCACCAGGTGCCGGTGTGTGTTCATGGCACACATCTCCTGGAAAGGTGTGCATGCTCTGCAGATGTTTTCTCAAAGCGGGAGATGTCCTAATAAGCAGGTACTTTGTTCTAGAGGTTTAATCATGAGCGGCAGTGAATGGCTGCTTCAAATCTCCTGACCCTTTTTTCTTCCCTCTTGACCTTCTCCTTTCCTAGCCTGTCACAAATGTAGAATGATTATTAACAGAAAGAAAAAGAAAAAAAAAAGAAAAAGAGAAAAGAAAAAAAGGCGGGGAGGAGGGAGGAGAAAGTAAGATTATGCTTGAGGGAGACAGAGGACTTGGGAACATAAAGGAGAGTGGAAGTGTGTTTTTTAGCATTTGTTTTCTCTGCTGCCATTTTATTGCTTTTCTGGGAGCCCTGCCAGAAAAATGGTGAGTAGCACTTTAATTAAAGAAGGCTCTGTGTGCACTCCAGCTGTTCCTCATGTGACCAGCCTGTCTATGGGTAAAGCAAAGGATGCTCCTGCCAGCTCACCCAAATCAATGCTAACCTAATTCCCGACCACACACTGTCAAGCGTTCGTGCAAACCTGCAGCATTTAGGGCACTGTCTGCAAGCCAGACGCTTGGCGCCCTGTCCTCTTCCTGGTATCCTCACGTATCTGAAGCCAGAATCTGGCAGCAGGATTGCTGGGGACGCACAAGTGTGTGGAGGGAGGTGGAGCTTCCCTTAAAATATATTTTCTCTGCCTGCGGCAATATTCGTTACCCGTAAGCAGACTCTGCTGCCTGGAAGGAAGGACATTTTAGGGGTTGGTGGTGGAAGATTGGGCCCCCACTGAAGTTTCTGGGAAAGCAGAAATTGGCTGTGAATGACTAAGACTAATTTTTCAGCAGCAACCTAGATCTGAGGTACTGGAGGCACAGAGAAGACTAGTGCATTGTTAGTTTTAAAACAAATTCACCTGGAAAAGAAGAGACCAGTTATGCCAATGCACCTAAGCTGAAAATCCAGCTGTGTGTCTGGAAGGTGCTGTATGGATTCAACGCCAATGTTAAGAAAATGCTAATAAAACAAAGCTGCATAACGGGATGGAAAGTTTTGAGGCGACCCTGTAAGAAAACTGACATAGGATCTTAAAATCATGTTTCTTATAAAACTGTCCTCTGAACCTAGTTTCTTGTGGAAGAGAAAGTTTGCTGTGCTGATGTAGCCCCTTAAGACAATAGGTTGGGCTGAGTTCTTGTTTATGCTATGGGGCCCCTTTGCAGCCCTCTGCCAGTGTGAAGGGCACGAAGATGAATGTGATGTTGTTTGTGCCCACTGTAAGGCCATTCTCCAGTGCCAGACAGGCGTAAAGGGGCCTCTCTGTAAGCAAGAGCATAATAAAACCCCATGTAACAAAACCCTGTGCTTTTGTTGCAGTAGCTCAGTGGCATTACTGCCACTGTGAATGTCACTACTGACGTACTATTTTAGGTACGACACGAAGCGTTGAATGTGTAATTTACAGTGTCCTGCAGCTGAAGAGGTTTATTGTAGTTTCACACACCTCACCTCCTAGTAAGTAACATGAAGCCACTTCCTTCCACAGCAGTACAGAGCTGAGCCTCCTATATTGACCTGTGTGAGGCCTTTTTTGGGAGTTTTCCAACCCTTTTCCTTTCATAGCTTTAGAACTGTTCCTTCTGTATTTGTCTGTCTCCCTACACACCTATGTCTAGTCACATGGTTTACTACAGTGGAGATGAATTCATATAATGCATTGAGGAGATTCAAGATCAAGCTATTGTATTTCTGAATGTCAGCTTTAGACAGGCTGGACTTCATTGCCTTCCCAGCAAAAAGGAGAAATGGAGGTAAAAACCTAATAAAGGGGAGATGTTATCTGGATGCGTCAGAAGCATAGAGGTTTGGGTGGAGCCTTGGTGTGCAGGTGGGAGGCTAAAGCTCTATATTGCACGATTTGTCCAGCCTTAATATGGTTGCAGAAGTCTTTGTGGTAGCTGAACAACTGTTGATGCATGCCAATAATATTTTAAAAGAGAGTCACCTCAGCACTTTCTGGTGGAGAAGCAGTGTTGCCAGCTGAAGATGTAGCTGGAGGCATGCAATGTTTTCTTTGTGCACTTGCTGTGGAACCCAAGTGACACTCTGGGCCCTCTTTGCACAGCAACCAAGTGTCATTGTCACATTTTGTGTTTCATCAAATATAAGAATGTGTTTTCCTCAGATATGGCAATATGTGTGCCTGCTGCATGTATGTAGGTGCTCCTGTGAGTGGCAGAGTCTGGTAAGGGTCATGTATGCTTGTGAACTGGCCATTCACTTTCTTCTTGGCTGGATATCCAAGGAATGCAGAGCCTTTTCTCCTTTCAGTGACATCATCTGTTCTTTTCCACCCCAGCTCTTTCCTCTGAAGCAAATTATCTGTTTTCTGCAGTCCAGTTTCTCTTTGGGTGATGCCATTATGGATATCTTTAATTTCTCCAGTACTGCCTTTTTCCTCCATCCATGCTAGTTTCTTTTACAAAAACACTCATAAATTATTTTCCTTTCCCTAGACTTCATATTTTGGCTTGCTAGGCAGCTTACCTTCTCTTCATGTACATCTGAGTGAACTTTGTTTGTCCTGGCTGCTTTGAAGTACAGGCTCAGAAGCAGCAACAACTTCATGAGCTAAAAATGATCTGGGGCAAAGTTCGTGTTTATATAGGAGGCCCTTTGTTGTTCTGTGCATCAGGTTCTGGGGGATAATATGACAAAGACTATCTTCTTGTATAATGACATAGGTTCCTTATTAGCAGAGTTTCTAAAATGTACTCAGAGATGGCATTTGTACTGTCCCTGGTTTAGTTTTGGTGTTTCTCACAAGTTATTTTCCTTTCTGCAACTTGGATACCTTTCTCTTAGTTACAGGCAGAGGACCATGTCTTTCCATAATATTTACTTATTTATGGTACAAATGTTTGTTGATTTGCTGGAGCTAGTGTTTGCCAGTGTGCTGGCCTCCCTAAAGGCCCTACTTTTACTGTCATTCTGATGTGGTCTAGCAGGTGCCCTTATCCTTCAGTTGTGCCAGGCTTTGAACTAGGGTTGTGTCACCTTTGCATTGACAGGAGATCTGCTCCTGGTGTCTGACTGCCTCTGTTGGGTGAGGTTGTCTCTCAATGGTTCTCTTTTGACTCCCTGGCATCTAGACATGAGCAGCTGAGGGTTTTTCTTGGTCTGAGCCCTGCTCCTGTTGCAATCCCTGTGGTCTTTGTACACAGCTGTGCAGTTATTGACAATCCCATCTCCATTCTGTCCTGAGTTGTACCTAATTCATGTGATGTGCGATTCCTGCCACAAAAGGCCTGCTACCTTTTGCCATTTCCTCACAGGGCATTTGGTGATCAGATGCAGACATGCTCTTCTCAGCACAGTAATCCCTGGCCTGTGGCATTTATTATAGCTGGTTGCTCAGCTTGGCACTCTCTTAGCACTTTTTTCTTAATCTTCTGTTAGGCTAAGGCAAACTGTCCTGCACAGGGTGGGTTTTGGACTTGTAAATCAATTTTCTATGTCTGGATGTTTATCCAGTGAAAACACGGATGTTGTAGAAAATTACAACACATGGCCAGGATGCAGCCAAGGCAGCTCTAAGCCTGGCAGCTCTAGCACTACCCATCTTGCTCAAGCACAGCTACGGTTTCTCCACTTTGTGTCTTTCCAGGCTGATTGTTTCTAAGCCATCATGTTTCATGCGCCTTGTGAAGAATGACAGTGTGAAAGGATATAGGTCTATAAACCTGGATTAGTTCAGTATTAACAAACCTAGAAATGCTTCAGTCTAAGATGATGTTTCAGCAGTGTGCAAACACATCCGGAGCTGAAATAGTCTCTGTTCTTTGCAATGGTACCGAGGGAAATACTAGCAAGAGAATAAGTGGTCTACAGTACAGCCAGACATCCTGGAGACATCAGGCCAGGACACAGAGGAGAGTTCAAAATCATGAAATGATTGGGTTGGAAAAGAAAGATCATTGTGTTCCAGCCCCCCTGCCAGGGGCAGTGACACCTCCCCTAGAACAGGTTGATCAAACTATCCAACCTGTTCTTGAACACTTCCAGGTATGGGGCATCCACAGCTTCTCTGAGCAGCCTGTTCCCGTGTTTCACCACCCTCACAGTAAAGAATTTCTTCCTAATATCTAATCTAAATTTCCTCTCTTTCAGTTTAAAGCCATTATACCTCATCCTATTATGCCACTCCCTGATAAAGGGTCCCTACCCATCTCTCCTGTAGGCCTCCTGAAGGTACTTGAAGGCTGCTGTAAGGTCTCCCTGGAGCCTCCTTTGTGCCAGGCTGAACAATCCCAACTCTCTTAGCCTGTCCTCATAGGAGAGGTACTCCAGCCCATCATCTTCATGGCCCTCCTCTGGACTTACTCCAACAGATCCATGTCCTTCCTGTGCTGAGGACTCCAGAGCTGGACACAGTATTCCAGATGGGGCCTTGTGAGAGCAGAGGAGAGGGGCAGAATTGCCTCCCTTGCCCTGCTGGCCACGCTTCTTTTGATGCAGCCCAGGATGTGGTTGGCTTTCTGGGCTGCCAGTGCGCATCGCCAGCTCAAGCTGAGCTTCTCATTCACGAGCACTCCCAAGTCATTCTCAGGGCTGCTCCCCAGCCATTCTCCGCCCAACCTGTATTTGTGCTTGGGATTGTCATGTCCCAGGTGCAGGACTTTGCACTTGGCCCAGTTGAACTTCATGAGATTTTCACAGGCCCACCTCTTGAGCCTGTCCAGGTCCTTCTGGATGGCATCCTTTTCCTCCAGCATGTCAACTGTATCACACAGCTTGGTGTCATTGGCAAACTTGCTGAGGGTGCTCTCAATCCCAGTGGTAGAAATGGGTAAGGACATACTAGATGGTGAACTACACATCACGTGTGTGAGGGACTGAGGGAGGGAAGAAGGGCATTTGAGGTGGAATACAAAAAAGGCAGAGGTGACCCAAATTCACATCTGCTTGTCTGGTTGATGACATTTAAAACCCTTCCAGGCAGGTTCATGACCCCAGCTGGCTGAGGGCATGTCTCTATCATATGAACAGAGCTTGGGTGCCTCTGAGCAGGATAGCATGATGGTTCAGCTCAGGGCTGTGCAGTAATACTAGCTTGGTCCTGGTAGTGGGATGGCTGGATCATGCTGAGTGTTAGGACCCAGTCAGCAGAGCAAATGTTCTGTCTAGTACAGCTCTGTACTGTTGCACCTGTCAGTTTGCTTCCATGGGAAGCAGGGATGTCAACATGGGGCTGTGTTCTACTATATGGTGTAGCCCTAATTCCCATCCCACTCATTTGTCAGACCAGCTCCTACCACTACAGGTCCTATGGAGACCGAAATGGCAATGTCTGTTGATGAGTATATGGAGCAGGAACCATCTGGACTGACCTCACAAAACAGTGAGCAGCCACTGGCCTGCCATGGCCTTGAACAGCTTGGCAAAATCAAAATCAGATCTAGTGCCAGCACTAAAAACCATCAGTTTAGAGCTTGGTCTCCATTCAGTTCTGTGCCCACTGAAAACAGGCCTTATGTTATGGTATTAAGACGCTGTGTATTGTAAATATCAATAGCATTCTTTTGGGGACAGCCCAGAGTAACTGCGGCATGACTTCCCACTCACGAATAGCGATGCTGCAAGCATGGTGAAGTGGCTCGTAAAACCCCACATAAGGCACACCATGAAAGGCCATAAAATGTTTCTTTAGCTATAGGACAATAATACCTTTCTTGAGCAGGATGAGGCAGCTAGCTGGATTCCCATGTAGATGCTGTCTTGGATTCTTGGGAGTTGCTAATGAGATACAGGATCATTGCCTGTCGGTGCTTTGGATGCTGTGCGAGTGGGTATGAGCACAGTTTTTGTTGTGGTACCAGTGTTGATGTTGATGGACTTGAGGAAGCTGCACTGGGATGAGCAATGGGGAATAGTGGTATGTATAGGCTGAATTGCTTTAGGGAGATAACAGAGCTGATAAAATACAAGGTACCTAAAAGCTTTTTCAAAAACTTAATTGAGTCCACTATTCTGGATAGATGTGTTATGATTATTACTATTACTAGTTGTTTTTCCTAACACAATCAGGAGTTGGTGGTTCCAGGTGCTGTACTAACAAAGAGCAGAACTCAGGCCATGCCCTACAGAGTTGGCACCCTAAATATAGGATTAACAACAGCAGGCAGGTACAGACAGATGGGGCAGCACAAGGAAGCAGTGCTGTGATGCCAGCTAGCAGAGCAGGCTGTGACGGCAACTTAGCAGCAGCTTAGGAAAGATGCAGATTTTTTGAGATGTTGTGGCAAAGGAGAATCTGAAGGATCAGCTCAGCTCAGAGCTAGATGTAGAAAACATTAAGGTACCTGTTTTGAAGTGTGGGTGTGGAAAATTGGATCACAGGCTGAGCTCTTTAAGGTAGCCTCTTGGCTCAGAGATAACAAGTAGTGGGAAGAGTGGGTGAAAAAGAAAAGGAGGAGGCTTGCATGGGAGTCAGTGTTGTGGGAGAAGATTTGGAGGTTATACAGGCACAAATTGTGAGTGGTGGGTCTCTGCAGCAGCATTCAGAGCAGTTCTGACGGGGTGAGTGAGGACTTTATTTGTGAGTGGCAGAGGAGATGGTGCTGCTGTAACTGGGAAGCTGAGAATTTGGCCAGGCTTTTGTTGTGCAGAATGACAGAAAGGGCAATGTCTGAGTGGTAGTGTTTTGGCTGAACCTGGAAGGTTTAGCCTGGGAGGTGTTGATCCTGGGAAGACATGCTACATGGTAAAATGGCCCCTAGAAACTTGCTTGGTTCTGGTGTGGAAAGAAGGCTAGAGTTTGCCTCTGGGACTTGGTCAAGGCTCACAGTTGAGGGGCACTAAAAGCTTTGTTTGAGCAGGTCTGGAGCCAGAATGGAACCAGGAGCCACCCACATGGAAGGGATAGATGAACTTGTGTCCAAGATGGGGGTGGTCTTGGAGGCAAGTTGCAGTGGGAGAAGGCAGCATTGAGGGCATAATCCAGCATGGCCCTCTCATCAGGGGACAAGGGAGTTGAGGAGCATCTTCAGAAAAGTTGTCAGGGAGGTATGAATAGAAACAGAATGGAAGAGTGTAATGAAATCCTCAGGAAGGTGAGATGTCTGAGTGAGGATGGCGTGAATGCAAAGAGGCTAGAGGCAGGAAGCTGGATCTGAGATGGTGAAGACAGTTGTCTGGAAACCAGGCAGTCTGTTTGGCCAGAAATTTTGGGTTCTGTATGTCTGCTTTTGATCTCACTATGAACATAAGTAAAATATTTCCATATTTCCATTTTTCTGGCAAAGTGGATGTCCCTAGACCATGCAGCTGCTTGGTGAAAGCAGCTTTGTGGCCAGCATTGCAATGACATTATACAGCTGTTTGGGGCCCTGCTGTCTTGTCTGCATTCATCACCTGACTTCAGACTGGTCCCAGTTCTTGTTGCTGACCCACTGGAAACCTCTGCCTTGCACTGAGCTAACATTTCTCAAAATTGATAGGCTTTGAATAAAACGACTCCTGTTCCAGGGGACTTGAATGTTCTGACAAAACTTTGGTCTCATCCTGAGATCTCCAAGCAGCTTTAGCCATTGATGACTTTGACATCTGTGATCTGAGCTGAGCACAAGGAGAACGTGCAATATTTCTTTAGTAGATGCCAGGCTATTGTGATGACCGATGCCATTGTGGTGGCTGATGTTTTGGCAGCTAAGCCATAGCAATGAAGGTTTGTGTTGTAGGACCCAATTGTAACAAGAGTTTTAAGGCCTTAATTTTAGAGGGGTAAAAAAAAACAAGCGCTGCACTGAATTGGCAAACACCCAAACCACAGTAATAACCTCTGAGCACTCCAGGAGTTTTTTCATAGCAGCTGGATGAGGAATGAGTTGATAGAGACAGAGCTCAGGGGTTCAAAGTGCAGCCCTTCTGCTGATTTTTCACCACACTGGATTGTCCCTGCACTCCCTTGGCATGAAACCCAAAATGTGCTGCTCTCCCTCTCCTTGGCCACCTCCATGGCAGAGCTGCTGGTGTCCATGTGCTGGGGTGTGAAGGAGACATGTTTACATCCAGTGGAAAAGCAGGCACTGTGAGCACAGACACCAGACTGTAATACAGTAACGGGCTTGCCCCCATCACTCACTCCTACTGCTACTAATAGATCACGAAAGGGAAATTCCACAGGCATGTGGGATCTTTCAGCTGTGGAAGGAACCACTGTCCTGGCCTTTCCCATCCAAGTCAGTGGCTGAACTGCTGCTCCTAGTACAGAATAATGCCATGAAGCTAACACAGAAAACAGAGAAGATACCCTGAATATAATGGATCCAGGTTTCCCAGGGAGGCTAAAAAGAGAGGGCTGCAAAGTCTCATCCCTCTGGTAACGCTGCCTGATGTGGCTTCAGGGACTCGGACAGGAAGGCAATAGGGAGCAAAATCTCTGTTCCCAGCAGAGCTGTGTTTCCCCAGCAGCAGGGAAATACCCTCTTATATGGAAGGTGCACAGGCCATAGAGGGTGAGTTTACTGGCCTCCTACTTTTCTGGCAGGCAAGAAACATTTTCACGGTTTTCAGATTCAGCTTTGGGAGGACAGGTGATGATACCAGGGGCTGTGTGATGGGGTGGATGACAGGATTGTGTGGTACCTTCCTCCTCACTAAACACACTGGCAGATGAATTTTCTGAACCAGTAAATTCATGTAAGCCTATCCTTATAGGTGGCACAATTGGATTTTTGTTCCAATAAGGCCTGATGGCCCCCAGTGGAGGTCAGGCCCAGCTTCCAACAGAGTATTGTACATGCACAGCCCTGCTGTGGTGACTTGGGTTGCAGGAGGCTGGAGGTAGGCGTGACATTATAAGTTGCTTGGTACATCAGTGCTGCAGCCACAGCAGAATGCTGTTATTCCCGGGCACCTCCATGTCTTCTGTACACCCACGCTGCATCCTGTGCCTGACTTTGACAGATGCAGATGTTCTAGCTATGTTCCAGTTTGAGATTTTCTTACTCTTCTGAGGTGCGTAGACACATATGGCAGATGAAAGCTGCCCTTTCGCTGACCATTTTGGCCATATGAAGTTACCTGGGAGGGTATCTCCTTGCTATAAAAACTTCCTCATGATTTTCCCTTTTCCCTTCTAGGCTTTTGGACTCATTTACATGCTTGGGGACTACTTTTGTGGGCTGGGGAGATGTTGCTGTGCTGGGAAGGTGAAGTAGGAGCTGTGGTCTGACATGGAGAGAGACAGAGCACTCATTTTGGTGAGCTTTGCTTTCCCATGTGCTTGGGGGTTTATGAAGCTCCTCAAACCAGTCCATCTGGGTGCAGGGATCATGCAGAGGCGGGGGGAGAGTGAGATGGAGATGTCCCCCAGTGGGACTTTCAGTTGCAGAACCCCAAGGAGCTGTGCTGAATAAATGTGCATGTCTGCATGTGCAGCCACTTTAATAGCATTTAAAATGTGCATCTCCTTCCTAGAAGAGTATTGTAAGAGAGTAAAGGGTGCCCCCAATTCCCCATTTCCTCCTGCAAAACCTGTTCAAATCCTCTTTCAGGCCTGAAAAACTATTGCAGACGAGCCTTTGCTTCTCACTCTTTCACTTTGTAATGAGAAGAACAAGCTTTCATCGTTAGATTTTAAAATAATCCTCTTCTGTCAGAGTCCAACTCCTACATCTAGTGGTACTATCTGGACTGTACCATAAAACTGTGTTAATGAGGTGATGTGTATCCAGCTGTCCATTGCTTTTCCTCTTAGATTCCCAGGAACTGCTGTAAAGCTGTTCCCTACTGCTGTGGGCAGTAGTGTAAAGGAAGGGGTCTGGCTCCAAGGCCACTGAACAGTGTGCAGTCCCCAAACTGTGGAGTATTTTGGACAAAGCCTTAAAGGAAAAGGACCAAGGGGGATTTTCAGGGAAGAGTCTGCTGCCAAGGCGAGCAGCAGCAGCAGCCCGAAGCTGAGGCTGTCCCCCGGCCCTTTGTTCCTCTGGGTGGTCGGCTTCCTCTGCCTGGTGTGGCACAAAGAGGCTTTGGGAGCTGGCCCAAAACTGAGGAGTGGCAAAACGCAAAACGCAGTTAGTTCCCTTGCTTTTGTCAAAGGCATGTCTGGCTGCCAAGGGAAGTTTCCGTATCCTGCTGCCTTCTGTTCACTGGGGTTCATCTGGGACTTGCTGTGTTCCTGAGTCCTCAGGCTGTGACCAGAGTTTGGGAGCTTTGCTCTTTACTTTGTACATGGGTGGAGAAGACAATGGTCAAGTGTTTGCAGCTTTTTCTGGCAGATTCATGCTTATTACAAAGCTGTCTGCCTGTGTCAGTTTCCTGATGTGGGTTGGGTGCCCTAGGGACATTTGCTTTGCTTCTGCTGGGGCTGAGCTTGCTCTGGAGATGGAGGGCCTGGTCAGCAACTTGGGGAAGATGCTGAAAAGTTGGCTGTAGGCTTGAGGATGCTCTCCAAGACTGATCAAGCCCTGGGTGGGGTGGGGGTGGGGGTGGTGGGTGAGTTGCCTTGCTCAGAAAGCAAATTTGGTGGGGAAATGACCAAATCCTGAAGACACTAGACAACTATCTCCCTCAGAGCACTCCAGCTTGAATAAATTGTGAAGGTTATAAATAAATAATCAACAAAATGGTTTCTTTGGTCCAGATCCTTTTCTTGTGGTGAAGAGGGAGTTTTGCTAACATGCAGCATGCATTATTGGGACAGACCATAGCACAGACTTTGTAAAAGGGAACTAAAGAAAGACTTGAGACACATGAAATCAAATGACAGTGTTTGTTGGGAATTCCTGTCATGTGGAGAAACTTTGCACTGAGTGGTGCAATTAGCTGATACCAAGATGGTATTTAAGCTGTAAAAAGCATCCATAATGGTGAGAGGGGCAGAGGATTGTGAGAATGGAAGCAGACTGTCATATAAATGAAGATTTAATTACAGGAAGTGTTACAATTTGAGTTTATACAGTGTGACAGTTTGCAGAGAAAAGTTTCCTATTTTGGGAAAACTTGGGGCCTTTTCTTTGGTTAATTTTCTGAGAATACATGGTCTCTGGTGTGAATTTATGTACTGGAGCACTATAGCCTAAGGGCTGTCTTCTACAAATACACCTTTCAAGCCGTGCAGGCAGGGCTTGGGTCTATTAGACTGGAGCAGCTACAGGCAGCTATCATACTGGATCAGCCAAAGACAGCACAAGTATGCTTAATCTTGCATGTGTGCATAATATGAAAATAAGTGAAAATCTGCCATTTGTTTGACAAGAGCATCCTCCAGTCTGGGGAGCACTCTGCTCGTTGGCCATGTTTCCTGCAGAAGAGAAGCCAAGCCAGCGTATGCAGAGAAACTCTGAAATGCATTATGTGTTTGATATGAAAAGCATGAGATATTTTTTTCTCATTTTCTGGGGGGAATTAATATAATAGAGCTGTCATCCTTTATCAGTCAAATTTGGTGGCAGTTAAACTCAGGGGTGGTAGCAGAGAGGAGGGCATGCTAAAGGTGTGGAGAGAGCTGGAATTTGCATCATGGAGAGGAAGAGATTTTTCTGTGTATCTCGAAGAGAAGTGAAGGGCTGTTCTTTGGGGTTTTCCTCTGTCAGAGAAATCCTGAAAGATTTTGGGCTGGGCTGAGCCCACTGGGGTGAGCACAAAAAGAGCACAGAAAGCATCTGGGTCTGAAGCAGAAGCTGCTGCTAAAGGAAACCAAGTCCTTTTATCAGAGAGACTGTCAGGATTATTTAGAGGCAGGTTTAAAACATGCTGCTGTTTTCCCTGCAGTGAGGAATACCTCTCTCTGAACTCTTCCTGGAGGATAGGCTACGCTGTCAAGTAGGAGGGAAACATCCCTGCCTGAGCTGGAATTCAAGTATGTCTGAAATGCAGCAGAGCTGATGCACTTCAGTAATCTAAGGGGGACTCTAGAGCAGAATTTGGTATTCTATATATTTAATGTCCTAAATGAAATTTTACAACCTATATCTTCAGAATTTTGTATTAAACATGTACAATGTCTAGCACACTAACATTTGCTCTTACTTCCTGCAGAGTCATAATTTTGCTAGATGCTGTATGTCTCTGCTCCTGCTAGCCCAAGTCTTGACCTTACCAGTATACAAGCACCTCCTGGGCAGAGATGAATACCATGAGATCTCACAAGGGGCCACAGGTAAAAGACTCTCAGCAGCTCACCAGAATTTACATGTCCTCATGGCCTGGCCACAGCAGCAATGACTGCCAGTCACAGCAGAGCATTTGGAGGGGTCATGGAGGGGATTTTGGACTTGGTCCTTACCCTACTTGCCCCTGTGGAGCTGATGGCACTGGAGCTGCGGCTCTGAGACACGTTTTTCTTAGTCAGATTTTATATTGGCTCAGTCCTGGCATCTCTGAGGCTCCTGGGGTGGAACTGCCACAGCTTGCCGCAGGCATAAACCTTCGGTCCTCCTAATCGCTGCCCCCAAGCATCTTTTTGTCCTTTTACAGGACAAGATTTTTGTCTTCTTTTACTCATGTGGCAGGAGAGCTGAGCAACCTCAGAATAGCATGCAACTGATTGGAATTAACAAGAAGGTAGAGAGATCAAGTATGCTATTTTCTTCCTAAATACTTTTGGAAGATGCCTGAAGCATTGGGATATTCCTGCAGTGAGCGATATAATTAATAAGAGGTGAGCTCAGCCCTTGTTATCAGTGTATTCATTGAGAAGAAAGAGCTGTGAACAATCCTATTAAAGCTGTACAACTCCAGATAGAGTTCTCTGCCTTAAGCCCTATCTGCCCACATCTAAGTGTCACAGGTTTCTGCCATAGCTGGTTACATATCCTGAGGTTCTTGTTTTTTTTTCTGGGAAGCACTTACCTGTTGCAAGTCTCAAGTGTTTTCCAGAGGAGGTTGTACAGGGATGTCCAAGATATGCTCCTTTGGTGTGTGGACTGCCACAGAGGCAGGAACCACTTGCATCAGAGAGCACTGCTCATTGTTTCGCTGTTGAATCCCTTGGCTCTGCGTTTTTGACTATTCATTCGCTTGAACAGTACAAAAATGAGAAGAGGCTCCTGTTCCCCGCCTCCCACAGCAAGGCATTGTCTGCAAAGCAGCAAGCACTACAGTAACCTGACTTCCCACCTCTAAAACAAACAGTTTTGACTGTTCGTCTGGCACTCACACACTCAGTAAGAAAATGCTGTGGTTTGGAAGCTCCTTGTGTGACTGAACTACCTTGTAAGCAAGGGGCAGCTGTGGGGTCTGAGACTGAAGCTGAGAATTCTCCTGATGGAAAATCTCCTTGCTCTAGTGAAAAGCATAAAATATGCGGATCTTTTTTATTTTTTTGAAGTGTATTACCATTCCATCCTTCCACCCCCTGCAATCTTCAGCTGAGATAATGGACGTCTCTGGAGCATATTGTGTTTAGAGTGACCTTCAGTAAACTTGCCTTATGACCTTAGTGCCATGCTCAACAGATCTGTCTGCACCTGCTAATATAACCAGGAGTCAGTTATGCAGAGCAGAAGGTGTTGCTTCTTGGTGGACCTAGCAATTTGCTTTGAACCTCTTGTTCAGTTTGAATTTCAGTCTGGCACAGTGTGTGTTTTTTGCCTGGTTTCTAAATGGGTAGTGTGTTTCAGTTTCTTATTTTGTCTGGGAAGCATTTTTAAGCTGTGTACCTTTGCAAAGGCTGGCTTCCTTATAGATTGGCCTTATCCTGCTATCTCATCTCCAGAGTTACTGCAGGCCTAGTAAGTATTTTTTCTTGGCAATTGCCTAAGAAAAACATATGTTATTCAGAACAGGACGCTGGCAGAACTTGTGACATGATTTGTAAGGTTAAGGTGAAGCATTTGATAATCTCTTAGCTATTTAGCTTGAAGAAGGTGTCAAGCCTGTCCTCCCACCACTGCACATGATGTAAATGAAAAACTGGGGGAAAAAGCAGCTATAGATCCATTCTTCTGCAGATGGCTAAAGTACATGAAAAGGATTTTGTATTATGTATTTGCATAAATAAAGGAAAGACAGCATTACTGCTAGGCAGTACCTGGCTGGCATTTACATCTGTCAAGCCTAAATGAGAGCAGGGTGTTTATGATGTGGAATGATTTAACATGCCAGTCTTCTCTCAGCTGTCATCTATTTCAGGAATTTCAGATCTTTCTAAATTAAGCTTATTTCTCCTTCTTGCCTGACTCCAGAGTGGGAAAAACTTTACTGGAATAAACAAATAGTTCATCCTAGTGGTAGGGGGTAAAAAGCAAAAGCAGAACAGAGTATTTGCTTTTATACAATAAAATAATGACATGGATAAATGACAGAGGAAATAAAAAGGAGGCAGAACATGTGATTATCCAGTATCCCAAATATGCAGCGTAAACAAAACTTTTGTAGTGAGGGATGGCTAGTGATTGGCTCAGTGTATCATGGTGGAAGGCAGTTGCTCAGCTGCTGGAAGCCTCATTGCTCAGGTGATGGAGAGAGTATTCTGTGTTTATTCAACAGCCTTTCTGTGAGCTAGGGAATTGGGTCCTGGTTTCAGGCTTGGACAGGGAGGTTGGCAAGGTATCTCTCCTAATCCTGAAAGAGAGTTTCCTCTAACAGCTGATCCTGCTTGCTGGGTGCCAGGGTGGGTACTGCCCTTACATGTGGTTAGTTTATCCTGTGTTCCTCAGGAGGGAATTGGAACTCCCAGCCAGTTGGAAGAACTGTCTCATGGCTATTCCAGACTTTTCCCTCATATCTAACTCTTATCAGTTTCCACTGCTCTCCACTTGCTTTCTCCTTGTCTCCCTTCCACCACTTTGTCCTGGACCGGATCTTCACCCATGTCACATCTGACTGATGCTAGCACTGGCTCTTTTTCCAGGGAAACTAGATGCACCTGGTAAGACAAATACTGCTGCTAAAAGCTGCGGACAGTGAACACGAAGCAGCAATTAGTGTCACCTGAGCTCTTTGCACTGGTGTAATACCAGGAAACTAGATAGCATGCAATTCCCCTTTGGAGGATTTATCACAGTCACTTGATGTGGGAGAAATGAGCATGAGAGCAAGTTGTCAGTGACTAATTGTACTTCCTCTAGGGCCTGGACTTTTCTTGGAGATCTTTCTCAATGCTAGACTTCTCCAAGAAGCTCACCTGTCTGGCTTCTTATCAGCCTGTAGAGTCATGAATCCCAGACAGTACTTTAAGCACCCCAGGCACCCAGTAAGACTGGGTTCATCAAAGGTGATGTGCTTTTTCAGAGGTGCAGGCCTTTGTAGCAGCAGCAACGATGGATTGTAAATTTATTTCAAGGAATAGGTGAGAGAGAAACTGTGCCAGTTCTAATCTGAAGCAGCTAGAGTTTCATTGCTGCATGCCAGACTAGCAGCTGGAAAATGCTGGTGAGCATGTCGTGCTTTGATGTTTCCAAAATGCGGTCCTGGGGGATTTCAGTGTAACCAAAAATGTTTGATGTGCTGGCCTCTTGCCACAGTTTGGGATGAAGAATGTTTATGGAAACCTTTGCAGTTCTGTATGGAACTTAGAGTGAGTTTTTCCCATGCAGCCCCAGGCAGGACTGATATGGATGTACTGTGGAATTGTCTTATTTGTACCTCTAATTCATAACCCAAGGGCAATAGAAAAATGCTAAGGACCAGATTTTTTCAGGCCTTAACTCTAACTGAAGATCTCATTCTTCTTATCTTGGAGGAAAGGAATATCCAGTAGTTAACATTCCATAAGTGTAATACAATTTCTGATCTCTTGATTTTTATAGTGTTGAAGAGTGATATAAGTTCAGTTTGTGTATATACATCTCTGCTTCCATATATGCAAGAAGTGGAAAGAAATGTTATTTGGTCATTTGGTGTTTTTTTACATAAGCTAGTAATGTGTCTCCTGAGTTATCGCTGTAAAAGAAAAAATACAGAATGTAAGCCATCAGATTAATTGTGTTTAGCATGTTTCTAATTCTGACTTGAAAGGTATTAGTGTCACACATGAGGGAAAAATAACTGTACTGTTTTGTTGTTCATCAGTAAAGATTCAAATATAAATTACCTATCCGTTAGAAAAATGTGAGTTGTGGAACTCATAAAATATTACCAAAGAAGGGACTTCGTCATCCATGGCTTTAATTGGCAAGGCTCAGTGGGACCTTGTCCATGTACTTTAAAAATGGAGCCCACTACAAATGGAGGGCTCGTCCTCTTTTAGGCTGGACATTAGGAAAAAATTCTTCACAGAAAGAGTGGTCAGTCACTGGAATCGGCTGCCCAGGGAGGTGGTGGAGTTGCCATCCCTGAACATGTTTAAGAGTCAATTAGATGTGGTGTTGAGGGATATAGTGTAGGGGAGAACTTTGTAGAGTAGGGCTGACGGTTGGACTCGATGATCCCAAGGGTCTCTTCCAACCTAAATGATTCTATGATTCCCTCTCTCTCTTCATGGCCCCTTATGATACCTTTCCTTCTCACCTTCTGTCTACGGCTATGCCTCTATTTGGCTTGCTGAATTCTCACACAAGTCTTTTTTGGTCAAAAAATGGGTTAAAGAGTCAGCCTCACAATAGACAATACGACTCCTCTGGCAACATCCTAATTAATCCTGTTACTAGGCTTTGCTGCTAATTGTTGTAGGTGAGTTCTGATGCTGATAAAAGCCACCCCGATTGGTGTGGTGCCTCCATTGTGCCATGTGTGGAGTTACATGTGCAGGAATTTGCCTTTGTGCTGCTTCACTGGCCACCACCGCAGATGGCAGCCTGCAAGGAGTAATGTGGAAAGCCTCCTTCTTGGAAGTCACAGCAATTTGATTCAGGGTCTGGTACCACACCATATTTGCTCAGTGGGGCGTCCCACTCTTCAGGTGCATGATGTGTTGCTGCAGCCTGCTGTTGATAAAAAGCTTTATATTAAAAGCCTCCTGTTAATACTTCACACCAATGGTGCTTTTAAAAGATTGTCTCAATGATAAAATGAGTGACCTTCACATCCAAGAGTTTCAGAAGTGCTAGCTATGCCCTCCCATTAGACTATTATTACTGCTTATAATGTCATGCTATAAATTGTATTAAGACTTAGGTGTAGCACTGAGACAGAGCTATCTCTTCTCCCCAGTCTCTGTCTCACTGCGAGCGTGTTTCTCTTTGTGCTCACTGAACAACAGTTCGCACCTTCACAGTTTCCTGCACTTCACCCTGAATTTTGCTTCTCAGCATTTTCTAAGATGGGTTGGGTGCTTCCTCCATCAAAACAGCTTCAGTTTTCATGACAAAAGCAACAGCTAGCCTCATGTAGGTAGTGTCAGGTGCTTCTGGCCCATCAGCCAGATGTTGAAAGTTTTCTCTAATGCTGCAAAAAAATAGGAGAGCATTCTCTAAACAAGAGTGGGAGGAGGGAAGAGGACAAACTTGAAATAAGTGACTGTAACAGTGCTTTTGTATTTCAAAGAGCCCTTGCGTGCCAAACAGGAACCTCTTGTTTTTCAGGCACTGTGTGCGCTTCAATTGGCTGATGCTTACATCTCTTGCTGAGTTCTTAAAGCCACTTCCTGCTGAATCACGCAACCTCTTCTTGCTGTGCCTGTGCGTATAACGCAGCAGGGAGGGACAGTGCTGGGTTCAAGAGAGGTTCTGAAACTTTAATAAAATGCCTGTGAACTAAGCAAGGTTTGTGTGCCAGGCAGTTTGAAAAGCCCATTTGCTGCTTACGTTATGGGCACATTTTGAAAGAACTGCCAGTATTTCTGTTCTGGCTGATCATTAATTTTTCCTTCCCTGGTTCTTCTCTACAGAGTTCTGAGTATTTCTACTGCATTTGGTCATCTGCCAGAGTCTGTGTCTGCAGCCCTTCCTGGGTATGTCTGATTTGGTGGGTGCTGCAGCAAGCAATGGTGACTGCTGGCAATGGTTGTATTCAGGTTACTCATCTGAATGACTGTGCATGAAGCCCTTCATTCTTTTCTGGGTCTGTGTATCAGACTCTGCTTTGCTGGGTGGCTTTGAAGCAGTCACAAGCTGTACATCTTCACCAGGCTCAGAGAGTGTTAAGTATCTCTCCAAAAGCTCTCAACGTTATGCTGTGTTGGCCAATCTCATTACTCCTCTTCTGCCACCGGTGTTAGATTAAAATCAGTAAGGCTTCCCCCTTGCTTTCAGGAATAGCATCCCAAATGGTTGTAGCAGGTACAAAACCCTATGCTAGGTCCAGTTGGCAGTTTATAGTCTAGGATTTGCCTTGGACCTGTTATTTCCAGCAAAGGATTAAACCTATGGTTCTTATTCCATGACAGTTGAACCCTGGGGTGTGATGCAAAATCACAGGTGCCTACAAGGCATCTTCTTAGCTCTTCCGGAAGTGTGCTTCTTCAGACACAAGGAGGGTACCTATAGACATTAACAGAATCAATGCACAGTGAGGAGGAAATCCTCCCAGAAATGGCCTTTCAGTCCAAGGATGTGACTTCCTCTCCTACTCACTGGATTAACACTGTACTGGTGGGGATACTGCAGATGAGGGGAGGGGAAGCCCGCTGTGGGATTTCTCATGAGATAAGGCTGGCAGGGTTTGGTCCAGCTTCTGTATCCCATCTCTCTTCTGCTCTCCGTAAGCTCACCTTTCTGGCCGCATTCATGACTGAGTAGTATGGGTTTTCAGCATGATTTCTGGAGCTCTTTCTGATCAATATGCAGTAGGGCGCTCTCTCTGGAGGGCATGTTCTGACATGATATTACTCTACCACCAGTTCTCTTCTCAGTTTATAGCTCTCCTTAATATTTAAATGGGTTTCTTGCTGCAGTGCTTGTGCCCCATTTACCCAAATAATCTATAAGTCAATGACTTCTAAATCCACTTCACAAGTTGTTATATTCATTATAAATGAGTTGTAGAGCAAGCTGCATCACAAGTAGATATTCTCATCTGGAGGTCTGTGCTGAGATCCAGCATGAGTAGTGAGTATATTAAACCCATAAACCCCCCAAGACATACCGTACCATACAAAATGAGCTCTAACTACATGCTTTATTCCTCCTTATCACTTATATTCACCGGCCATTCAATGGAAATGTACTAAATACACCCACCAGGCAGTTGTCATGCAGCCACAGCACCTCGTACATCTCCTACCCAGGTTTTGGAAGTGGCTGGCAGTTGCAGAAGGGCTATTTGGAGATGTCTGGGACAGCCAGCCGTGTGAGTCTAGCCATGTGAGTGTCATTAGCCATGTGAGTGTAACTGCTTGTGCGGGAGGGTCCCGATCTAACAGTGTCCTGGGCACTGCAGTGCAAGAAGAGCCAACATCTCATGCTGGGTTTCAAGCCTGTTACCGGTCTCATTGGTATCAGTGGGACCTAGATCACTGGCTGCTTTTTCAAAATTGAAGATGCAGCTTTGTGTTTAATGGCCAAGGACTCAGACATATATCTGTGTCTTTGGAGGCTTTAACTGTCACGGTCAGCTTCATCTGCCCAAGGGCTTTGTCTGGTAGGATCTAAGCTACTTTTAAATCTCAAATCCTGACTGATTGTTGTGCTAAAAGCCAGCTTCATGGCTATTTCACTCCCCAAACAGTGTATCTGAGAATTGTACATAGATTTAACTTAATTTTTAACTTTTTTTTTTTTTTTTTTAATCTTATAACCATGGAGTAGCAGCTTTAAAAGGGATTTGTAAAAAGGAAATCTGGAAGAGTTTGGAAGAGACTCCCTACCCCATTCTGACAGTGAATGCAGGAGAAATATTAGCAGTTGGCAATATTCCTTTGCTTGTAAAATTTGATAGATTTAGATTTGACTGGTTTGCCTTGGATTGAGTAGGAATTTTATTAGTGCATGAAATTCAATGAGCTCTAATGCTATTTAAAAAGCCCTAATGAGAAGGGTGCTTTTGTGTCAAATTCTATTGTTTTTTTCTTCCTTTTCTGCTTTCCGTTTTTGAAGAGCTCTAAAAATATTTTTAATAGCTAAGGAGGAAAATAGACTTTTGTCTGAAGGACCTGGTGGAGGAGGGGAGTCTAGGGGAAGTAGAGTGAATTGATTTGGTTGGTAGCTTTTACTGTATGTATGTGTTCTCCTGTGAACCATTAAATTGGGGAGTTCACTCGGGTTACAGCTCGTGCTAATTGTGATCTGAGTTTACTGACTGGCCTCCTTGTCTTTCCAATCAAGAGTCATTGTCCTTCCTGTCTGTTGAGATTTTTGTGTGACTTACGGGAAAGTATCAGCTTAAAGGAGAGATCAGTTTGTACAGTGATTATTTTTTTTTTTAATTTTTTCTTAAAACAATCTTTTGATTAAATGCATTGTGCCTGTCCGTAAGGAATTGGTAAGAAATTGTACACTGTGATTGCTTTTGGTGAGATGCACACTTTCTACAAAATTTAGTGTGAGGAAAACTTTTATTTTAAAAAAAATCCATGAGGTGGAAAAAAAAAATCAACATTTTTTGATCTGAATAAAAATATTTAGTTTGTTGAACCAAACTAAAGCATCCTGTTTTGAATCACCTCATTGTTAAATTGTGTCTGTCCATATCTTAAAAGTGCCACCGAATGCACAGCCATGGCTCCTTGACTGCTTTTTCTGCTTAGATTGGGCTTTGTGGTGCATCATGGAAGTTGTTCCTATACAGGCATCATAGGAGGTACATTCTGGGGATGAAGCCCAACACAAAAAGGATAAGAGCAACGCACTCTCAAACACCCACTTGCAGTAGGCACCAAAGACCATAAGCTGATGCTGCTACTGCCAAATAGCCTTGAAGCAAGCTGATTCTAACATCATGTTAAAATAAGGTATTTCATGGTTTAAATAATCTTTGAACTTGAATTCTGAAAGGGACTTTGATATTTTAGCCTTTTCTCCAGCTTGGGGAGAAAAACAAACAAAAAACGATCAGAATTTACTGTGGAAAATTAAATCTGATATTTTTGTTTTGTTCTAACATTGTGCATGCAAGCAAAATTGATCAAAACCTCCTGCTTCAGATTAAGATTTTAAATCATTTTATGCCTTTTTTCTTTATATATGTTAAAACATTTCAGCTTTAAAAGCTTGACAGATCCCTGCACAGAAAGCCCTAGGAGAAGGAACCCCAAATATACTGTTTTCTTCTTTCTCACTAGTTCTCACAAAGTTCCTATTTTCTGCCAACAGGCAGAACAGTCTTTTTCTAACTGCAATAAAACTGATGATGATTTACCTTATATGGAGTTTTATGTAATGCACTATTTATCTCCTGGGTAGAATTTATCTTTCACTTCTGACTTAGCTGGAAGTACAAAAAATTACTCCTGCAACAGGGAAAGCTGCCCCTTCTGCAAGTGCTCTCACCTCTGTGTTTGCGTGTCTCGCTTCTCTGCACTGCATGGGTGGGAGGTAGCACTAGTTTTCAAAGACTCCCACGTCAGCCAAAACCTGGGATTTAAGGTTGAGTTTGTTTGCCAGATCCAGTGTGCAGGTTTAGCTGTACCACCCAGAAGCCTGGAAGTAGTGGAATAATTCCAGTTTTCACCTTCACAAAGGCTGTCTGGGCCACGTCCCAGGGCAAGGAGATGAGCTTGGTCCTATGTGTAGCTGAAAACTCTCTGCACCTTGTGGCTCTGAAGCTGTTTGCTCAGCTAAATCTTTCCTAGGACAGAGCAAAAAATGGCTCCAAGTCCTCAGGACTGACTTGTGCAGAATCCACTCAGGTCACTGCTGGGGCTGGTTTGGCAACATGCTGTCAATGGTCCTCTCCCGTTGTCTCCAGCAGATGTGAAGAAAGTTCAGCAAGTTGCTGGATGTAGCCATTAAAAAATCTCCTGTGACACTGATCAAGGCATCATCCAAAGTATAAGAGATCAGCAAGTAGTTGTTATTAATTACGTCCAATAGTGGTTTGAAATCTGTTGCTTATTTTCTGTTTTCAGGATTCTGTTCTTGATGCTGAAAGCAGAAGTCCTAGAACACATGGCAAAAGGCAGTTCTTGCACTACAGGATCTCCTCCTCTTTGAAAAGGATAAAGTCCCATAAATCATACACAGCAGCCTGGTCTGTGCAATCATGTAGTCCATGCTACAGACCTAAGAGACAAAAAATAATCAGCTCAGTCTGTGGTTGCCTCATCCCTAGAATTAATTGTTCAGGTTTTCATCATTATCTCCTGGCTCTTTTGCAGATATTTTTTCCCAAGTTCATTTAAGAGAAAGCTAAAAAATAAGCTTTCCTCACAGTATCAAACATCTTTCTGTATACATTAAAAGAAAATACTTCTTTATATAGTTCAAGGATCTATTATTGTTCTGTTAACTGTGTGACATCTGCATATTGGCACATGGTTTCATGCCCTGGTGGTTCTTGAGAGACTATACCACTGTTATACTGCTGGCACAGCCAGTTATGGGGTAACTGGTGCACAAGGGCAGTGCTATATTAAGTGCAACACATGCTAGAAATCAGAAATGGAAATGGCTCATCATTGCAGTAAGAACACTAAGCCAAGGCTTAAGTTAGCAGCTGGGACACAATATAAAAATAGTAAACCTGGGTGAGAAAGGCTCATAGGAGAAAAATGCAATAAAAGAAGCAAGAACTTCTAATTTTCATTTTCAAACTGACTGGGGAAAACATTCTTGCACAGATTTTTCATCAACATAGAAACAATGGACCCCCAAAACGAGTCTGAAATCATCAGTGAAAAATCTCAAGGGTTTTGGCTAAGTACTCATGTTCTCTTTTGAAGTAGTTGATCTTTTTCAGTTAAAAATGGAAAATTCCAAGGAAAGAAGATGCTTCCTTTTTAAAATCTGCCTTTCATCAAAACTTCAAGTACAAGCAGAAAAGGGAAAACTTCTGAGATAAAACTACACATTTTCTTTTCTTTTTTTTTTTTTTCCCAGTTATTTGTAGAGCATATTACTAATACTTTAATTTTTTTTTTCCTGGCTGAAAAAGCTGAATATATTCCAGAAGAATATCTTGTTATTAATCTCAGTGTCACATCACAAAGGAAGACATCTTCACTGGCCCTGGAATAACTGTAGATTCTCAGGGGACCTAGATACGGACCAAATTGCACTTCCTCTAGATTGGATGTGGAACAGGGGAACTCACTTCAGGAGGGCTCTGGGACGGTGCAAGTGTGGCATTAGTGTCCTCTGTCCAGTGGGGGATGTACCCAGCTTTGTAATAGTTGGATTCGATGATTTTAAAAGTTTTTTCCAACTCAAATGATTCTATGATTCTCAAATACTTCTATAAATGGGGTCTTCTGTGCTGCTGTTCTATCTGTAGACTCTTTCTATGGTTGGGATAGCTGGTTTGATACTTGTGGTCTGTCAGAAAGAAGCTAGCTCCAAAAGTAATTATAGACTAAAGCTGGTCAATACTGGCCATGGGTCTTTGGTGTACAGTAGCCAGTGGGGCAGACTGGATGAGCTTCTGACCTTAAACCATTGAAAGAACAGTGATGAGCCCTTTGGGACTGCATGGAGTAGGCTTGCAAATTGGCAAGGGTGAAGTTGCCTAGAAGGGGTGAAGTAGCCTGTGGGGCACACAGAAGTGCAGGGGTCTGGCAGTTATAGAACCTGGAAAAAAGGAAGCCTTTGGGTTGGGAAGAAATTTTTCTGTCCAAGGGAGGGGCTTGCTGCCAGAGGGAGCACAATAGCCACACCAGCAGCTGAGCTGTCTGCTGGTATATGACTGTGCTGACCTCAGTGAGAGTTTCTGCATCCCCATATGTGAGCAATGGGCAGTACCCGTGGTTTGGTATACTAGACACTGGTTTAGGCTTTTTTAGGATTGAGCTAATCAGGAGTTGGTTGTTAAACTGTTATGTTCAATTTAAAATTATGACATCTAGCTCATCAGGATGCTTCATGCCTTGTTGACTTTTGTAGCACCCTGGTGGTGCTGCTTGCACAGGGATCTCTGAGCAGTTTCTTAGAGCCAGCTCCTGCTTAGAGAGCACCCAGCTCCCTCCTGCCCCCTGCACCCAATCCCACACCACAGCTGGGGTGCACTGGGCGATGCACTGGATCAGTGAACTGGTCCCAGTTGAAAATCCTTCCTCTCTTATGGCAGGGTTACATGTATGTGTGATCATTCATTGACCACTGGAGGGCCCTCACATGGGCACAACTGAGAGAGATGGTGGAAGGGTCTGTGTAGCTGCTGCCCTGCTCATATGGTGAGGCTGCAGCAGAAGATATTTAAATTATTCCCTCAGAAGTGCTGTTAGTGACAGGAATTCATAGAATAGCTGTGCCTCTTATTTCTATCCAGAACTTCCCTGTGAAATGCAGGGAAGAAATATTTCTCCCCGAAATAGAGTTGGTAAGGGCAATTTCTTTTGAGGCTACTGGGCATCTTTCTTAAGAAGTTGGTTATGTGAGTGGCTCAGCAAAAAAATGCTCCTGAAACAGTAACAAGAATTTTTAGGTCTTTAATAAGATTTTTTTAAAAACCCTTTTCTTAGGAAAATTGTGGGCTTTGTTAAACTATTTGGTCAAAGAACCAAATTATGGTGGTTGCTTTTCACTTGAGATGTAGGTGTTCCTTGGATGCCACTCTTCTGTGCTCCTCAGATCACTTCAAATTTCTCACTTACCTTCTCCCAGAGCTTTATTGCGTCATAGGAAATATAACACATTTGAGGAGCTGGCATTGTAGACAATCAAAATAAGGAGCTAGAGTTCTGATCAGGCTCTACACCATCTATTTTTGGCCACAATATACATTTTCTTTAACGTTTTTAGGGGAAAGAAAAAAACCACATTCACAGTAAAATTTTAATGAATGGTAGGATGTTAACTACTGCTAGCATTCCCACTTAAATTTTTGTGTATTTGTTTCTGCCAGTCTACTGGTTCTCTGTTGCATTACTGTGTAAAAGAATATACCATAGCTGATGAGCAAACTCAGAAACCTGACTCTAGGGCTGGACCTCTTCACTGGTGTCTGAAGACGCTGGTGTTTTGTGGTTTGGATATTCAGCTGTTTGTTCATTCTAAGCCGTCAAGTCCAATCAACAGGTGCAGCTGTTTTGATAGGTTTGGAAGTGATGTTTCACTGTGGGTATCAGTTTGTAGTCAGAAAGTTTATTGTTATACCTCTTCTTGTGCAAACTGAATGGACTGCTGATGTTGCTCTGTTTCTTTTCTTTCCTTGAGTCATCGACATTCATCCTCCACAGCAGGACTGGTTCTTTCAATATGTATTTCACAACAAAAAAGTCAGTAGACTTGCTGGGTCTGACCAGAATCAGGTGATCAGTGTTGACCTGGCTCTCAACAGTCCGATCAGTGTCACTGTAAGAAAGGGTGTTTCATGAGGGCAAGTAGGAAAATCTTTACATGCAAGCTGGAGAAGCTGCCTTGACAGTTTGCTTGTCAGAAGTGCTGCCTGGAAACATTGTTTTGATGCTATAGATGGCACCTGCAGCCCACACACCTGACCTCATCAGCAAGGTCTGTCCTAAGTGTCACATAGGGCCAGTAACCTGAGAAAGGCTGAAAGCACAAGGACCCCTGCATGCTACATTTGTCTCCTGGCCTCCAAAAGAGGTGCAGCACTGGCTTCTGCTAACAGTGGATCTGTCATAGGTATGTGCTGGTCATGGCAGCTTGATCTTTTTACTATGGTCCATTGCTGGAGGTATCATGTAAAAGTCTGCCTTGAGAAAGCACTTTAAGCAGCAGAAGATAATGTCTTTGTGAATTAGTTCAAGGATGCCCTAAAAAAGTTTCCATAACTGGTATCATCCTGCTGTGTGGTAACAGCACAAAGAGCAGTCAATGCTTTATCTTGTTCCATGCCAAATTTGTAGTTGACTATGCTTCATCAGTCTAGGTCTGCCACTCCTTTGAAAACACCACTGTGCAAGGGAAGAAATGAGGCACACAAAGACAGTACTATTGTAATAAAGTCATGACCTTACTAACCTCTGGCCCAGCGTTCATACAAACAATACTGTGACCAAATATGACTACAGCCTTCAGCAGATGGAGAGGCAATACAACATTACTCAAGGATAATATATTAATTTAATTTACACAGCTGAGAAAAAAAATCCAGAGTACACTAGTTATAGTGAACGTGTTCTGCCCTCTAAGTTGACCTCTTACCAAATTTTAACAGAGCTTTATAAAAAAGCAAGAGAAAAATAGTGGATGCTCATCAAATTAGGAGAAAAAAATGCCTGAAAATGGCATTTGGGAGCCCAAGCTAGACAATTTTTAAATAATGGAGTTGGAAACAGAATGAAAATAGCCCCATCAAAATAGAATATATATGACAGAATTTTTATAAAGCTTCACAAGGCTTCTGCAAATATAATATGCAAGCTGGGAATATTGGATTCAAAATAATAAAAAGCTCCCAGTCAAGCTCCATCTCATTGTAATGAGCTGTAGTGTCTTTAGGCAGATGCTAAGAGGTTGCAAGCAAGTGCTTAAGCAGTTTTACATGAGAGATAATATCATGGATCCACATGTAGCAGAAGCACTTCTTAGGATAAAGGGAATCTCCCCAAAATCACAGTAGAGGCAAAGCTGGAAGCTGTGATGGATTCGTCTGAGGCTACTGTATGAATTACAGCATAACAGGCCAATTAATCTCAGGCTCTACGATGAGTAGATTACAGGATCAAGGAATTTTTGCATTTGGAAATGAAATGCAAGGTTAGAGCTTAAACACCTAAGAAGCAAGGAAGATCCTTGGAGACAAAAGCCTGTGGGTACTGGATCTAGCTGCCCTTTGCAGCTGTACCCCTGATTTTTTTGTGTGCATTTCCAGATGCAGTCCTACCAAAAGGTGAGATGACACTGCATGGAGAAGGCCTGATTCTCATTTTAATTATACATGTATAACTTGTATTTTATGACTGTACTTCCAAAGTGAGGTCTGGATTGCTATATTAGGCACAGCTTACTGTAAGGAAGACTTTCCATGGTGTGCAGGGCTAAAAATAACTCTGTAGTGGTCCTGCCTGGCGTGTGCATGCACACACACATGCACACACACTTACATACTCCTATGATGAATAAAGATGTATGCAGGCTGCCTCTCCCAGCCCTTGCACTGACTGCATGGTCACACATTTCAAAACCAACACAACATGTGATGCATCCTACTTTTTTATAGAATACTCCTCAAAAATAAAATGCAAGGTTTAATCTCCCCCCCTCCCCAACCTGTTATTTTTTTTTTAAACCTTTCTCAAATGAGGTTTCTTTGTGCTGTAATTTAGGATCTGTATAAATATATTCTGCTGCAAAGGGTGATAATTACCACACCCACACAATTTTATAATACACACTCTAATTGTAGTACAGTTATTTGCAGCAGCCAAGCACTGAAAATACATTTTTATTGTATGCCTCTAAGCAATGATAAAAAAGTCTTTTTATTTCGACCTGAATGTATACTTTCAGGGCATCTTTATTTCACCTAACTAATCTGCTTTTAGATTTTACTCCTTTTGTGGTTTCCAAAAGTCCCTTTCTGCAATTAAAAATAGAGGTAATTAGTAGAGATACAGAAAGACTCTCAGAGAATATCTTGTCAGTGCATCACAGTGCCCTTCAGAGATGCCAAAGCTCAACCCAAAAAAGGTGAAAGACCTTCCCATTGGTGCAGCAGAAAGAATTTCAGATACTGCCACTTCTTGTAGGTTGGGCTTGGTCAGGGCAGGACCTTGGCCAAGGCAGGGGGAGATAATAAAGCTCTATTTATCATCCTTTTATATATATCTTGCCAAAGGTAAAGCTAGGTCCTCTGCTCCCTTTCTCTCCTAAAAAGCAACAGCCTTTTCCTCAATTAATCTCTGCTCTGAGAGGTTTTACCTGCACTGTGCAACAAACTACTACCATCAGTTGTTCCCACATCCTGATCCCTTGATTGCCAGCACTCCATAGTTGTCATGCTCTGGTCTGAAGAAGACACTCAGAGGCAATCAGCTATTTCTTTTTGAATTTAAATACTAGTATTGTTCTGGGAATGGTTAGCCCCAAAAGCTCTCTGACCCCTACAGGCAGTCCTTATAGTTTCCCTATACGCTGTTCCTTTATCTCCTCTGAGCTCAAGACCTGATCTACACTTCTCCCTGCCTGTGCCTTCTAGGGGCAGTTTATTCTAGTCACTTCCCAAAGCCTGTATTTATCAGAACTTGTTCTGGATTTGCTGGAAAGTGGAGCCTGAGCCCGAAACTCTCACTCCCTCATGTTGTCTTACCTCCTAAGATTTAGGATGTACTGTTTTCACCATCTGAGCAGACTGCGATTTGCTTGCTGCTTACCTTGGCGAGGGGTAAGAGTATATCCAGCACAGTCAGGAGGAGCTTTGGATCAGATCCCCAAGGGTCCTGCCTCTGACCAGGAGGCTGAAGTCATCTTTAATTCTAGGCAAAAAAAACCCAAACCCTTGGGCAGAAAGTAATTTAACAACGTTCTCATTGAATTAGAGAGAGATCTTGCCTCTGCTCACTGGAAGGGGACAGAAAGAAGGGATGTGTCCTCCTGTGCAGTGCACCAGCGGATGCTGCTGGGTGAGTCATGCTGTTTTTTTGCAGCCACTGTGCAGAGTAATACCTCTGCACGTCTTCCAGAGATGTACCCTCCTGAGCTTAAGCTGCTGCGATTTCAACTGCAGAGTGGGAAGAAAAAAAAATAGTTCCAAGGCAGAGTTTCAAAGTTGGGCTTATACATGGGATTGTGGCAGAAAGACTGGAGCTGAGGGGAGAGGCTAGAAGAAGGGGTCATGGAGACAGCAGGCAATGAAATTTTGTGTGACAGTGTGCTCAGCAGCAGCACAGACCTGGTGTGGTGCTGCTTGCTGCAGTATGTGTGGTGCTGGGACATCAGAGCCTTCTCTGGGCATCTCCACATTTCAGTTTCATGGGTTAGAGCAGGTCTTTGCCAGTCTTCATTTCCTTTGGTCCTTGGGGTATTTCCCTTCACCTTGTCAAAAGGTGTCTCCTTAAAAAGAATGCATAAGCAAAACCTTTGGCTCTCAAAGCCAGTGAAAGGGTTTCACTGCACCCCATTGCTTTTGAAAGGACAGAGGTACTTACATCCTCTGGCAGTGCAGAAACCCACCTGCTGCCCAGGTGCTGGAGACCTGGACCTGCAGAAGCCCCAGGGGGTTCTAGCATGGTGACAGCGTCAGGAATCCACCATCCCCATGCCACTGTGCTGTCCCCTGAAGAGCACCTTGTGCCTCTCCTATGGCTAAAGCAGGCTGCTAAGTCTCTAAGAGCACAGCTGCAGCCCAGATGCCTCCTGTCACAGCTTGTTGTCAGGAGGCAATTAATCTCATTGCCTAATTTGAGGGACTAGGTGGAAAAGCCCTTTGGAACTTGCACCTCTCCCCTGGCTCTGGTCTCCTCTGGACAGCCTAGGTTTCACCCTGGATTGTCCATGTCATCTGGTCCCTGTTTCTCCTCCACTTCTGCTTTCCCCCCTTGGGCTTCCAGCGCAGACCCCAGCATCAGACCCTTCAGTCCCTTCACCTCCCTGTTCTCCCAGCACTTTCTGAAACCAATTTTCAGAACAGATATGTGAATCTTTTCTTCTGTGACTCTGTTGTCTACCATATCTATTCCATGACTGGCATCATTATGAGTTTATGAAGGTGTCACTGAAGCCTAGCAGCAAGAACTTTTGTTGCACACAAAGTGAACTTGCAAAACATCACCCTGACCCAGTATCGTCCATTGTCGTTCTGATACAATAATAGTAATAACTTTGTTGGTACTCCAGCTGTCTTCATTGATTCACTTAGATTATTTTTGATTAATTTTGATAAGCACCTTTTTAATGTCCTGTCTAATATTGATTAGAAAATCTTGGAAACATTAGCTCATTGGAGGTAAACAAATATTATAGAAGCATTGAAGAGAGCTATGTCACGTGTGCCACCAAAAGATAGGTCAAGTATTGATTTTTGTTGTCTCTGAGCAAAGGTGAGACAGGTCATAATGAATAAACAGTTGGAGACATGAGGAGACTGCAGAAAGTTACTGTTCTAGGGGCTGTTACGCTTGTCTCCTGCTAGAAGCAATGGCATAGTGCCTAGACCAGCAGCATGGTGCATGGTCCAGGATGCTGTGGTCACCGTTCAGTGAGAAAGATGGCACATCCCTTGGGAAACACAGGTATAACTCGAGCCCTTTCCCACAGTGCTTAACTGGTTTTTTGTTTTTCTCTTTGAGAAGGAGATGCTGTTGCTCCTTTGGTGTGTGGGTTTGAACTGACAGATGAGCTTGGGGAATGCCAGTTACCTTTGCTGGCAAGAGGGGTGGCAAGTACCACAGACCCCGGTGCAGTGCAGACACAGAGCGGCCCAGTCCTGTGAGGTTTTAACCTCAGCAGGGGTAAGTCTGAAGCAGGCTGGGAAATCTTCCTCGGGCAGATACACAGAACATTCACTCGGCGTCGCGTTGCTCTACTTGAACCACAAGACAAAGGACCCAGGTGCCCTGGCTTTTCTGTCTACTCTGCATGCCTTATAAGTTATTGAGTGATTCTGGGAATTGAGAATATCTCTGTGAATATTCTGATTTGACAAGTACATGCACAGATAATAACAAAAAGCTTTTATTATGGAAATAGAGATCAAGTTAAAAAAACAAGAGCCCTGTTTATTAAAGCTTGGGTTGCACTGTAATATGTTACATTTGGTGACTCACCCTGAGAGTCACTAGGACACGCATGCTTGTGCTGCAATGCAGTAGGCTGGGTAATGAAGAGCAAAAGATCATTCCAGTTAGGAAGATGACTGAAACAGCTCTGCTCATCCACTACCTGCATGCCTGTCATGCCTAATGTGCAGAGTACCTTATCTGTATCCCTAATCTGCTTATACGCATGACTCACACAACAGACACATGCCAGAAAAATGACAGTGGTATCTGAATGCTGGGGCTGATAAGCCCCCTCTGAGTCTGCTTATGGTGGCCAGCTGACTGAGCCACGTCCCTTGGCCCTGTGGCTGAAACTCAGAGCCAGCAACAACCATGCAGTCCAAGTGCTCTGGGAATCTCTGCAGAAACGGCAGGACAGTGTGGCAGATGAAAGATCACTGCCTCCTGCTTTCACTCTGGTCCTGGCTTTTGGCAGGCATCTGGGAGGCTTGGATCAGGGAGGGAGCATTTCAGCTGGCAGCTGACGCATGCTTTGAAAACACAACTATATTAAGAGCGTGTAATAGGCCAATAGGTCCCCCACTTTCTCAAGGCAAAGGTTTGTGTATTTGAGGGAGCTAGTCCTACCATCTGATAGGCACTGGTAAATGCAATCTGTACCAGTGATGTTTACATGTGTAGAGCCTAGACTGGCTCATGCCTGCCTACTGCATTGTGTGAAGATTTGCTCATCACCATCTCAAGGACTGCAGCATTGCTGGAAGCCACCTTTGACTCCTTTTCAAACACTTGAAACCTGTCAAAGCACTAGGAAAGGCCTAGATCTAAATTCTTTTAGGAAATAAAATGAACACACACTCCTGAAATGACAAGCACTGATGGGGGGTTGTAGGGATTCTTCACTCAGACGCTAAACTGGGAAGATAGAATGGCAGAGGTGAGTGGCTTCGTGAACGGGTACCTGCTATTGAACTGCCACATGACCACAGGGGTATATTTACATCTGTCCTCAGGTGGTGCAGGCTCTCTGTAGAATATCTTGGCTTCCTCCCTTGCTGCTGCTTTTAGCTCTGAAGTTTGCCTGGCTGAGGGATGTCTGTGTGGATCGGGGATGGGTGATACTGATAGTGTTGCAATTTCTTTCCGACTGAGTGACAGGCAGCATATGAATCATCAGCTGGTTCTGAAGGGGGGGCTATTGTCTCCTTCAGTCTCATTTCTCCTTTGACAGGACTCCCTAGGGCTTGTCACACATGAGGCTTGTATAGTCAAGGCCTTACTCTTGGTTTTATCCTGGGAACAGTAATTGAGTAATTGCCTAGATGGGATGGGGAGATAAACATCTTGATGGCTCTTAGGAAAAGATCCAAAGGAGATGAGCTCCTAAAAGCAAAGTATCTCAGCATCTAAGTATGAGGAGCCTGGCCTCGATGCTGCAATTCAGCATTTAGTGTGAGCTGCCTGTGGGGCCGGAGGAGGGTTAGCCCCAAAGGACTGCCAAAGTGCTTAGCAGGGAGATGTCTCCCGCCTGCTGGTGGAGTCTGCAGCTCCTACAGTGAGGCATGAGAGAATTACTGAGGGCTTTGGTGCCTAAGTAGTTTTCTGGGTCTGCCTCTTGGCAAAACTCTTGCCTGTTTTAGAGCAGTTGGGAAATTTTCTGCGCTATTCATTGGTTTCTGTTTTGGAATCCTGCCTTCGCCCTGCAGTGGGCAGAGGCAGCCAGGTGGGTCAGCTGAACTGTAATCCTTCTCAATCAGGACTTTGTAGGAGTCTCTCAATAAACAATTTTCACCTCACATGCTGTTCAGGCCTTCCAGAAATGCTGTCCCAGAGGCACCTTAAATGCACAGATTCTTACGGGGATGTCGTGCCCCTGGTGTCAAAGTTCCCCAGGAGCTGCCACCTTTGTGGCAGCTTTAGCTACCCCTGTGGCGTGACAGCAAAGAGCTTGACTGTTATTGCTTGTGCAGAAGTGGTAAGTAACCAGCCCTTTCCCACTTCTCCTAAGTGACTGATCTCCTCTCACTCTGTGAGGGGGGAGGTGAGCAGAGCAGGGTTGAAACTGCTGCTGCTGAAAGGCTTGTCCCTTGTTTATTCCTCAAATAAAGCCTTTCATTTATCACCTGACATTTCGGCCAAGCTGTCTTTCCTTGGGGTTTGGCAGGAACTGAGCTAGATACTTGTTTAACTTGGTGGAAGGGCTTTGTGGTAAGTAAGAGGGGTCTGGCGATGCTGAAGGGGGCTGGGGTCAGCTCCTTTTTGCAGGCAAGGAAAACCTCACAACACATCAGTCTGCTCCTAACAGTTTCTTACCTCCTGATGTTCATCTGCTTAGACTTTAGCCTCTTCACTGGGCAAATGGGAGTAATTTAGTCATTATTTCCAGCAGCAAATTGACTCCATTAGATTTCAGCTGCCCGATGCTCCAGCTGCTAAAGGGGTGGGAGTGGTGCTGTCTTGCTGCTACAAATTAGAAATATTTTCGGTTCCTGGTTTGCCTTTACTGCTCTGCTTTCCTTCTCTGCATCCCTTCCAACTCAGTCCTTGTTCTGGTGCTTTTTTAACCTTTTCTCAAAGTCTCAATCTCCTTTTTATTCCTATGGACAACGCAACATTGGCACATCTGTCAGCTTGGCCATCTTGTCCTGTGTCCCTCCGCCCTCTCTATCGGAGATGCTGCTCTCCTTTCAGGCAGCATGTAACACGGTCGCTGCAGACATCTGCCATTAGCTGGGCCCTTTTTGATTTGTACCAGGCAACTCCCCTTTCCCACCCTCCACCTTTGGTTCACAGCAAATGGTGAGCTTGAGAGAGGGGGCAAAACCTCCCTTTATGGCAAATTCATGCATGGGCAGAGCTACCACTCAAGCTTTGTGTCCAGGAACAGAAACGATAGTGACCCTTTTGTCTTATATTGATTATTTGTTAAATCTTTAAACTCCATCTGTTTAGGCTGAAATCCTTTTAACAACTGTACATGAACAATTTAGTGATGATTTTTCAGTAGGAAATTGGCTTGGTTTGAACTTTGGTACCTATTGCTCCAGCTGGTAAAGCATGGACACCGGTTTAGTGACATGAACACAGCTTTGCTAGAGATCATTACTGGCTGGTGGCCAGCCCCATCAGGAGAGTACAGCAGATGTGATTTTCTTATCTTTGGCACCCCAAGGCTCTCCCTCCCCACGTTTCCTCTCTGTGTGCTGGGAGAGATGCTGTTTGTTCTGCTGATTGTTTTGTTAGGAGATTACAATTCTGTTGTTAAACACTGGTATTTTTCCATTCCCTCCTCCTAACGCTTTCATACATATTTACTGTTCTGGCTCTGGCAAGTTTCTTCCAGCCATTTGTGTCTAAACTGCTGCCCCTCTATATCATATGTAGATGCCCCAAAGGGCTGGAGTCACAGGGTTCTGGGTCTTTAAGATGAAACGTTTCAAATTAAACCACTCTCAAACACCTTGGCTCTGAGTAAGTTTTGAAAAACATGTGGGCCCAGAAGTAAAAAAAACAACACCCAGAGGAACAAGAAATCTTGCTGAGTGAAAAAGCAAAACAACTGAAAGTTCTTCTTTATGTGGGCTATTTGGGGGAAAAAAGCCCCCATAATTTTACTCTGTATTTAGAATGTACAAGTGCCAGCAAATAAGAACATGACAGAAGATGACCTGATTCTGATAACAGCTTTTTCTAAAGCAGGTGATGTTTTCACTAGCTTTTAGTTTTCCTGTTTCTCAGGAGGGCAAAGTTGAAGTAGTATACTGAAATTTGAGGACTGGAGTTATGGCAGATCTGGAACCGAACTGGTTTAGTGGAAGGATTAGGTCTTGGATCTGCACTGCATTTATGACTGGGACGTGGGGCAAAAATAACTCAAAAATAATTTAACAGTTAAAATTAGCATTTGACAAGCAAAGGAAGTTATCAAACCTACATTGAAAACACAGACATCCAGAACACTATAGGGATGGCGATCTAGAAAGAAAGAGGATGTTCAAAGTGATGTACCACAACAAGTGACACACTAAACTGGACATGCTGTGGATTGATAGTTCTGACCTACTGTCCTACTGGAAGAGGATCAGCAAAGCCTGAGATGAGACCTGCCACATCTATTTCCAGTAGACATACTAGCTCTGACAGTGATCCAGAATTTTATGTCATAAATTTAAGCAGTTTGCAGTGAGTGCATATTGCCGCTAATTCCAATTATCTGTAATTCAGTGGACTGAAGGGAACCAATGTCACTCCTGTAAATGATCTGCTAGGCAGGGTTATAGGATGAGTCTCTGGCCTGGCTGCAGTTTGGTGAGGCACCACTGGTGCAGCACAAGCTGTCACCTGCTGAAAACAGAAACATTAGACGCTGAAAGCCAGTGGCAACTTGCAGCTGTATAAAATGCCAGATAAAGGAAAGGAGCTAAAGCTCCAGGTTACACTCAGTGTAGTGTAGAGCCAGCACTTTGTAAGAATGATGCTTTGAGTGTCTGAAAGCAGAAACAAAACCTGCAAACAGTAGCAGTGTTATTGAAAGCTGTCCCCATAGCACGGTGGCATTGTCATGTAGAAAGAATGTATTCAGAGTAATGGGAAACATCTCCAATCTCCAAATACCAGGAAGAGCAGTGAAAAAGGGCACTGAAAAAGTGTCAAATACAACAGTGTAGCAAGCTGAAATGGCTAAACCTTGGGCATTACATGGGCAGAACAGATGGATTTAGTACTGCTGGGGAACACTTGTGCTGATATTTCAGGGTGATCCACGGGTACATGCTAGAGATGTCAGAGACCGATTTAATGTTGGCTGAGTCAAGCAGTGTTAGAAGTGTACTTCTGAGAGCCTCTCTGCCCTCCAGAGCTATTTACAGGCCTGTGTTGTGCTCAGCCTTTTGCTACACAGAACTGACAGGGCTGTGACACTGAGGATGCCACAGTCGGAGATGGCACAGCTTTCAGTGATACTCTCCCTCTGTGCTGGATCACTTCCCACCAGTGGTAGAGACACTATAAATTGAGAAATCACCTTGGAAATAGGACTTTGGGCATACTCACTGCACTGGTGTCCTGGCAATTTGAGATGGGGCGGGCTTTTCCCTGAGCTTGTTTTAAAGAAAAAGCTGAAGGAAGATGTTTCAGTAGCTTTGGTTTCAGTGTCCCTCAGAAAGCTGGGTTTGGTCACCATCTCTGCTAAGGGCGCAGCCTCTGGAGAAAAACGGCAGCTTCTTTATTTTTCTTTTATAGTCAACTTTGGCTGTTTTGGGCTTCTTACCTGTCAGCAGAGGACAAGTAATACATGTGCATTTGCAGGCTAATATGCATTTCAGCAGGCCCTTGATGTGTTTGAGAAGGGTGTATGCCAACCACGGCACTTGGGGGTTTTCTCTGGTGAAGAAAGGAGTGGGTTACCCTGAAGTGCAAAAGGCTTCATGAGTCAGAGATCCTTCTCTGTGTCAGAAGTTGCTTAATTGCTGGCTAGTGATTTCTGATGTTCATATAATGGATTTCATGTCATGAAATAAAGGCCCTCGGAGTCTGTTTTGAACTGAGCATTCCCTACACCTTTCTGCTGGCTTCCTCAGCTTTCATTAAGCTTCATTAAGGAAACCAAACATCCAGTGTTTATATGAACTGACACCTTTTCATTATTGTTGAAGAGGTTGAAATGCAATAATTTGCTGCAATTCACACTTTTGTTATAACACAAATGCAAAAACAAAGGCTTGAAGCACTTGCATTTCCCTGCCACTTTCTGCTTAGCAGCCCTGGCACCCCAGGTGTTAATGGAGAAACACCTGGCCTCTGACTCTTCTCGTTTTTAGGTTGTTGTTCCTCTCCCTATGTGTGCACAGACCCCAAGTTCCAGTGCCTGCACATATTCACTTAACTGCTCACCAAACTTTGGCAATGAATGTGTGGCCGAAGGGAGAACAGGAGGACATGAATAGTGGGATTCTGGGTCTGGGCAAGAAATGGGGATTTGGGGTAAGGGTTAAGGTGGGTCAATGATGTTATTTTTAAAGAAAAACTTTATTAACGTTATTAAGATTAGATTGAGGAATGTTTTTTTTTTTTCTTCCATTTCCTCAGTGACATAAATCATGTATTGTAGTTAATAAGCAATCATAATTTCTGATCTGATGGGAGGTATGACATATGTATGATGAAATATGCACAAGTCCAACAAGGATGATGCTTGATGAAGAGGAAGAAGAGTACTGTNACTTTACTTCCAGGATTTGCTCTCCTGTTTCAAGTGAGAGACCTCTGCTTCTTTTCAGTGTGAAGGCACTGGCAAAGCTAGACACATCAATCCTATGTTTATTTACAGGTCAGGCACAGGACGGGCAACAGCAATCTGAGATTTCCCATGCTGCTTTACATAGCACTGACCTCTGCAATGACCCAAACTGTTACGGAGGGTAAGAGGTAGTTCAAAATCTGCATCAGCTCAGCCCTCAACCCACAGAATATCATGTGGGATGGCTCAAATATACCAAATTGTGCATTGTGATTAAGTGGAATGGTCCATGATCTATTAAGATCTGAGCAAATTACAGCCACATTAATTAAACATAGGCTCTCTGGTTGAGCCTAAGCCACAGATGGCATCCCACAGATGGAATGCCACTCTTGATATTCACAGAGCCACTCAGTCCTTTAACTTCAGCTTATGCTGATTAGCAGAGCAATTTATTTTAGGTGCAGCTATTGGCCTCTGCTGAGGAGAGTGCTCTTAAATGGATATCACTGACAAGGGCCCAGTATACAGAAAGAGGCATGATGCAGCGAACGGATAATGGAAGCTCCAAAAGTTATCAGTTGTTCTTCCATCCCAGCCTTTCAAAGCAGCAGGAAGGGAATTGGGCACTGATATTCAGTAGCATTTGGCTACTTTACTACTTTATGTGCTGTTTTTTGACTGATTGTAGCTGTGATCTGTTAGAGGATGTTATGATTAGACCTTCTAATAGTGCATGTGGAGCTCTTTTATAATGGAAACATTTACCCTTTGAAGCTGAGTCTTAAAATCATCCTTGTCTTTCCCTCCAGAAGGCTTAGGTTATGGCTCATTGGTTTTTGTGTTGGCTTTTTGGCAGTGCTTGTGGGAAAGATGCACAGTAGCATAGCAGGGTTTATTTAGCAGGAATGGCTACTAGTGATAACCTGGAGCAGGCCTCTATTCTGTTAAGCACTATGCATCCTCTGTGCCAAAGAAGGGAAGTATTATACAAAATAAAATTTCTTACATCTGGCCACGTGGAAACTGATGTGTGATATGAAATGACTTTTCCAAGGTCATACAAAAATCTGTGGCAAAGCTAAGACCTATTGCAAGACAGTCTGAGTTCTAGGCCAGCACAATAATGTCAATTATAATTATTAATGTCAAAGGAAGAGGAGGGAAGAATAGAGAAATGACATTTTTGCAAGGAAGTGGATGGCAGGGAATTATTTAACACTTTAAGGCTTCCTGACACCGTACGTAAAGATAAGTGTGGGATTCTAAAATCAAAATAGATTTCTTTTAAAATCTACCACCTCATTTCAAACACTAATTTTTAGTTAGAGAGGTGGGAGGGAATTTGCTATTACTGTCTTTGAAAGAAAGCAGCCTGTTACAATGATAATTAAGTGCTGGAAAGGGCTTGCATGTTTTTCCTTCATCTGCTTCAGGGCCACTTTTTTTAACTGTAAGTGGCCGAGCTTTCCTGAATGTGTAGTGGTTGCCCTGATAAAGGTTCATCTTCAGAAATAAGTTGAAAGTAGTCTAAGTTCTGGTGCGTGTTCTGGTTAGCTGGCTCCTGGATCAGAGCTGACTTGTGTCTTACAGCCTCTGTTGCTAAAGGCAGCACTGCCCAACAACCACTATGTAATGTGCAGCTCTTGGAAGAGTGGGGAGCATGCTACTGTGAAGACCTGGAAAAGTTCACTTTTGTGATGAACAAGGAGAAAAGGAAACCACTGCTTTGGTAACTATGATGTGGATGTATATGTTTCCCTACAGTCATCACTGGGGCATGAAATACATGGAGACAACTTCCACATCTCATGAAAGAGGCATGAACTTAATATTTTGGACATGTCTACAAAGGTTGGAGGGTAGCACACTGGAGAGACAATGCTTCCCACTGGTCCCTGCTCTCCACTGACATCTCTAGAGGACATCTCTAGAGGACCATTTGCACCCTATAATAGAAAAGCCACCAGTTTAGAGCTGTGACAAACTAAGGGAAATTAGTTTTGGACCTTCATCCTCTCCAGCTGAAGCCTATTTAAGTTCTTTCATGTGGGCTGTGGTTGTTCTGGGAGCGCTTTCTTCTATAAACAGCTTTGGGGAGCACTAGATTTCTTTAATGCAGCATCTGCAGTTGCTCCTCGCTTGGCCAGTAATAGAAAGCTGTGGCCGTACCTTTGTTTGTCATTGTCTGTGCTGGCTCCAAGCGTGGACCTTTAGCCAGGACTGCTCACACTTTCCTCCTCAGCAGTAAAGTTTGTATATTTGAATCCTTGTGTTGAAAACCTTGTGTTTAAATAACCGCTTGTATGTAAGAAATATAGGGTTTTGATGAAACATCCAGGTACTGTAAATAAGTTTTCTAAGATTTTAGGCAGGGAGGTGTGCTGATGTAGTATAATTGTCATGACTTTTGGGGCATTTTTCTCCATTTTATGGGAAGTGTAGGTTTTAAGGAAATTTCTGTTGTCCTGATAATCCTATTGCCCACTTCATATTTCAGTGGACTTGACTGAACCATAGATGAAGTTGTCTTGGGCAGGTTTCCCTAGAGCTAGCTACCAAGGTTTTGCCCTGAGACATATTGAAGTCTTTGAAAGGCTGCTCCTGATTTTATCAGTTGCAGAATTAGTACTAACTTAATTATTTTCATAATATTGAACAATATCTGGTTTTTTTTGTCCCTCTTTCCCTTCTGAATACACAGTTTTCAATACAAACACCAGAAAATTACTTGTAATTATGTTAGTTTTACTATAAGGTGTATTTTATATAAATTCTTGTAATATAGATTCCAATGTAAGACTTAACTGTCTTTTTGTTCAGAAAGCATTTATCCGTGTTTTCTTTCCCAGCTTTATAATGTTGGGTGATCTGTCCCTTTCCAAAAGCAGGCTGTTGGTTTAGCTGGCTGTTACCAGTAATTATAGCCTTTCACAAATTAATAGCCTCCTTTGGATTGTACTCTACAAGGACCACAACTGGTTCTGTGAGTAGGGAGCAGCAAAACTGAGAATGTTGCACATTTTCCTTCAAAAATGCTATTGTGTTTGAAATTTTTCACCATCTGCTTGCCATTATATGATGAGGACCAATGGAAGGACAATGCAAAAAAGAACAGTTTATTCGGAAAGGGATAATGTTATGAAAGGGAGAATTAATCCTTCCAGTGTCTCATCAGAAAACTCCTGAGAACTGGGGGAAACCAAAGCCTATGTGCCTTCCATGTTGAAGGAATTATTCTCAAATAACACCCAGTCTTGTCTCAGCTTTGTTGACAGCAAAGATTATTGATTATTTCTCTGTATTCATGGTGCCCTTCCTGACTCTTTAATTTGGACCTTGTGTGGGCACTTATCTTTGTGGCCACTGTGGTTTAATGGTAGTGCCTGAAAAATGACACACAGCTCCTGTAGTCTTCTTCACGGGCTTGCTGCCTCAGAAGCCATTAGACCCTATCACCTTTGGTTGCCATCTCTTCCTGTTGATATGATGATATCCAACAGTATATCATTAAGTTGTTGGAAAGAGACTTTCTATCGTTTCTTGGGCAGGTGTTTAAATTGTTATGCCAATGCATGTGATGAAATGCAGGGGGCCTTCATCGCCAGTGCCTCACAGCCAATTTCTGCAGGGTGTTTCTTCTCTTCCTCCTGCTGCAGGGGCCTTGTTTACTTTATGGGACCATAGCAAGTAAGCTCAGCTCTGTGCACAAAAGTCCTATGCATATTGGCTGGCAGTCTGATAAAGCCCTGAATTGTGCTATCTGTGCTCAAAAGTGCTGAGGCAGAGCTGGGAGACCAGGGGAGCCAAGGATTTGTGTAAGGGTGATGGATTTGGACAGCATGTTGGCAGGAAGTGAGGCCGAGGTGCGGGCTCCCCACATGAGGCCCTGGGCAGGATTTGGTGCCGAGGAGAAGAAGAGGCCATTATTAAAGCAGGGCCCGGCAAGGCGAAGGTAGTGCTGATGCTTCAGAGAGGAGGCTGCTTCACTGGAGAAGCTGGTCTTCAGCAATGAGCCCCTGGAGGCTGGATACACCATCAGAGAAGAAAGAATGAAGAAAGCTACTGAATGAGGTGGCTTTGAGGTCACATGGTTATTGGTTTTGAAGTATCCTCTACAATGCAGGTCTCCCAAAGGGTGTATGTGCACAGAAGGATACACAGCCCTTAGACCAGATGCTGTTAAACAAAGTTTTAAGAATCAGAAGACAAAGCATGATAGACTGGAAGGGCTGGAACTGCAAGCTCTGCAGAAAAGGACTCTTTCTTCCCCCGTCTGCAGGCTGCCTAACACAGCAGGGGCTCTGGTCCGTCATTAAAGCTCACTCAGCTTTAGCTCCATCCAAATCACCAATATGATGGTTGACTGGCAGGAGATTTGGAGGGGGAAAACAGCAATTACAAACTAAATGGAAGGGAGGAAATAATGGAAGAATAGAAGTTATAGAACAGAACTGACCACAGAATGGAAAGGGGCTTTCTGGAAACCTAATAAAACATCATTACCTTTGTTAAAAGTACATGGAGAACTGCAGTAGTAGAGTATGAATCAGAAAAAGTGATGCCTGCCCAATGCCAGCTGTAGTCCATGGATCAGAGGGTGCTGAGGCAGAGATATTAATCTTTTCCCCATGTTTTCACCAAAAACCCCAAAAAGTGATGGCACTGAGAGGGACATGCCATGTTCTTACATTCTGCCTCTTCCCCTTCTTCCACATGGTAAAAGCAGCACACAAATATGTCTAATTCAAACTTTCTAACATTTCCTGAAGAAAGGTAGTCTCCACCAACTCAGAATCCCTGGGATGTCAAAGGGTGTTGGAGAAAGGGGATGAAGTTAATACATTATTTTCAGTTCTGTCTTGACAGTTTTTTATTTCATTTTTTCCTTAGGAATATGTATTCAATGACCCTTGTTTTTCCACACGAAATCTGATTACCGATTACCTTGTAGCAGTTCAACATTGTTTTCTATCGGTATTTACCAAGCCATAAGAACCAGAGATTGAAATAAAACTACTTTAGACTTCTTCAACTGTAAGAATGTATAGAAGACCTTATTTACTGTGAAATTAAACAAGGATAGACACCTATTTACAATCTCTGGAGTGGAGCCAACAAACGTGTTTCATTACTATGGTTAGAAAGAAAAACATCCTCTATAGAAATGTTTTTTTTGACTAAAGTAAAAGAATTTGAAGAACTGGAATGACTTTGCTCCTAGTATTAGATTAACAACTGAAGGGCAGGCAAAGAAGGATGATTCGGTTAAAAAAAAGATCTTGGATCATGTTCACAAAAAAACCCCAATAAACCACTAACTTGTCCCATGTACCTGCATTTTTACTGAATATTTGAGAAGAAAAGCTTGAAATGCCAACAATTATTCCTTTGAAAAAAGGAAAAGAAAAAAGAAGCTATTAGCTAACTGCTGTGCGTCAGCTGGTGAGTTTGATCAGTAGCACATTTTATAAGGTTGTGTCATTATAATAGTTGTTTATCCTTTGGGAATAAAATATTAGCATGCATCTGATCACAGAAGTTCAATAATAATAGCAGATAGTGCAAACAGGGACAATGAGTGAGCAGGCAGCAGCAGCAGCAAAGTATTATGTACTATGTACTATGTATTTGAAGCCCATCTTGTCTCTCTTCATTTAGCCAGCTACTGAGAACAGCTTTTATATCCTATGCCAAATATCTAGGTTCACATAGGTCCTTTGACTTCCACCACTCTTCCTTAGCACAAGGTAATTTTGACTTTGAACTCTACTCAAGGAGGTCTTGCTGAATTTACAAACTTTAGGTATTCAAAAGCAACCGATAAACCAAGGATCTTGCTTTTTATACGGGCATGGGCTGAATAAACTGAAAAAAACATACATTTAATCCAGGATCCTGCTACTGGGATGACCCCCTACCATAGACCTAAATGTCTAATGCACAGCTGTGCTGTGAAATCAGGGCAAAGACTGTTTTTGGTTATTTTTTTCTGTAGGCTGGGATGTGGGATTCCTGTATGGGAGACAAGAAACCTGGATGAACGGTGATAAGGCAGGTATGCCAGTGAACGCTTAGTGTCATGAAATGGAACTCTGCCTTTCTCATTGGCTTCCTGCTTACCTTTCCTTCTACGCGCCGGTACAGCCTTGGCCTCTCCAGCCCCTGGCTTTACAATTTCTCTTTTGTTCTTTTGGGTGTTGGCAGCACAGCTGGGTGCAGGGATGTGGGTTAGCTCTGGCCCTCTCCGAGCCAGACAGGCATCAGCTTCCTCCTGTTCAAAAACCCTGTAATGGGGCGAGCGCTGCTGAGAGAGAAGACTCCTTAACACAGGCACAGTGTGTGCTAATGAGTCTAAATAGCTTCTGGAGGAAGCTCATGGCTTTCCAGCACACGGAGTGGGTGGAGTGCTGTACCTCACAGTATCAGCACCTCCTTCACTGAGTCTGGTTTGCTGAAGTACGTGTTTCAGTGGGAAAGGGAAGAAAAATGGAGAGCTTTCTAATTTCTTGCCTGTTCCTTCTACAAACAACCGTTCCCTGGAGCCTCCAGATTTATCACAGCTGAGACAGAACTCTGTGGCAGCTTCTTATTAAAATATTGGCAGACTATTACTGTTCCTTACAAATGATGCAGATGGATCACTGAGTGAAACAGTGCTGAAAGGCAGCTCTATCTGAGGTGAAATGCTCTTTGTCCGTCACCGCTACCTGCACTTTCCCTCACTGGAAAGTGGATTTTTTAAATTATATTTTTTATTTTGCCTGCCTCAGCAAATCAAGATCCTGAAAGTTATTTCGGGGGCTCTCTTATCTTTTAACAAATATCTATGGTCTGTAGCTGTCCTGACCTTGAATTGGTTACCCATGCATTTCTCACATCAAGATTAGATTATTGCAACTCCCTCCTGACAGCCTGGCCTGATAAGACCCTGTAAAATTTCCAGCTGGGGCTGAGTGCTGCTGCCAGGCTCTTGTAATAGAGAGATGATCTCCACATTTCACCTCTGTCCAAAGTGCTGTGTTATTTGCCAGTTAAGCAATATATCGACTTGAAGAGTTCTCTGTTAAAGATGAACTGCACTTTTTATCCATGCTCATGTGCGTGTGTGCTTTGAGAAGTGAGATGAAAGCACGGGTAGGTGCTGACTGCCCCATGTAATGACGATAGGAAGGGCACTTGGCACCTAACCTCTCATTACTTGCATTACTGACAGATTATTTGCAGCTCACCTCTAAACAGGATTGCATGAGTCCAGCCTATTTTTCCTGTATCTTTTTAATTTCCTCACCCAACAGGAAAACCTGAATTGATATCAGCTATGTCTGTTCTGGCTGCCCTGCCCCACTGAGTGATAACTCCTGTATTTCAAAAAATTGGATGCAGGAGATTGCTGCCATCAGGGGTGGAAGCAGGAAATTCTCTGTAGCTAAATGCAGCATTTTCTGTACCCGACACTACAGAGCTAAGCTTGCACACAGCCTACTTTAGCAGACGTGTGTAGATCAGATATGCCATACACCACAGTATGTTACTACAAACACTGTGAAGCTGCAGGAAACTACAAAGTGCCAGTTGACAAATGAGTAGCAGGGGACCTTACAGGAGAAGGAGGTGCAGGGGACTGTTAAAATGTGATATTGTGCATGACCTAATAAAAACCAAGGTGGGTAAAGGGCTTCTTTACTTCTTAGCATTTAGTTTCTTTTTTTTTTCTTATTATTTTTTTTTTCCTTCTTTTTTCCTGTATTTAAAAATATTTTCAGCTTCTGTGATTGGTTGGAAAAAGGAGACTATATTTTGGTATGGAAGTTGTTGGTGTTCTTGCTTGATTGTTTTTTACTTTAGAACTTGATAATTGGGGCATATTGAGGAAGAGAAGGAACTGCATGCTCAAAAAATTATACTCCTCCAGGTGACCTGTTTCCTTCCTGCATAGCCTAAATGAACCTCTTTCCCCCAAATGGACTGATTAATCCCTCTTCCAGTCTGCCAAGGGACTGGTGGATTTTCCATTACCAGAAACTTTCAAATCTTTTCTTAAAGGACATGTTCCAGTTTAAATAAATGTTTCTGGTGGATTTGGTTGGGTTTTTTTTTTCATTTGTTTTCAAATAGTGATCAGACTTGAAGGCAAAAGTGGATCCTCCAGGCTTTTTAGTCTTTGTTAAAATTGTAAAATACTGGTGATTGAAACAAGGTGAATGCTTCTCTCCTATGCCTCACTGGCTCCAGAGGATACCTAGCCTTGACAGCACCTAGCTAGGGGCTATGTTACATTCAGTATTGCTACTTCATGATTATACAGATGCAGGTAGCGTGAGTCTTCACTGAAACTGAATTTTGTTGTCATATCCAAGAGGGCTTTTATGTTGTTACCTAACTTTATATTAACTAGGAAGTTTTTGCCTGCCATTAACTGCAACGGCAAAAGTGAAATACCACAGGGCTTCATGGAGTCACTCCTCCCTCCTCAAGGTTGTAAATGTGCAAGGGAGGAGGGATTTTGTGTTGCTTTTGTTGTTTGAACTGTAAGCACAGAGAGGGAAGTCAGTGTAATATAGATGTTCATCTTTGGTGAAACTCTCCATCCCTTGGGATTACACCAGAGAGCAACAATGTGGTAGGGAACAGTTAGCAAAAATTATGTGGAGGTGCTTTGCATTAACTTCCTTAGCCCATCTTTTGCCAGTTTGTTGCTTTCACATCTGAAGACTTCTCCAAAATATTAAAAAGGCAAAAAAAGAAATGCTTCTAAGCAGATGCGCTCAATCTGTTTCAAGAAATACCCTGTTCACAAAGCATATGCACAGTACTCAAAATAGCTAATTTCTCTTTAGCAATGATAGCTCTAGAATGCCCTTGACCTTCTAAAGAGGAGAGATTTGTACTACTGCAGTATATAGGATTTTAATATTAAAAGAGGTTAAATAGCAGAAAGTGAAAAGCTCTTTGCTTCCTCTTTGGTAAGAAGTGAGCTAATGCCAGCAATTTCCATGGCAACTACAAACAGACCATCCTGTTCACTTCCATGTTATAAATAAAACACAAATATTCTCTAAATTACATGCTGTGCCTACATGTATTTTCTATCACCATGTTCATCAGGCACTGGGAAATATTTCTGTACATGATTTGTTAGGAAAGATTACAAGATTTATGCAAACTAAATAGTCTTGGTGGGCTATGTTCCTTTGAGGAAATAATAAAAATAACCTCAAAACAATGCCATCCTTTTCTCTGCTTATATTCTCTGAGTTTTGCAATTAATTACAAGTCCAAAACCAGTAACTTACCAGTGGCTGGTGTAAAACATAATAAACTTGCAGCAGCGTAATGTTAAATAGGAATAAAAGTAATTTTAAAAAGCGTAGGTGATGACTGGGACTTTTACCTTGATATTTCTGATGGGGAACAGACAATGACTGGATGGACAGTTATTTTGTGTCTTATTTTTGTACATATTGCAATGGACCAGACCTACCTTGTGAGCAAACTCCAAGTCTTTTTCTCTAAGGTTTTCTAAGTCTAAAATATAAGCTATTCCAGTTCACGGTAATTCTTCAGGCATAGGCAAGTTTTCATCCTGCCCTTCTGTAGGTCCATGAAGTGGTCCTTCCCACACGTACAGCTGCAGAGCTCAGACAAGGCTTTGGAGCAAAGGATAAGGAACTTCTTGTGCAAAAGCAGCTCAAGAACTTTTCTCCAAGTTCCTCAGCCCCAGCTCACATTGAGTCAGAGGGCAAGCCCCACAGAGGCATCTAGGGTACTGCTCATCACAGCAGTACTCCAGAAAGTAGAGGTCTGGGTTTTTGAGTGTGCAGTGATCATCCCATATGTGGCTCTCCAGACATCAGGGAAGAGTTGGGACATGTGAGAAAGCTTTATGAGACAGTTGCTTCTGTTAACTGCTCCTTGAGGCCCATGGTGACCTTGAAGGAATAAGCTGTTGCGCTAAAAGCAGAAAGATGCATTAGGCTGAACCTGTGGCTCTCTGTAGGGTTTTTGCTGTCCATTTGCAGCATGTTCAGAATTCAGCACCCCAATTGATCACTGGCCAGAGCCATTCCTGTCTGCTGGCTGAGCATGGCTAACCAGATCGCTTGACATTATTAGGTTTTTAAAGTACCTTACTGTGCTTGTGTATGTGTAAAGAAGGGCACGGGTCGCTATAGATGTATTTTTGTATCATGTTATTTTAATTCCTGTTAAACCTTCCAAAGGTTGAACAGAAACTTGTAAATACAGCATAATAAACATCTCAGTATAGCAGTAAGGATTTAATAGACTCTGTTTATTAGAGTTTTGGTTTTCTAAAAAAAAAAATTACAAATGCAGGCAAGGTTTCTAATTACAGTGCAAATTATTTCAAGTGTATTTTGCTCCATTAAAAATCTGTGTAGTGGACAGTGCTGCATTTGAATCAGAGCTGGGAATCCAGCCAGAAATGTGACCCCCTTGATCCTGCCATTCTGAGATTTTTAAAAGCACAACTGAGGGTAAGGTGGAGGAGGAAATGTCTCCATTTTCTGTTACTGAGTGTTGAATCCTGTCTCATCTCAGGCTTGGCTCAGCCACCCCAGATTCTACCTTCCCCTTATTTAGACTAGAAATCCCTGCTATTAAAAAAAAATAATCAAAAAAATCTCTGCAATGCTCTTGAAATTATGCTGACAAGTTTAACTGTTCTTGTAGTGTCAGACAAACCTTATGCTAGTCTATAAGTTTACAGTGATTTTTAGCTTTAAAGGAATAAGAAGATGGCTGAGGAACTCTATTAGTGCCATACGTTCAGTAGAAAAGGACCTTTCCATATTGCTTAACTGTGCAACATGAAGGAACTGTGGTAGGGGTGCTTGCTATTTGGCCAAACTGGGTTCACTTTTGAGGCTTCATTAGGGATTTCAGTCCTGCATCTTTGTGCAGAAGATGATCTGTTGCACCAGTTTCAGTTGTGTGAGGCTGGTGTTCTCCTGAGGCTCTAAGCTACCTGTAAAGGGGCGGGACAGAGGACAATACATTCAAGGCAATGATGTGGAGTGTTATCCACCACAGCTAAAGCTATGCATAGGGAAAGAGATTTCAAATATGACTCATACCCTATCCCACTTCTTCCAAACCCATCATCAGTGCCCTCAGAGAATTAACAGGCCTTGATAGCTCTGACCAGTCTCACCTGGGATCCACACCCCTGCCAGGAATTCCATTTAAGATCAAGCCTGGGCCTGCAGTCTTTTCATGACCTATGCTGTGGGTGAACTTTCTTGGTAGGCCTTAGAGCTGCATTGCAGGTATCTAGTCTCACAGACAGACATCCTAAATGTATTTTATACAGTGTCTCTAGACCTGTATTTGGCCCTTAGTGTTGGATGGACATTTGAGCCATGTTGTAGCCTTGTCTCCTACCCTTGCTTCCATTTGTTCCTGACTAGATTCCCTGGTTGGCCCCAGGCTTTTTGTACCGCCTGCCTGGTCCTGAACTATTGATGGGCTCTTTTACCAGCACCTGTCTCTGTCTAACTATGTCCAGACTCTGTGGAGATGTGTCCTCATCTGGGGAAGCAGCCATCTCTCACTGCTCCCCTGATGGTGGCTGTACAGAAGCCTCTGCTATTATGATCTCTCATCTTATCACTCTGCAGTGCCCCTGCCCGTACCAAAGTGCTGTCTCTCCCAGCCTTGAGTCATGTCTCAGGACACAGTTTCTCCCTTCCCCCATGTCCTGGTTTGAGATGGATCAGAGACAACTTTCTGTTCAGAGAGAGGCTCTTGCTTTCACTTGTTAGTGTGGTAACCAGGGTCCACTGAACTGGTGGTTTACCCCATGGAGGGTTCCACCTGTGGGGTGCCGTGGACAGGTCAGGAAACCCCAACTGACCAATAGACCATTCCATCCCATTTGCCATGCTTTGTATAAAAGCTGAGGGATCAAAGGGTTCAGGTTGGCTCTTCTCAATGGCTGCTTCTTCAAGGACTGATGTCTGAGGAAGACCCTGTCAGTTTGTCTATCTTTGATCCCTACCAATGTGTTTTGGAATCCAGTTCCTATTCATCATTGAGTCCAGCCTGGAACTTTTCCAGTGCCTGCTAGTGGCATCTCCCTGGGAGCTTGATATGGTCTTGTTTATATATATCTAGTACCTATTTCATTATTTCCTTTTTTTATTTTATTATTAATATTTCATTAATTTTTTTTTCTAACCTCATAAATCTCTTTATCTCTCTTCTTTTTCTCCTTGAGTGAGAGGGGGGGGACTACATCAATCATCTTGTCATTGGCCAGCCTGGGCTAAATAATGACTTATTTATTGGCACCCAATGTGGGGCACAAGCTTCCGGTTCGCTCAGGGAATGTTGTTCCTAAGCAAAATGTTGTATTATGCATTAGAGAGCCTTGACTTAAGTTCACAGATACAATGCTGCTTAACTTGCTGAATATATTGTGGCGTTTACTCACTCTTTGTATTCGTATGCAGTGATTTAAATGTTGTATTTTTGTATGGCCTGGTATTTGGATGTATAATATGATTACTTGTATAATGGCTGCACCTGCACGTCTTGGGCATCACGTGATGATTTCTATTGCCAGCTACACTTTTGGTTTCATCTGGGAAAGGTTTATCTTGCCCTTCAGTGCTTATGTCAAAGAGCTAGGGGATGGAAACCTTTTGGGTTCAGAAAAATGAATGTTACTTTCAAAAGCTTGTGTCGAGGGCTGATTCTCGATAGATTGCAGTGAGGGAGCTGCTCTCTTGCGTATGAAACCCTGGCCCAGAATCAGGTCATCTGCAAATGTTTTAGCACCAGGTGCCCCATGAACATGTGGTACTCGATGGGGGAGAGGCAGTGGCACATCTGTCCACCCTCTAGTACTGACCATGAGCAGTATGCAGGGTGGGTGGCCCGCCAGCCAGCTACTGCAAGCCCATGCAGATGCCGGCAGCCATGTTGCCACGGCAGCCACATTAGGCTCCAGCATGGCAGATGGGCTGGAATACCCTATTTGCCAGTGTGGGTCACCTGACCTGTCCTCTCCATCCCACAGGTGCAACCCCTCCATGGGGTACAGAAGTCAGCTGATCCTGGTTGCCACAGCAACTAAGTGTAAGCAAGAGCCTCTCTCACTGAACAGAAAGTTGGCTCCACTCCACTCCAAACCAGGACACCCTGTGGCATTGTTGCTTCTCTTACAATACCAAGCATCTCTATGTATCTCTTGCCCTGGAGTCAATGCTACTGGACAAAAGGATACACCAGCCTGCCTGGCCTGCTCCTCATGTTTTGTTACCTGCATGGAGTTCTCTTCTTTGCAGTATGTGGATGGCATGACTGGTCCTTTATCTTTATTTAGAGAGATGTAAGTAATTGACATGTCTCAGTGGGTATCAGGGGAAAGAAAAAAAAATAAAAAGGATCCTTCAAGCCTCTCCTGTTGCTAAGAGACGGATGCTTCAACTTTGAAAGCCTCCATGCATGCAGGGGATATTATCCTGGCAAATTGGACTTTAAAATCTGGCAACAAGGGAAAAAAAGGTGATGCTCCAAAAGCAGGGGGCATTTAGGTGATTTGATTTTAGAGACATCTGTTCTCCTTTGCTAGGAAGCCAGGGGGCTGCTCCAGTTAGAGAACATATGTGACCACATTATGTGTAATAAGTTTACTTGAGAACATTTTGCTCCTGTGCTCACAGCTTGGCCAGGTGACCTCCTTTCTCTCCTTCTTTTGAACCTGGTTAATTTTTAACTCAGCTTTTGTGTACGAAGCTTGATTTACACAATCAAGTTAGTAGTTAGGCTATGTGTAGCACTTGCTTTGAAGCCTGGAAAGGGTTTACATGCAGATAGAGTGCATGATTGAGTAGCGTTTAAAGTTTTGTACCCATGGGACCAGCAAGTCTCCCTTGCAGCCTTCCGTTGCCTAGCACAGGAAGCCAAAGCACAGAGCCTCCTCATCTGTGACATTTGCCTGGTGAAGCAGCTGCCTCCCTTGGTCTGCTTTACTGTAGCTTCTCTGACTGTAACTTTCTTCAAAAGCACTTCTGTCAATTGCCCACCAAGTGAAACTTCAGGAAGGACACTTTAAAGGCTATGACCTTTTGTCTCTTTAGAGTCTCTGTATCACATGATGGCAGGGGGGTAAATGCATTGCCCCTCTCATCAGCCCTGGGATGCTTATGGCACAGTTTAGAAATGGGTACAGGCAAACCTCAGCTCTCCCCAGTCTGTAAAATGGGCCGGGAGGATGCTGAGTGCCTCAGACTGATACAGAGGAGTGGAAGATTGGGATCTGGGGCTGCTCCATCCCGCATTGCCCTGGGGGCAAGGCTTTAATTGCTCTGGGGCTTTTGTTTGCTCTGACAAACAACTGCTCTTTCCCAGAAAAACTCCAAAGAGCTGTAGATGCTAGTGTGTGAACATGAAGTGTTGGCATTACCAGCTGTTGAGTGGGCAAAAGGTGGTTTCAGTCTCAGGCATGGTTCGCTGAGGAGTGCACCTGAATGTGGTGTACTTAATTTGAAAGCAGGGAAAGGACCCAGAGTCTCAGAGGTGTCAATGTGAATTCTGCCGCTTGTGCAATATTAAACACTACATCAGGTACAGACTTAGAGTGCAAAGGCTTCCCTTGGCTGGGTTCTGGTTCGGACATCCGCCTTCAGCCTTTTTCTTAAAGGCACAGGAAAAGATAAAAACAAATAATGGTTTTGGGGACAAACATTTTAGTAGGGCCTGTCATGACAGGACAAGGGGTCATTGCTACCTTTTTAGATGTTACCTTTACCATCGTTACCCTTTTAGGTGAAAGGGTGAAACACTGCAACAGGCTGCCCAGAGAGGTGGCAGATACCATGTCCCTGGAAATATTCACGGTCAGGTTGGACTTGACTCTGAACAATGTGATCTTTGAAGATGTCCTTGCTCATTGCAGGGTGGGTTGACCAGATGACCTTTAAAGGTCCCTTCCAACCCAAACTAGTCTATGAATTATACTTGCAATATAAAAAAGAATATCAAAATAGAATATTCTAAGAGTACCTAAGGTTCCTGTTCTTGTGATTGCAGAGAATCACTTGAGACTCACCTTCCTCTTTGCTGGCCCTTTTGAAGGAAGGTAACAATAGTATTTTGGAGGAGGTCATCTGAGATGGACTAGGGCTGCTTGTGCCTGTTCCTGCTTCCTTCCAGACTAATGTGCCAAAAGGAGAGGGGGGTGGGAAAAACGACCTGTGAGGAGACCGATACCTCCATTTCTTTTACTGGCTGTTACTCACCCTTGCTTGTAGGCCTTTTGCTATTGCTAAATTTTTGATATGTTGCTCTTATGTATCTCACAAGCTCACAATAGCTTCGGAGAATGACCAGTATTGGCTATCTAAACTAGGTACTTTCTATTTTATTTGCTAAACAAAACATAAAAGAAAAGGTAGAAAATACGTTAAAGGTTAAAAGGAGGTGATGCATGAAAAAGGGAATAGGAAAGGGCGTTTTGATCTTTAACCATTGCTTGTGATTAAAGCTGAAGCTGAGAGCTAATGTCAGAGGCCCTTCCCGAGCCAGTTTCCTTTCAAGATCAGGACAAAAAGTCAGCCATGTCACTGTGCACCAGGAACTAAAGGAGGAGATGAATATCTTAGGCTGTGTGGCAGAGTTCCTGCTTTTCACACTAGTGTCAGATAGGGTACTCTACAAAGTGGTGACAGACCCATCCTGTTGCTTGGGACTGGATGGGTTACACCCAAGAGTGCTGAAAGAGATGGCAGACGTGCTGGCCAAGCCTCTCTCCATCATCTTCCTTAAATCGTGGCTGACTGGAGAGGTCCCGATGGACTGGAAAGTGGCAAATGTAACACCCATCTATAAGATGGGCAGAAGGGAAAATCCAGAAACTGTCAGTCTGACCTCGGTACCAGGGAAGATTATGGAACAGATCATCTTGAATGCAATCACTAGCCATGTAATGAGCAACCAGGGGATCAGGCCTAGTCAGCATGGGTTTATGAAAGGCAGGTCCTGCCTGACGAACCTGATCTCCTTCTATGATAAGATGACCCGATTGTTGGATGGGGGGAAGACAGTGGATATAATATACTTCGACCTTATAAAAGCATTTGACACTGTCTCCCACCACATTCTCCTGGAAAAACTGGCTGCTCATGGCCTGGACGAACGTACGATCTGCTGGATCCAGCATTGGCTGGAAGGACGATCCCAAAGGGTGGTGCTCAATGGAGTTAAATCCAGCTGGCGGCCGGTCACAAGTGGTGTTCCTCAGGGCTCAGTATTGGGGCCTTTCCTTTTTAATATTTTCATCGATGATATAGATAAGGACATAGAAAACACTATTAGTAAGTTCGCAGATGACACTAAGTTGGGTGGGAGTGTTGATCTGCTTGAGGGCAGGGATGCTCTACAGAGGGACTTGGATAGACTGGATAGATGGGCCAATGTTAATGGCATGGCCTTCAACGAGGCCAAGTGCCAGGTCCTGCACTTGGGCCACAACAACCCCATGCATCGCTACAGGCTTGGGGCAGTGTGGCTGGAGAGCTGCCTGGTGGAAAGGGACCTGGAGGTGTTGGTTGACAAGCGGATGAACATGAGCCAGCAGTGTGCCCAGGTGGCCAAGAAGGCCAATGGCATCCTGGCTTGCATAAAGAATAGTGTGACCAGCAGAAGTAGGGAGGTGATTGTCCCCCTGTACTCAGCACTGGTGAGGCCACACCTTGAGTATTGTGTCCAGTTCTGGGCACCTCAGCACAAGAGAGATATCGAGGTGCTGGAGTGAGTACAGAGGAGGGCAGCGAAACTGGTGAGAGGCCTGGAGGATAAGTCTTATGAGGATCGATTGAGGGAGCTGGGATTGTTTAGTTTGAGGAAGAGGAGGCTGAGGGGAGACCTCATAGCTCTCTACAACTGCTTGAAAGGGCATTGTAGAGAGTTTGTTGCTGGTCTCTTCTCACGGGCAATCAGTGATAGAACAAGAGGGAATGGCTGCAAGCTGCAGCAGGGTAGGTTTAGGCTTGACATTAGGAAAAAGTTTTTCACAGAGAGAGTGGTCAGTCAGTGGAATGGGCTGCCCAGGGAGGTGGTGGAGTCACCATCCCTGACTGTGTGTAAGAGTAGATTGGATGTGGTGTTGAGGGATATGGTGTAGGGGAGAACTTGTAGAGTAGGTTGGACTGATGGTTGGACTTGATGATCCCAAGGGTCTCTTCCAACCTATCTGATTCTATGATTCTATTCTACGATTCTATGATTCTATTTTGCATGCTAATTTCCAGCATGCCCTGTTTAGGCTTGTCACTCTGGTCCCTCCCCTTCCTGTTTACCAAGTGTGATCTAAACTCGGCCTTCTTGCAGCAGAGTGTCTGACCTTCCTGCTCAGCAAAATAGACCCAGCAATTGTGCTAAATCACACAAGAGGCTGATATTCATTCCTGTTGGACAGTAGACAATGCATGGCCACATGTTCAGTCTCATTCTTGATGGTGTCCTTACTGGGCAGAAAGCTCTGCTTTTTAACCTGGAAAAGAACCAGCCCAAAACATTCTAGTTTTCCAGGAAATTAAGACTCAGAGCCAAACTTTTTAATGCAGTCTCTTTTCCAGCTTTTTTGTTTTCCTCTGCTGCTTAATTGGAATCGCCTGTCAGCGTGCATTCCTAATGGACTCCTCTGAACACAGTTCCTGAACCCTACACGGTAATGTAAAACCATTGCTCTGTGCTGTCTGTAACAGATGGGAAACATAATCTTCTGGGTCCTGTGACAGGGTGTGCTCATTATTATATGAACAATGAGAGGAGAAATGTAAAAGGTGCAACATACATTTAGTTCCTGACACCTTATTTAAAAGGCAGTAGGCCTGATTCTTACTCAAAGTGCTGCTGGGAACATTTTGGTGCAAGAGACCTCCAACATGAGAGGAGAATTGCCTAATATGACTATCTATTTTTTATTTTTTTTTTTATAATACCCTATAAACTTCTCTCACCTTAGGCCTTTTAATCTAGCTTGTCATTCAGGAAGCTTTGAATACTGGCATGCATTTATCAGAGAGTAGATGACAAGATGAATCCCACAACTGAATGAATCTCAGGACGTTTGCTCTTAGAATCTCCTTAGGTTGAAGTTTTTCCTTCTGTCTCAGACCTGGAGAAGATCTGCAGGGACTTCTCCAGCTGCATGCCTACTTGTGTGAGTTTTCTTTATTTAATTTTATTTTTTTAAGATATCTCTGCCTGCAAACCTGCCTCGTTATTATACATCTGAGGCTGTACCAGGAAAAGACCTATAAAGGGTACTTTTACTAGAGGAAATGTCTTCACTTTCCATCTTTTGCCTGAACATCTGGAATCTGTTGTTGGGATTCAAACAATCTGATGAAAGTGGATGGTCTGCAGGTTCTTTTAGACAGTTTATATGTATTTATCAGGTCTATAACATTACTAAAACTAAACAGACCAGTGAACCAATACACTAGTAGTGCTGGTTTTCCTTTTTTTTTTTTTTTTTTTTGGCACATTCTGCAGGTACTGAAGTAGGTTGAATGACAGCCTTCACAGAACTGAAAGAACCCAAGTTCCCAATGGACAATGCCTTCTCTCTTCTCCTTCATTGTGTCCTTTTCCGCCTCTGACCTGTCTTCTGGCAGCAAGCCAGATATAAAGTCCCCGTTATCCAATCTTCTGCTATCCTCTTACCTTCCCTGCCCCTGGCATGCAGATCGTTATTCTATCTGACCCTGTTTGAAGTTCCAGTGTGATGGCCTCCGTTTCCCTATCAGGCCTGCCAGTCTAGATGGTTTCAGCATTTCATCAGACTTCTGTGTGGATTGGTGCATTACCTGTGAGGAGTGGAGTTTCATGCTGGAGGTATTATGCCCTACTTATTTTTAATCCCTCTCCACCATGAGCACCTTTGCCAAGAATTGGAGCTGAGCTTTGCAAGCACTGCTTTGATCTTGCTTGCACCTTAGGTAACATCTATAGCAGCATTTGCATATTGATTCCTGGTGGAGGAGTTCACAAGCCTGATTTAGTTTAAAAAGCTAGAGCTGTTTTCCAATATTAATTCCTTTGTCTACAAGTATACATAAAGACACTCACACACACACACACTTGGGTTTTGAACAAGCTTACAGCGGTTCCCTCTAATCCTGCAGTGTGTCGTTGTTTTATGGGACAATGAATGACACCGGATTCTAATCAGAAGGGAATTCATCTCAATTTCCTTTGAAGATCTTTTATAAACAAATATGGGTAATTTGAAAGTCCAAGCATTTAAGTTATCAAAAGTGTTTGACTTTTCTTAGTCTCAGCCAAAGCCCACATGGTAAAGTTACTGCGTAGGTTTAGCCTTTCCCTTTCAACTACTGTTTTGCCCAGGATGAAGCCATCAACATTGTTACTTTGAGTCCTGATTCCAGAGGGAGGTAACATCAATTGTGAAAACTGCTCTTAGAGTCCTGCTGACTGCAGCCAGAGGTGTATTACAGTGTCACTACAGTCAGTCAAGCCACTTTGGTACACTGAGTTATATTTTACTGAAGAGCATTTGGTATGTATCAGCCCCTCCATACAGAAATCAGCAGATCATTTTTAAAGCCTTCCCTTCTTCCATTTCCTAATGTTGCTGAGTGTTCATTTCTAGCTAGTAATGTAGGAGTGTTGGGGAGGAAAGAAGGGAGAAAGGCATAAACCCTAGCTGTTTGTATTTCATAGATCTAATTACTGTATCTTGATAGGGAAATGTATACAGGCATATGAATGTATATTAGAATTAGGCAAATACAGCACAAATATATTTGTGTATGTCCATCCAAATGAGCTAAAACAACTGAAGATTCAATGATTTTCTAGTGTATGCAATTGCATCCTGGCTTATTGGTTTGTGAACAGCTGAGCCAGTGGGGTTTTATCTATGTATAATTTCAGCAGAAAGCAGAATTTGTAGCAAATATATAGTATAATTATTCATGAAAGTGTGCAAAAAAATTGTATTATGGCTTTTCTGAAATCTATTTGTAATTTAGAGTGTTCAGACAGGAAGATTGATATCCATACGGCTCTACACAGTGACAAAGTTGGGAATGTGTCCTGTCCCTTACCTTTGTCAGTGTATTATTTCTACTGCTCTGGCAGAAAAGCAATATACATTTCTATTCAAGAGTCTGATATAGTTCCTCAAACTATTTAAGGCTCTATCTGTTTTCAACCCTTTTGGGTGGTGCATATAAAGAAAGTCAGTGTTTTGCATGTAACGTGAAATGAAGCTGAGGAACTCCTTGCTGCAGGATATTCTAGTTGCTGAAAGTTCATGTGAGTTTATGGGGAGACTGGATAAATTCATGGAAAAGAAATCCATGCAGAATTATCAAACACCAGTGAAGTACCTCTGCCTCTGAAAGTCTGAGGTTCAGGCTGCTGACTGGAAAAGTGTTCCTGAAGTGTTGTAGTGCCCTATGTATTTGCTGTAGGCTGCTGGTTGAGGCAGGTTACATCTCTTCCCAGTACAGCCTTTCTATCCTTGGTCCCTGTGAAGAAACAGTGAGGTCTGTTCCTGAAGCTGCGGTGACTGAGCTGTTCTATCCAGTTAACATGCACAGGTCACTATGCAAGGAAATATTTTAAATCTTGCCTAGCCCCTTCTGGGGACAGGTTTAAGTTCTCTCTTGAATCAAGTCAGACATGAACAGACTATTTGTGAGTGAGTTACAAAATACAGCTTGCATTCCTGAACTGATCCATTGCATGTTTATAGCAAAATAAAATAAAAATGATGAAAATCACTGCCTTGGCTGGTAATTTGTGATCAGACAAAAGGGTTAAGATCTTGGAATAATGACGTGTTCATCCAGCTGCAGTGCACATGCAGACACACATAAAACATGTCAATGAATATTTTATTCATATTGAGATATCAGCAAACTCCATGTGTTGCACAGATAACAGGAGGGAGCAATGTGCTGAACAGAGGTGCCTTCTTGTCGCTCTTTAGGTTTGAATCTACTCTAGCAGTAAGAATTTTGCTACTGACTTTGGCAGACCATAGATTTTCATCCCAAAATATCAAACTGTAGGAATTCAAGCACCTATCTTCTCATGGTCCAGATGGGAAACAGAATGTTTCTTTTAGTGATATACAGAGGTGATGAATTCCTAATGTCTCATCAGTTTAAATTTCCTCTCACGTATACTAACGGCAAGAAAAAAAAAAGGAACAATGGAGCAAAAGTAGTATGTTGAATTAATAATACAATTTATACACTTAAAGGAATTTTAAAAGGTATCTTTCCATAGAAATTACTTCAGAAATACATCAGAGGCACAAATTAGGCCCTCTGAGGTATGAGTAAATGTGAGGATGTAACACATGGTAATCGAATCATGTCATTTCATAGACATGGAGGTGATCAAAGCATTAATAAAAATTCCAAGGTCACCTTGAATTGAGGATTCAGTTTTGAGTGTTAAATGTTTCTTTCAAACACTTATCTTTGGCTTGTGAGACTTGCAATGTCTTGGGAAAATTTTGTCACTGTGCATGAATCACTATTATCTCAGTGAAATACAAGGCTGAATATGTGCCTATACATTGTACTTGCTGGAGCTGACCTCGCCTATGCGGGGCTTTGAGCAACCCCAGACAAAAGGGTAATAAGGTACAGTGAAGGGATGGATAAGGCTGATCCTGCAGGATTCCTAGCCCAGTTCTTTTCCTGCATCAGACTATTGCAAATAGAGACAGCTAAACCCTCAGGATTTCCAGGTGGCAGAAAAGTGTGGGGTTTTTCTTTTCTATTTTCTCTTAGTCTAAAACAAGCCTTCCTCAGTACTAAGAAAAGTCTGTTTCAGACACATAAATACATAGTGTTTCTGAAATGAAATATGTTCCCCAGATGCTGCAGCTTCTCAGAGAAATTGATAATCCTGTCAATTCTGCCACTGGTAGCAGCTGTTTGTTTCTCAGGATTTTTCACTGAGCTGGAGCCAGAGCCACTCCAGCTTTCAGAGTTTCCAGCTCTCCATCAGAGACGAGTCCACTTGGCTGTCCTGCTGTCACAGTTCCACCAGCTCTGGGGCAACCTGCAGGAGGGATCTAGCCCAGGACTGGGACAGCAGCTGGTAAGACCATTTGAAACTTCTGACTCCAAAGACCCCTAGTCTCATCTCATGACCATGACCTGGAGATCAAGGCTCTTCTGCCCCTGAGCGATGTGCTTGATGCCACAACCCAGAGCTGGGGCCTCAAGAAACCCCATCTCCTTAACCCTGACACAACCAGTCTCCTCCATCGTTCCCAAATCTGGAACTGCACACTGGTTGTAGCTCCCCACACTTGTGTGGATTTCCCCAGTTCTGGGTTGTGAGTAAAATATTGTCAATTGTTCTGGATTTTGGTGGAGCTCTTTAGTTTTCCTGGGGTGGAATAGTGTGAAGTAATCCTCATGGCTATCTGAAAAATTAACTGAGAATTTCCTTGGGACCTGGCCAAGAGTTCAAGGAGAGAAAGCTAGAGCAGGAGACTGCTGATTTCTGGCTGGGAAGACTGTGTCTCGGAGCCTGTTTTTCTAGCTTGTTGTTTCTCTCTGTGTGGCAAAACTCGAGGCTGACAAAATGCAACCTAAATATGCCCCCAGTGAGTGATTACTAAGTGTGGAAACATTACTTATATTTTCCAAATAATTTCAAACAAAACAGCCCCTGGGTAATGAAAAAGAAAAATTCATCACCAAATCCCCTCAAGTTCTGCTAGGTGTTCCTGCTTGAGGGATAACACGATCTGCACAAGGACATGGTCCTCATAAGAACCAGAATGAAATACCTGCGTGCCGCTGGTGACCTCAGTGGGAATTCCTGGTTGCTGGAGAAATATTGGTCTGTGCCTGTGGGGGAGGCTGTTATGTGCCCAGCCTGCTGCTCTTACATGGCACTAATGGTTGTTTGTAAACACTTCCAGCCTTGGTGGCATAGAGGATGCAGTACCATGTCAGATATTAATTACACTGTGAATAAACACAGAGATGGAAACTCTATTATTATCAGTAGCTAGGTAGTGGATATTTAGTCTGCTCTCCTCAGTACCGCGTTTCATCTTAGTTTCATTGCATCAATAAGGATGTTCATTAAGTGATTTTGCAGAGACCTCATAGACTGAATTCTCTTCTAAGATGCAGCTACTAATGTAGCTTATAAAGTGAGCATATAAAGTAGATTGTTCTCCTTAAAAGAATATTTGGGGCATTCCTTAATTTCCAAAGACTTTCCAGAACTCATCTTTGCCCTCACATAGGTTATGAGCATAGAAGAAATGAAACACGATTATATACTGTTGCATGTACAGCATGTATATTGACACCTACTTTATGCCATAGATTTTTATAGCTGTTAAATTTCCTTTTTATTATATTTCATTTGCTAAGATGAAGGCATGTTTTATCAAAACTAATTACATACTATGTATTTAATGTTCTATCCCTAAGGTTTTCATAGTAATAAAATTGATTGTTACTGATTAAAATGGTTCTATTACATCAGCTTAATGTCACTTGAGGTGAATACGGTATTAGAAAAATGGCCGTTAAAAATATTGACTAGGAAACACAAATGCAAAGTTTAAATCATGGGAAAAGATCTTCTGAATGGACACTTCTAAAAAAATTGGTTATGATAACAAATTTTAAAATGTTTCACTTCTCAGGGAGAGGTATCTGAGATGTAAAGAAAATATTATTGTTGTTACTGCTTTTGTGCAACTTGTTGAATTACAATTCTCTGGTTCCCAAGTAAATGTTCAATGCCTAACCTTAAAAAACAGACTTTGTCATAATTTCTTGTCATTGCAGTGTATGAAAAAGTGCAGGAAAATGTGAACAGTTCTGCCATGTAAAGGTAAAACTGCCCATAGGGTGGCAGAAATGAAGGTGGTATTTGGGGAAAAAAATAGCCTAATGATGAAGGTTCTTTATTTCTTTGTCAAAGCAATGACAGGAGGTAATTAAGGTTTATTATGAGGGGAAGGAGGATAAGTGTACAGCTTCGGGCTCTGCTGCAGTTGTTGGATAGGTCTGAGGATGATGGAACAATCTGTGGCTCTCTGGGCTGGGACAGAAGGTAGGAGGAGCAAAGAGGGTGGGCACAGGGAAAGCACCATCTTTGAATTTGGAGAGAGACCACTGAGAAAGAGGAAGAAACAATAAAATTAAGAAAAGAGGGGAGACTGAGAAAAAGAAGAGACCAGAAAGAACAAGTCAGTATAACCCGTGCATTATTAACATAAGTAGTCAACCTTCTTGGGCTTTCTCCACTCCTTTTTAGGTTAGAAAATATGGAGATTATAAACATTCTTTTTGCTTCTTTGCTATTATAGTCCAGTGCTTTCAGAGCTGTGTGTGGCTGCACTTTCAATGAGTCAGCACCCTCATGATTTGTCACAATATTGAGTATTTTTTCTTTAATTCCAACTTCCTGAATTCATGTGGCAAACTGTAGCTCTGATTTCTCACTCTGTCAAAAACTGGAAATGTGATTAGTATTTGGCTACTCAAAATACAAGAAAAAAGAACTAGAAGGGTGTCACTTAATAAAATTTTCATGATTTTTAAGCTGCTCCCATAGGTCAGTGTCTCACTTCAGAGCAGATACCCAGAACTTTCCACATCCTCTTCTGTGATGGAATTTTTAAGAAATTGAGAACTATCTGATCATCACCCGTGCCTCCTCCCCAGTCTCTGACAATTTTATTGATAATTCCAGATTATTTTTTTTCTGAGACAGCTGCTAAATCTGAGTACTTGATGTCATTTGCAGCTGACTGTCTTTTGCAAGCAGGCTAAAGTGTCCCACTTCACTTTGACTTAAACTAAACACGTTCAGAAGAGCATTCAGTTGTATGGTCAAAACTGAATGTTGCAAAAGGGGCAACAATTTTTCCTTTAGCTTGAGGGTTAGAAACATGATGGAGCTGGAATTTGTTCTGCAAACCATGTCTGGGAAGTGGCACAATGCAACACCAGAAGAAAAATCTGGGAGGTCTGTGGGAGGAGAAAGAGAGAAGGAAAACTCCTGAAATCTAGAAGCTTATGGAGGAAATCCATAAATATGTATCAACAATGGCACAATAACAAACAAAGTGGGTAGTTCATCTTTGAGATTCGAGTGACATTTTCCTAGGAATAATAAATTCACCCATCCATAAACTACTTAGAAAACACTCCAGACAAAAGTTATTCTTGATGTAAAAGGGCACCTCCTTGGTTTAATAACTCTATAGACAATGATGACAAAGGATTGAGGAGTTAGAGCCTTGATCCCAATATCGTGAGTTGGCTACTGCTGTACACAAGGACGGAATAACCTTCATCCAAGGCAATATGAATCTTTTCCTTTAAGGATACGTTTTCAAAACTTTAAAATGTTATGGACACCTTTATTTCCTTCCCCAGTCAATCCAACCTTTAAATTTCATGAATTTGACTGGGAAATGTAGTCAGACATTTATGTAATTCCACCCAAAACATAGCTTTGGTACTGGGTAGCAGGAGCTGATGCTCAACAGCTGTATAAATTTCAAGTTCTTAAGAATTTAAGAGAACCCTGGACCAGGCAAACTTCCTCTCTTTCTGCTTCATGTTGTCAGATAAGAGGGTTCAGGGAGAGAAAACAGACATATAGTTACTTGGAGAATATTCACACCATGTTTAGGCTTCTAAACGAGGTACCTAGTTTATGAGCCTAGACAGGCTATATATTAGATAGAGAATAGTAAACTCCTAGTTTAACTCTCAAATCGTCTCTGAAGCCTCCACTGACTGTAAAGCAGCATAAGCAAGGCATTCAGATTGGGTACCTAGAAGTAGGAGGTAGGGTTGCCTGTCCTGGATTCATCAAAAGGCTATATTTGGGAGTTTCAGATAATATTTTCAGTGTTTAACAAGCAGTGGCTCAGCCAGAATCCACTGGCAGAAGGAACTGGCATGTTGTTTTCCGATGACATCTGGCAATACAACCTGTGGGAGGACCACAGTGTTTTGTTGCATGTTTCACAGTATAGTGAATTTAAGCATCTTAGAGCATTCAAACCTGGGGTGTATGTATAATATCCAATGAAACTAGAGTTATTCTTGTGTTTACAGAGTTAGAGAAAACAGACAGGAAGAGATTGCTGGGAAGTGGGAAGGCCATCTGCTAGCAGTAACTGCCAGCTGTGTGTGCACAGGAAAGGGCAAGAACCTTGTGACTATATGAAAACCTGCGTTTAGAGCTGTTAAATAAGAGGGAGAGGCAGGAAATGGAAGGAGTGGCTACAGCAAATCTTAGCTGGATGTTTATAGCAAAGAAAGGGTAATTGTAACCACAGATTGAACTGCAGCAAAATTTAGCTAATTATAATTGGCTGACAGTCACTTCTTACATTTATAATATACCCATTACAGTAGGTAGCTGGAAGCATAAGAAGAGAATATATCTTCTTCTCTTTACGTAGAATCCACTAATGAAGATGCTAGGGAAGAGTCTGCCTAGAAGTGAAATGTTAGCTCCTTAGCTGATGTAAATCACTGTAATTCCATGGAAGTCAACACTGAAGATTTAACATCATGCTAATTGAAGTCAGTGGAGCTAGGCTGATCTATACCAGCTGAGATAAATTCCCTAGAGCACTCTTTCTAGCTCTTAGGAGTGTTGAGAGCCTGTGCTCCAGTTTGAGGCACAGAGAAACCACAGCTGGTGCAATTCAAACCGAGCTCCTTATTTAGAGCTGACCTTTCCTAAATTTAAGTTGTGGTGTTGAGTCTGGTGATTTTAATCCAGGTTTATCCTTATGTGTAATTTGTAGGTTTGGTTTCTTTTTCATCTTCCTGGTCCTCATTGTACTATTCCTGTATGTTCAAGGATTTTTGCTTTTTGGCCTGTGTTATCTAATTAGGTCTCATATATTTAGCTGCCACAGAATACAATAATCTGTAGCTAGGCTTCTGTTATTATTGGTGGTAATACTGTATGGAAGGATCCCCAGATGGTGTTAAACATAGTCTTATGAAGTCCTTCTCTGGTGTGTAAGCAAATGATCGGTCTACTGAAGATTTGCTGTCTCATTTGTTTTTTCTCTTCATTATACAGTGTTCTTTGAGCAAAAGCTGTAGTAGCAGTGACTACTCTCATCCTCTATAGCTGATGACAATTCATAGGGCATAGTATTTTGCGGGGAAGCAAATTTGATGTTTAGAGTGAGATTTCTAGAGAAGTGTTGCTTGAGGATACTCGTGGTGGTCTTCCTTCCAAGAGTGTGTTATATGCATATGTAATTCAAGCTATTTAACCTCCTGATTTTTCTACCAATGTCGTGCCAATGTCAGAAATCCTTAACCTCCTGTGTATTGGGGAAAATGCTGTTACCAGCAGGTGAAGCAAAAGCCAGATTAAATATCTTTCCTTCATTGGAGCCATAAGAGTGTGGGAAATTGTACAGATTAATTGCTTTAAAAAAACAACAAAGCCACTTTCTAGTGTTGCAGAGGTATAATCTGAGCATCAAACAGTCTCTTTGCAGATGGTATGGATGATGTCAGGGACAGCAGGTCTTTTATTTCTTTTTTTCCCCTCTTTATGCTGGCTGGTTGTTTATGCTTGTGAGTTCTGGCAAAATAGGTAAAATGCACATAGCTCTGTCAGGATGAGACACTAGCCTAGTGAAAAGCAGACTTACTTAGGGTAAAGTGAGGAATTGGATGTGTACTCAGGCTGTAGAGAATCTCAAAACCATATGCCCTCTTCTGGAGTGAATATTTTAATCGGTAGGCTTTAACTTGAACACCATGTAAATTGCAATGACTGTATCCACTTTTGGTCCTCTATTCAGAAGCCAATGGCAAGAAAGAGAATCCAGTGAAACCTTTGATTTGGGTAGGGAGGTGCCAAGTGGCTAGTTGGAAAAGAACACCCAAAACACAGTTTTAGACACACACAGAATTTAGCTACTTTAGTCTCAATTTAGATATCTGATATACTTACCTTTCAATCTTTGAGTGTTGTGGAAATAATTGAATTTCCAGCATCCTGTGCTTGTTTGTTAAGAACAGCTTTATGGGTTATGTTACATGTGCTCACAAATACATACAAATGCACTCAGCCGTAGGATAGATTTAGGTTTCTGCCTTCTTGTGCAGGAGATCAGAATATTGCCATGGATTTTAGGCACATGCAGGAAGTGTTCTGTGTCACCACTGCCCGTATGTTTAGGCTTTCTTTCAGGACATAAATACTAAGGATGTCACAGCATCTGATTCAAAGAGCCCCTGCTGTGGAGTGCTGTGCACTGCTAATGAGGCCCTGTGCGATCTCTTGTCACTGGAGGGGCTATCAGTTCCCACTAGGAAGAGGCCTAGAGGACTGGTGAGGAGCATAAAACTTGTGAGGAGCAGTTTGCTCCACAAGGAACTGTGGGTTCAGCCGGCACTGTTTTCCAGATGGACAATACTGCTGTGAGCAGCTGCAGAAATCTTCAAAGCCAGTATGGGAGGTGAAGATCAGAGGAAAGGAAGAAAAAATTCTGCAAGCTGCTAAGACAATGAGAGAAGGCAGTTATTAAAGTCATAATGGTTGAAAGAATGGTGAGAGTGTTCCTTCCTGAAAACGCACCAAATGTGTTTTTTCCTTGCTGCTTTGGGGAATTCCTGCACTGTCTGCACTCTGACATTTCATCTTTCCTCAGGGCATGGTAGGTGTACCACAGAGACATTCTGTTCTTGCAGCTGCTTTCAGTGCTACCAGAGGGCCCAATTGTGGCTGCTGAAATCCATAGGAAAGCTCTTATGGCCTCTTATCAGTGTAGAACTGACTGCTGGAAATGGTATTCCAAAGCAGAAATCTTTGGATTTCTGGATTGGTTGGCATCTTCCTAACCGGTTAAGAATTGCATATTGTTTCCATGAGCACAGGTTGTCTGAAAATCAAAGGATTTACATTGGCTGATTTTCCTGATGTTAGCTGTTTTTTAGGTATTTAATTTTGTATGGGAGAATATTACTAGCAGCAAAGTCTGTCTCCATTGTCCAAGGCCCATGCTGCAAAAAGGAAGAGCCAACCATGGGTGCGTAGAAGAGGATAGAATTGCATAAAGCTCCCTGTGAGACTGGAGGGAGACTATTTTCCTATCAAGAAATGCTATCAGTTTTGTCTCTGATAGGGTAAAACACAAGAGCAATGAACAGATGGCTGCTCTGTGGACTTAAGGCACTTGGAATCTGTTAAGGTATGTCTTTGTGGCAGGACGCAGCACTGTGCAGGTACCAGCCCTGTCAGTGAACAAGCAAGGACAGCACAGTGCAGCTCAAGGATCCATCATGTCAGTGTGTGGGACTGTATTAATCAGCCTGATTGACAACTCATCGATGCAAGCAGGTGTTAATAAATAACATTCAGTTGATCACTAATTTTACAGCATACTTAACTCTAGAGTGTTTTTTTTCTGTGTTGGATTATGACTTTGCAAAGCCCTCTATGCTGTGCTGCAGGCCAGCAGCATGTATCTATATGGACAGATCTGCAGTTAGCTCAGGATCTTTGGGGTGAGCTAGTACCAGCTCACCTGGATAAGAGTCTGGACCTGTGTTGCTTGGTCTAGCAGATAACACCTCCCAAGAAGGGGATCTGCCTATATTTCATATGCTCTTACTCCAGACTGCATAAAGCCCCTTGTGGGGGTTATACAGCCCTTAAAATCTACACCCAGTTCTGAGGTTTACCCAGCAGGAATAGGAGAGGCTGATACTGTTGGAAAGAGACTTTGTTGTGCTGGCACAGCTGGTGCCTGACAAACCCAGGCTAGAAGCTCTAGCATGTTATGATATGAAAGTTTCCCTTGTGTTAGCCTATTTGGAGAAGTTCTGGGATGAAGGACAGCATTAAGTCTCCCTTCTGTCATAATTGTGTATATGGACATTGCATATTATGGACAAAAAAGACGTGCCTGGAAAGTCTGTTTTGTCTCTTTTGCCATGGGTTTGTCCTCCCACTGTGTTGTGACAGCCTGGCTTAGAGATGGATTCTGGCTTTATTATGAAAAGTCTGAAGTTTTCTTTGAGAGGCTGGAGTATGGCTCTGTATTGAAGCAGTTCAAAGCATCCATCTGGAAGAAATATGTCTAAGGCTGTGCTTTGCTACAACCCTTTCTGAGTCCATCCCTGCCCTTGTAGTCCCCAAATGGAGATCGGTAAGCAAGTTATGTCTGTGGTCTAAACTGGGAGAGCTGTCTGAAATAGCTAGCTTTGTTCTCTTCAGCAGAAACACAATCAAGTCTTTCAATGTCTATTGCCCTGCTGTAAAATTTTCACATCATGTGGGATTTCGTTCTGAGATTTCTCTGATCCACTCTGTGCTAAAACTAGTGACTAGTTACAAAGCACCTAAGTGAGTGGACGTCAAGCGCTGATTACTCACCAAACCTGAATGGTTCTCCCCGTTTATTCTTTAGTTGGTTTGAAACTGAAAGGAAGGACTTGATCTAAGTCTGTCTGATATTTCTGGTGCAGTTGTTGGGAAAAATTATGATTTAAAAGTCCATCTGTCTGGTGTGGAGCAGGCCTCCATGCTCTTCTCCTGCCTCATGTGGGAAGACGTGGGTTTCCTTGACTTGCTGAGTCACTCAGCCATGCAGAGAAAGGCAGTATTTGGCCCAACCTGGGCCTTGTTTTCAGAAGAGATTTATTTTGCTGATGGGACTCCGGTCACTTGGATCACTAGAGAAACCTGTAGCAATTGGGCCCATTTAGGTTTGCTGAATCTTCCTGTTACTCTTCTTGCTCAGGCTCTGGCAGAGCCTGGCTAATATAAAAGCTGTCCACGGCTCCAGCAGCAGTGGACTGTGGCTGATGCTCTCTTTAGTAGAGTCAAAATATTACTTGGATCATGTGGGCTCTACTGAAGGGTCTGTCCTCACCCAGGTGAGCACAGTCATCCCCTGAAAACACTTCTAAGAACTGGTGAATGCATCTCCTGTCTCTGTCTTGGTTTGTTCAGAGAGGTGCAGTGTTTCCCTAGAGATGAAACCACCCTGAAGTCTCTGCCTCTGTTTCCCCTGCCGACTGAAGGCACTGGAGTAGATACAGGTGAAAAATTCTCTCAATTCCTTCTTGAGCATTCAGTCCCATGCTCAGGCACAACTAAAATCTGTGCCAAGAGGCAATTCAGGTTAGGAAAGGGATATGCCATTTTTCTCTACCTCTGCTTCTTGTCACATTTTGTTAAACGCGGTCATGTAGCATGTAATGAAGACATCTGTTCGTTTTGTAGGAAACTGTGAAAAAGTGAGTGCATTTGCCTTGTGCCATCTGTTGCCATTCTGATAAACAGTTGAAAGCTCTGGCAAACATAAACAAAAACAGTGCACCATTTTCTTTCTTGGTGCTCTGTATTTGAGCCTTTCCTTGCAATGTGTTAAATATTTGGGGCTCTAGTCTGCTGTAAGGAGATCTGATGCTAGGCAAACACTGCAGTTCATTCTTCTGCTTCTGTCTTGTGTCCCTTCCCTGAACTCGTCTCCATCAGAGACAACGGTGAAATGGTAAGGAGAGGCAGGAGCTCCTGAGCTGCTGGAATGATGTGAAATACTGTCTGTGCCACCTGGACAGCTCAACTTTTCCCCCTCCAAATTTTGCGCTTCTGAGTGGAAACTTGGCTGAATGAAGGAAATGATTTGGGAATATACTATCGATCAGGAGGGATTTAGATGTATTATACAGGATTATTGTTTTTCCAGAAGGCTGTCTTGCAAGCAAAGGTTCTGTGTTACAGAATGTGTTGAAAATAAGTAGCTTATAATGGATTTCTGGAGACTGTGAAGATGAAGCACTGTTATTGCAAAGAAAGACAAAGAAAAAAGGGCACTATTGTAAGGTTCATGCTGTCAGAGGAAAATGAGGCAGTGCTGGAGAGGAAGATATGGTGGCCAGTTAAAAACATCAGCGGAGAAAGAACATGTGCAAACTTTGAGTGTGGCTTTAAAAGCAAGAGCATATAGCAAATCTCAATTATAAACATTTTTTTTTGTTTCTGAAGACCAGAGGTACTTGCACAGAAGTCTTTAGCATGTGTTACTTTGCATACACCAGACTGAATCTACAGAAATAGTTTCTGTGAAGAGGAAAAAAGACCTCTGTAAACTCCTTATGCTACATACTTATTAAGTATAATGTTTTCCAGTGATGGTGCATTTTTGCTGTCACTATAGACTGTGCCAGTTAACAGCGAAATTACCTTTTCTAGCTTTCTCCCTGAGTTGCAAATAAAGTGTAGGTTAAAACCAAAACGTACTGTTCTAAGAATTATTAAAATTCATGTCATATACTTTTTGCAAAGAAGTTTCATGCAGGATGTCTAAACCTTCTTGAGCTGTTCTGACAAGGAAAACAGTATGAGTGCACAGTGGTAAAAATATAAAGAAGCTAGGAAAAGATCATAGGAGAAATAGCAGATCTTCTTTTGATACAGGCCATGGAAATGTGAAATTGAAACTTACTCTACTGCATACTGACAGGGAGCAGAAACACAACTCACATTGGGTTGTGAACAGAGATAGTTACAAACATAGTTATTTTCAGTTGCATTTTCTAGGAAGCCAGGTTTATGAGCACAGAGGTGTATGCACTGTCCTTATAACTTTGATATCTACTCGTGTCTTCTAGCTGAGTTTGACAGTAATGGTTGTTTGCATCCTGACGGGTTTCCTGAGAGTAGATGGGGAGGAGAGGTACTTTGACACACCATCACTTGTTAGGCATGAAGGAATTCATGTGGGTAGAGGGTAGAATAACACCCGAGCTACAGGAAAACCTTCAGAGGGAAGGTCTAGCACCTTGTAAGACACTGGAGAATCTGTCTGCAAGGCACCAAACCGTAGGAAAACGGGTTCCAACAGTTCCGCTGCTTATGGAACAACCTTTGAGGAGGTGGGACTTCTGGCAAAAGCTTCTTTTTGGCAACTTCAGCAGACTCTGCTCTTCTAGGGACCAGGCAGGGAAGAGAAACATGAAGCACAGGCACAGCAGTGGGTTACACCAGCTCTTGGAAGTAGAATTATAAGGGGCCAGAGTTTATATTTCTGAGAAAATTTTGTAACATTTGCAGGGAGGGGTGACAACTAGCCAAGCTCGAGTAATATTCTTCATGGGTACATGTATCATACTGTCTTAATTTTTATTTTAACTTCACAGTGGTTTTAAAGTATATGAAAAAATACTGAATTTTTATTCTGACAAATGTTTTGAGAGTCAAATGCAAATGCCATTGAGGTTATTTTATTCAGAAAAAGTGTTGGTGGAACTGTATATTTAAGCAAAACATAAACTTTTTTTGTTATTAAAAAAAACCCTAAAAAATCCTTTTCAGAAACAGTTTATTACTTGGAATTTCAGTATCCAATGATCAATCAATCTGTGCAATTAAAGCTCTAAAAGGGATTAGGTCATAATAAAGCTTATGAGTATTCAAGACTTAATTAGCTCACTAAAATCAGTGTGACTGTGTATTGACTTGATAATTCTTGAATTCCTCTAGATAATCTCTAGATCTCAAGATAATTCTTGAAAACCTCTGAAGGTTTGATGAGCAGAAGGTGCTCAGAACTGTGACACCTAAATATCAATGACAACTCCCCAGCTGGGGCTCACTGTCAGGACTCTTCTGGAGTCTAGGAAGAGTCAGCTGCTGTTCTTACAGTCATCAGAATATGTGCTACTCCCTTTTGTTTTCACTCCCCCACCGCTGTTTGGTAACAGTCTTATGGCCTGGGCCTGGATCTGAGATGTGATTCAAAACATCCCTCTGCCTGGGGGATAGGGACCTCTCATTTGCTACTTGAATCACTAGGTTTGGAGATTCTTCTTGGCTTTTCTCTTGGTCTTCTGTTGGAGCTCTTCTGTTTTGTATGGGAATAATTAGATTGACATTGTCAGAGAGAGTCACTCTGGAGACCTATGCCAGGGGTCTTGTAGGACTGTAACCTCTTTTGTAGACTCTGATAAACTGCGTAGTTGTCTCACTCTTTATGTGACACTGGAGCTCCTGGCTTTGACTGAATTCTAGCTTTGCCCCTTCTCTTCGGTCATGGTTCTACTTGAGGGTCCAAGCAAGGCTATGTGAAGATTCCATGCTTCCAGCTTGGTCAAAGAGACTTTATTCTTTCTTGTTTGATGGACACATAGCCATGACACATATCTCCACATTTAGATGAAGGAGATATGAATTGCAAGCTGTGTTGCTGTATTTCTGTAACTGGGCTTTGGTAAGAAATTTAGAAGAAGCCCAACCCCTGGGAAAGAAGGGGAATATGTCTTCCCATGTTTCAGACAACTTTTAGCTTGGTGATAAGTATATTTAAGCCTGTTGCAGATCTGTTCTTTGTTTTACCCCTCAAATGTTTTCTTAATTGGGGCATTCTTTCATACAACCTATATAAACTTATATATATCCCTATATATGTATCTGTATATAGATACATATGTATCTACAGATCTACATGTATCTGTATGTATGTATATATAGAAATATATGCTTATATATATAATAAAAATCGCAAGTTGTTTTTATTTGTAGTAGGGTGAATGAGATGGTGTCAATCAGCACAACAACATAAAGACTTGGACAGTTCTAATAATGTGCCAAAGTGCTAACTTTATGTCCCTAAAAGTTA